>JAHWFO010033869.1:1968979-2018898 GCA_023313115.1 Rhysida immarginata
TGTGTGTGTGTGTGTGTGTGTGTGTGTGTGTGTGTGTGTGTGTGTGTCATTACGAGAGCTCAGGTTCGAGCGCCAATACTCACCTTATAAAGAAAGTGAATCCATGAGATACACTGGTGCTATTTTTAATTAGAGTTTAAAAGTGCGTCGGAAACCGCGTGTGGTTCTGTGTAGTGATTTATTTACAGGGTGAATACAAAAGGCTGAACCCCCCTTTTATTTTTTGAACCGAAGCAGATATGTCAATTTTGATGAATCTAATGAATAGGATTTTGTGGGTGGCCAAATCCCATGGTGCACTTTTCATCATCCCAAATATGCAAATTAGGACACATTCAAAATTGATCTCAAAAACCGTAAGGGATAGAGAAAAAAAACCCAATTGCAAACTTGTTCAGCATAAAAAAACAAACAAAACAAAAAAAAAATCATCCAAATCGGACCAACCAATCACCCACAATCACGTGGTGAACTGTTTGTAGCTGCACAAGGAAAACTAAATGTTGATATTTCCACCATGTAAAGCATGCAAATCAAAAAATTAACATAAATTACCATACTCACATTCACTTTCATGCGGAAAAGCAAATAAAAGGCATGTTTCAGCACACAGAAGACAGAACAATTCCAGGATGGCAAGCTACACTGTTCTGGAAATGGTCAACATGATCTTCTGCTTCGGAGAGGCAAGGAGAAACCTACATGCTGCAATTAGGTTGTATCGAGACAGATACCCTAACGAACGCCATCCATCTCGTCAAACAATGCGTCACATTATTCAAAGATTCGAGGCTACAGGGAATGTTAATGCAGAACTAGAACGACCAAGGGCACAAGGCGACGAGGATACAACAACACTAGTTCTGGCCGCAGTTGCTGCAAATCCCCACACAAGCAGCAGAGCAATTGCTGCAGATGTTGAGTGCCATCAGAGAACTGTTCTCAACATTCTACACGCACATCATTTTCACCCATACCATATTCATTGTCACCAGGACTTACTGCCATTGGATTATGTTGCTAGGGCCGCTTTCTGCAACTGGTTACTTACCTGCCTGGATGACAATCCAAACTTCATTCATGAGGTGTTGTGGACAGATGAAGCCCAGTTCACCAGGGATGGAGTTATCGACAGGCACAACCATCATCATTGGGCAGACGAAAATCCACGATGTCTGCGAGAAGCAACTCATCAAGTGAACTGGAGAATCAATGTGTGGTGTGGATTGTACAATGACACTGTGGTTGGACCGTAGTTTTACGATGGAACACTGACTGCAGAACGCTACCGGGCTGAAATTCTTAACGTGGTAGTCACAGAATTCATTGACAATTTGCCATTGGCCTCGTATCAGCGCACGTGGTTTCAGCATGACGGATCTCCTCCACATTACGGGTTGGTCGTTCGCGAGCGTCTAAGTGAGATGTTTGGACAACAATGGATTGGCCAAGGAGGACCAGTTCGTTGGCAACACCGCTCCCCTGATTTTACACCGCTTGACTTTTTCTTGTGGGGCTACCTGAAGGACAAGGTTTATGCTACGCAGCCCGCCTCACTGGAGGATCTGGTTCAACGAATCCAGGAAGCGTGCCGAGGAGTGACACCAGCCATGCTTGCCGATGTTTTGGCGTCAGTTCGGTTCCGTGCCCAATCGTGTTATGGTGCCCACGGTCGTCACATCGAGCATTTTGTTGATTAACTTTTTTTTAAAACTATTTGAAGTAACTTGTTTGTGCAGTGTGACTGTTTGTAAGCTACAAACAGTTCACCACGTGATTGTGGGTGATTGGTTGGTCCGATTTGGATGATTTTTTTTGTTTTGTTTGCTTTTTTATGCTGAACAAGTTTGCAATTGTTGTTTTTTTCTCTATCCCTTACGGTTTTTGAGATAAATTTTGAATGTGTCCTAATTTGCATATTTGGGATGATGAAAAGTGCACCATGGGATAGGCCACCCACAACTTCCTATTCATTTGATTCATCAAAATTGACATATCTGCTTCGGTTCAGACTTTTGTATTCACCCTGTATATAAATTTAATTGTTTATCAATTTTGAGTGCAGCTACGAATTAGCAGTCTACTGTGTTTTCTTTTCGTCTCGATTGTGCTACTTTACAAGTTGTGCCTAGTGCGTCACGTTTCATCAGAATAAATCTTCTGTGTATTGCAGATGGACATTACGGCGTTATTTCTTCACCTTGACGAACTATCCCAGTGCGCTGACTGTCGTAATTTCGTTTAGTTTACAATTGACATTTCACGAATTCCACTGTGCTACTAAGGTTAAATAAATTTATTTCTTAACACGCAATATCTTTTCTTTCTGTTCTGTCTTTATTTATTTACCACGTGACAATCTTCCTTATTGCTGTATGTATATTATATCAATCTATTCATTCTTTTAATACACTGTTTATTAATTGGCATATAATTGACTTAAAATAATGATTGTAAATCTTCAATGATTAAAAAAATAATTGATAAAATATTGTTGGTAATAATATAATTATGACTAATTTTTATAATTCTCTAACTGCAAGAACAATATAGAACCTTATAGATGATTACTTGTAATTACCTTTTATATAATTTTGTATGCATATACCTTTATTAATTCATATGTCATTTATATAAAATCAGCGACGGTGGACGTTGTCACAACGAAGAAAAAATCTAACAATGGGTTATTTCCCGATTATACAAACGGGTGGGTCAACACCTCCTAAAGAGAAGGCCTGCGGACCAAAGGTGTATGCATTGTTACATCATCATCAAGCGGCCAAATTATTGGTAGAAATACGATAACAATAGCCGCTTGAAGATGATGTAACAATGTATACACCTTTTGTCCTCAGGCCTTCTCTATAGGAGGTGTTGGGTGGGTTCGCTTCTAGTTTATTATATAAACTGTTCATCCCCATTCCTCCTATCGGCCTCGGTTGCTCAGTGGTTGCGTGATCGCCTCTGATGCCCGAGTACGTGGGTTCGATCCCGGCCGAGGGCGACGAGGATTTTTCAGGGGAAAATCCCGAGATCACGCACTTTCTTCAGAGGGGAAGTAAAGCCGTTGGTCCCTTGTAGTCGTTTGCCGGCCGCACGTTAAAGAAACCTTGCGAAGCAAAATTTGCGGCCTCCATAACGCCGTCCTGAAATGACCATAGCAGTTGAAATGGACGTTAATACCTACCAAACCAGCCAACCAACCCATTCCTCCTCATCCTCCCTCCCTCCTATTCTTCACTTCACTAATTCAAATTCCATCACCCCAACAAATGACGTTATCTCAGTTTTATCCAATTACCTTTAACCTAATATTTATTATGTTCTTGAAAACTATAAATATCGAGGCATGTTATTCTCAAATGTACCCTTGAAAAAGCCGCGAAAGAAAGGCGAAACCGGTCGGGATTGCTAAATTCCGACACAATGTACTGCAGTGCAACAATAAACATTATTAAAAAAAGACAGTTATTTTTATGAAATATTATTTCCTCCACCACCCTCGGAATAACCGGGCAAATCACTTATTATCTTAAATATATTATGGCCCGTGGATTAAGATTGAAAAAATCCGTTAAACAAACGGCTACAACAATGGTATTCAAACTTTACGACGCGAAACTCATTTTTATGCAAGAATTCATGCAACAATGCATTTTTTGCGGACAAAAAAATAAATTTATTTAGTAATAGCACGGTCTTTTAATCCCCTGGTCTGTTCACACGCGCAAATTCCGTTATTGTAGTCAACAATGGGATTGCTGTATTTATGGAAGATGCGATTTTAGTCCCCTCTATTGCGTGAATTTGGCTACATCTCAAACTTAACAATAGAATTTAACGTTCGTACAACGTAACAAAACTGTCAGCGACAAATACGTAACATCATATCGTATTTGTACTCAGCCGTGACCATCGAGAGAGAAGGCCTCCGCAATGAAACTGAATACATTGTTGCATCACATAGATAGTGCATTGTTATTCGTATTTCTACCAATAATAAGCCCTGAATTTGCACTATCTATGATGATGTAACAATGTATTCAGTTTCATTGCGGAGGCCTTCTCTATCGGTGGTCACGATTCAGCATAATTTGCACTCAACAATGATTTGAGCAAAAGCAAGAGTAAGAGCGCTCATTGTGAATACGGGCCTTACGTAGTATTGAGAGGCGATTCTGCATTGTATACAAGTACTCTTATCAGGAGATCAAAAGACCTATTTATGTCCACATGCTCAAGGATTGCATTGGAATAACTAGGTACCGTTGATGTAGCATTAGTGCATATTGAGTGATTTGTGGAATTATTTCTTTGCACTTAATTGCTTATTGTAGATAATAAAATGTTCAATTGCTTAATTATGTAATTTGAGTTTTTAAAAGCTTTCCTGCAAGTTAAGGGGTCATCCACAAATTACGTCATCCATCCAAGGGGGGAGGGGGGGATCGCGGAATGCTGACAAAGAATGACAAGCGGGGGTTGGGGGGTTTTGCCCAAAATGACAGTCATCACTAATCAGTTTAAATTAATTTACATGTAAATTTATAATAGACTTGAGGAAAATTTTGAGACGCAACCACTCCAATTTCACACGGGAAGTGCAGGGAATTAATTACATGAATATACGAGACGGTTTTACCACAGTTGAAAGAGACATCTTTCATCTGCGGTTTTACATAGATTGCATTTATTCCATGTTGCACAATGAATTAAGAACAATGATATCCAGGTTCAAATTTGCAACAAACTTTATTTTTATTTTTATACGCGTTTTATTTTAAACCATCTTCAGTTAAAAGTTACAAGATTTAATATGTGAGCAATTTATAATCTAATTAACCTTTAATTCTAATTGCGCCCATATGGACGGACAATCTTTCATCCCCAGTCAATCATGGGAGAAATTGACACGAGTGGAGAGTGAATTTCTAGCAATTTGAAATTTTTGAACAAATATATAAGAGAATATTATAAACACATAATTTATAAATAACAAATTGTTAATCATTTAATAACACTGGACAACAAAATTTCAAAAAGTTCATGCTTCCGAGATGAAAATAGTCATTTCTGAATGAACTCTATGTGCTGAACACGAATATGACTAAGAAAAAGCTGAATTGGCTATTGTTTCTTAGTAATTTGTAAACGAGGAATGTTTATTTTGTGTGGTTCTGCCAATGGTCGGTGCTGTACATTCTTTCCTCCAGGCTTAAAAGATGCTCTTGGAGGCCATTCTTTCTTGATGTAGTGCAAATCGATTGCTCTGCTGTCCCATAGACAAAGAAAATAGCAGTACTTTGTATCTCTCTGCTGCAAACCTATCAACAGAGACACTACCTTCAGATTAGCACAGATCTACCAGCCATATTTACTCTAGTTAATCCTCTCCAATAGCTGCTTTAGACTGTCCTACGTCTCCTTCATGTACACAGCATGCCCGATAGTTATAGGTAGAAGATGGTTCCCGTGATTCTGAAAACCCGACAGAACCTATACAACGGACAACACATCAATATCTCTGCAACGAGAGCCAATCAACTCTTTTCAATGTGATATTCGTGTTCAGTACGTTAAATTCATTCAAATTTGGGTATTTTCACCTAAGAGGCAATTTCGTTGTTGCCCAGTGTGATTAGCCATGTTAACAAACCAATAGGCAAGTGGTTACATATGTAAATATGGACGGATTTAATGAGATATACTGTATGTACCCCTTATATTTATATAACTGTACCCAATTTAGGATAAATATAAACGTATACGAATAAAAGCATAAGATGAGAAACAAAACTCTGAACTCTTAACCCAGTGCTTAAGAAGTATTAACTGACAAACCGTGGGGAAAAGCAGATACCTAACATTTTTTTTGGAATAACGAACAAACCAATTTATTTACAGCACTTCCACAGGGAAATCCCATTCATCTCAGTGACCGGTTTCCAATTTTGTTTGTAACACTTGCACTTTCTCATAAAGTTATCTCAACTACATATAAAAGTCTAGAATAATACTCCCATATGATGCAGATTGTCAACGTGTGCAGGAAAACTAGGACAAACGTGCTTGCCAAATTTGTGGTCTTTATTTCTTTTCTGTCAAGTGCATGAAATTCCAGCAAGCAATTCATGGCGAGACCTCTAATTTGAATCTCCTGCTACAAGATAATATTACCTGCAAACAAGGAGAGATAGACTTGCACTCATCTACCAGGCATGTGAATATGAAGTCGGAAATTTTGTACAGAAAATGATAATAAATATTTTATTCGAAGTAATGCCCATCGCTGGCTATAAATTTTTTCCACCTGTCTGACAATTGGTGGATGCCATACCAAAAAAACTGTTGCTGTTTTGAAGTAAACCAGTCATCGAGCCATTTTCATAATAAGTGAAGCGCGGTTCAGCAAGTGCGTGTCCCATCGATCCAAATAAGTAGTAGTCGGAGCCAAGTCTGATGAGTAAGCCGCATGCGAAAGTATTGTCCAACTAAACGCCTCAATCAATTTCTTGACCAAGTTTTGCTATGTGTGGTGGTGCATTATCATGAAGCAAAGTCACTTCGTGTTGCCTTTTTTTTTTTGATATTCTGGTCGTTTTTCACTCAAAGCTTGATTCAAATCGATCATTTGTTGTCGGTAGCGTTCGGTATTAACGGTTTCGCCAGGTTTCAGCAGCTCATAATAGATAACTTTGTGTCTTCCACGTTCTTCGTTCCTCATGTCAGAAACGCCACTTTTGAATTTTTTAAACCACTCAAAGCACTGTGATTTACCACTCAGCGTAAGCTTCGGCTAGCATTTAATGCGATTCTGCAGCAGTTTTCTTCAAATGGTAACAGAAAATCAATGCTGTACGCAAATCGTAGTTTCCAGGCACAAAATTCGACATGTTCAACGCTATTACAAACTATGCTGTTATGTGAGTTGAAAATCTTTGTCAGATATCAGAGTAAGAAAATGGCGCCAACAGTAAAAACATTGGCAGCGAGGGCCATTTATAGGTAAATTCCGGTTTCATATTTTCAGGCCTGGTATTAAAGATGATGATGATTTTTGTGTGGCTTAGCGAATTTGTTATTTCTGACGTGTTCGTTCCTGAACCAACCTCAAAAAAATACGTCTGTAATAATTAAAGATTTGGAGATTTGGGCTACCTCACCATGGATTAAAGATGTGTAAATATTTCAATAATTGGTATATTTTTCCCTGAATGTTTGCATTGTTTTTATTTATTACCTCGTTTTTCGTGTCAGGATGACGTATGACCGAAGGGGGGAGGGAGGGTTTACAAAAATATGACGTGTGCTGACACAGGGGGGAGGGGAGTATAAAATTATTTGGAAAACGGATGACGTAATTTGTGGACGACCCCTAAGAGTCATTGCGAAGAATGACTGCATGGCGGATATTTGAGTAATTAAGAAGATTGCTAAGGATTGGTAAGGACATTTACACGTTTCTTCATGAATTGTAGCAGTGTTTGACTTAATGAAGTTCAATATATTGAATAAAAGCGAAAATTTAAGTCTTTAATCTGAGTATTCTGTTTCTTCGAATACAGGATTATTTCTGATTAACCCGTTGAGAGTAAATCTTAAAAACCCTGGACGGCGGTGATATTACAATATACACTGTGTGTGTACGAAATTTTAAATTTTTAAATGAAATGAATTTTTATGCGCAGACTAGTTACGTGATAACTAGCTATTAATTATAGGGTACTTTTCCCCCGAATTACACTACTCCTTCCCTTATAACCTTTAAATCGAAATTGAAGACTTTTCTCTCTACTTCCTCTTATTAACATCTTACCTATTTCGCAATATTTGTACTTAACTTTATGACTATCTCAAAGATTACGTTCACCCAGGGAGCTAACTCTTCGGTTGATTAGAAATTTTGGCGTCGACTACTAAGGTCATTTTGCGGCTTTTACATAAGTTATATCTGTACATAGCCCAGGACAAACACAAACATCCATGCCCACGGCGGGATTCGAACCCACGACCAAGCGGACTCGAGAACTAGAAAGCCTACGCCCTAGCCCTCTCAGCCACTAACTCTTCGGCCATCGGCCATAGTGAACCTGGGTGGATAATTTTTGTACTCCCTATACTTTTCCTTTCCTTCAAATAAATAAATAAATAAATGTTAATTTTAAGCTTTTTATTACTTTCGAATTACGTTTGAAAATTTTTGATTCGACTTTTGCAAAATACCTGTTATAAAACTGGGTTATTTCTCTTTTTTTTTCAGGCCACAAAAGCTATAGTTGATTTAAAGAAAAAGCTCAATCTTCCCTTTGGAGGTGTTTGCTTTGGATTATCAGATATAATAGATCATATGAATATTCCTGACTTGAACTATTCTTCTTTGTGGAAACATGTGGATATCGAACCTGAAATTGTCTCCTTGAAATACATAACGGTACCAAAAACTACTTATATAACTCTTCCTATATCTTATGTCCTAATACTGTTTCATAATGAAACTAGGTGACCCGGCAAACTTTGTCTTGCCTCTAAATTTTGATTTTCATTTTGCTGAGGCCAAGAAATAAGGGATGAAGATACCGGTATTTATTTTTTAAGTTAATAATAATTAGCAGAAGTATAACTGTCGTCAAATGTTATCTAAATTGGCAGTTGTTGATAAATATTTGGCTTTACGCAAGTTGATGGTGGCTGATGGACGTCATCATGTGACAGCAGCATAGTGATAAATACATGGAGCATTATTATTAACAGAAACAACATTATGTCTTTAAAATAATAAATTTATTTCATGTATTTTTATATCCCATCAAAAACATTTCATGTAAAAAATGTAGCCAAGTCTCGCGACTCGTTAGCCGTAAAAACTTGTGAGATCTCATGTAGGGCCAAGTCTAGTGCTCTTATTAACTCTGACACTTTCATTTACAAAGCACTCCAAATCATTACATCTTTAATTAAAGAACATTTTGTGATTTGGCAATTACTCAGCACGAGAATGTGACGGCTATTACTTACATTTTAATATTCACGTTTAATAATAAAGTATTACATAAAATAATATTTATATGAGAACTGAACGTATATGTATTTACTGCGTTGAATTAAATTTAATTATTTTACATAGCATTGTAAAGTTGTAAGATATGATAACTTCCCCGTGATGCGAATGAATTATTTTGGGCAAGTCTGGGCGGTACTGCATCTAAGCCGATTCTACTCAGTTGTGGCTGACGCTTCAGCTTGACTGACTCTGGTCAATATTAATTAGATATAGTCTGCTTAGACTTGTTAATCTTGATTGGTTTGGTTTGTTTGGTATTAACGCCCTTTTCAACTGCCATGGTCATTTCAGGACGGCGTTATAGGGGCCGCAAATCTAGCCTCGCAAGGGTTCTTTAACGTGCAGCCGGCAAACGACTACACGGGACCAACGGCTTTACTTCCCTTCCGAAGGAAGTGCGTGATCTCAGGATTTTCCCCCTGAAAAAATACTCGTCGTCCTCGGCCGGGTTCGAGCCCGCGTCCTCAGGTGTTAATCTTGATAGCGCTACGTAAGCTTTACTGTACTCGTAAGCTTTGACACTACGGTAATCAGGAATGTTAATTTTTTACCTAACAGCTTCTGAAGCTGTCATTTTAATATTCACGTTTATATATGGGAACTGGGCTGCGTAATTGCCAAGTCACAAAATGTTCTTTAACTAAAGATGTAAAGATTTGGAGTGGTTTGTAAATGAAAGTGTCAGAGTTAATAAGAGCACTAGACTTGGACCTACATGAGATCTCACAACTTTTTACGGCTAACGAGTCGCGAGACTTGGCTACATTTTTTACATGAAATGTTTTTGATGGGATTTCACTTCTTTTTGTAAGTGGTCCTCCATTACTTGACATCCTTTTTTTGATATCAGCTTCCGGTTTTCGCATAGCCCACTCCCTGTTCATATTGGCCCTTCCGGTGGCTTCAAATGATTTATTTTTGGCAAATCTGTGCGTTACGTCCATTTGAGTCGATTATCCTCGGTTATGGCGGACTCTTGAACTTTGGCACTACCGTAAGAATCAAAATTAATTAGATGCAAGCTGTTCAGGCGTTTTACTCTTGATAATGCTAAGTAAGCTTGACTACACACGAGAATACTGAAGAGCCTATTTCTGTAAGTGCGCCGTTCAAACTAAGGCCTTGACTTTTATGTTATAGTTATAGCAAATACCACACATTTAGGATATTGTTCGCGCTGAACATATACCCTATCTATTATTTCAAATTTACTCCTAACTGAAGCGAGTTTATGAGTAAGTCCGTTAATGAATTGTATTACTCTCTGTATAAAATAAATAAAGAAACCACTATTTCCATAGCATTATTTAATGTCCGTATGCGCATTTCGACGACGATGACGTCTACTTCTTTATCTAGTTTTTCGCTAAAGAAGACGACGTTGTCGTCGAGATGCGCCTACGGACATTAAATAATGTTGTGGAAATAATGGTTTCTTTATTTATTTTATACAGTTTACTGTTTTTCACAGTTTCTTGCAATTTACTTAATTGGATTTGTATTACACTCCTTTTAACTTTTTTTCTTATCCTCAGGATCCAGTTTCAAATCTTGTACAACACCGATAGAACCAATTACTGTGCCCAAACCCACATCAATGTTCCTTCTCAATATCACACTTGCTCCTATTTTTATCACTATTGTCTCCTCTAATCCTGCTGTCATGGAAGCGTCGTCTTCATACTTTCTTGTACACTCACAGCTCTTTCGAAAGATACTTGGAGCAATCTACAGGATGAGTCACAGGACATACCTGTATTTCGGAAACGGTGTGTAAAATATTGGATAGGTGCTCTATCTTTTAAAGCAGTTTTGGAGTTTGGGCGCCATATTAAAATCTGCCATTTTGGGTCAAGGTTTATTCTCTTAAATGGGAAGGCGGTCACGTGGAATATCAAATAACAACAGTTTTTTTCTCAGGAGATCATTCCTGCAATCGGGTTTCAGTTTCTTTTGTGGCTCACACATTTCGAAACTGGGTTGCAGCAGCAAAAGGATGTGTTCAATGTGTTGTCCCTGCTGCTGGAGAGAGAGCTCAAGGTGCTTTATCCATTCATCATGCACGCGCACAAGAACGCCAGGGGTAATGCTATCACAGGCCTGTGGGATGCATTGCTGAAGATCACGTTTGCTTTGGATTTTCACAGCATACACAAGTTGTTTCAAGTGGGCCACAGATACAAATTAGCGGTGTGAGGTTTCGGGAATGTGGTGGCCACTCCACAGGACCCCGCCGGTCAATCCAATGACCAGGTAATTGCGCATCTAGCCAATGACGGATATTAAGTCCGTTGTGTGGTGGTGCACCATCCTGCTGGAAAAAAAACTTGGGAAACTGCCATCATCACTCAACAGTGACGTGAACACAGTGTTCTGTAGCATTCTCGATAATCGACAGTCGAACAGTGAAGTGTACATTTGTTCTGGTGGGACGTAAGCAGTGCTTACAGGAGTCTCACCCTTCCGGAATAAATTCCACACTGAAATAGGCAAGAAGCCTTACTAACCCAAAGAGGTCTTCCACATTATGAAAAAAAAGTAATAACATTGACGATTGTCAGAAGAGTGGGAGAGGGGGAGGGGGAAGGGGAGGGAGTGGTATCACATCTTCCATTAATCCGGGAAGGAAACGTTGCAAATGTCTTCGAAGTTGACATCAAGAATATGCCTCGGTTTTCTATACTTTGTATGCCACTTCATTTACATCAGGTTATTCAGTATTCCAGCCACCAGGTCATTGTCATGGCTCTTCATCGTCTGCACCATGTTGATCAGGAAATCTTGGATACACTTTCCACTATATGTAATGATTTTTTACGGTCCTTCTTCCAAGCTGGGCAATGGTCCTCAGGGTAACATTCTGGAACGACTGGAATTCACTCCATTTGCTTCTACACATAGTCGCCCACGCAGGCGTACCATAGAGGAGGATGGTCCGAATTATTATCTTGTACAGTAGTAATTTATTATCTATGCTGAGGACGCTGTTTCTATCCAGGAGAGCTATAAGACTGTACTTAGCCCTCTTCGCTTTGTTCAGAGCGTAGGTTACGTGATGATTCCAGGAGAATCTTGAGTCGATGATAACGCCAAGGTACTTGTAGTTGTCAACCCATTCGAGTTTCTTATTGAATAGAACCAGGGAATCCGGAGGATACTTAACCTTTTTGTTGAAGTACACGACTTTGCATTTTCCGACATTAAGACTCAGTTTCCAGCAATTAAACCAGTCTTCGAACTTCTTCAAGGCGTTCTGCAGCCGAATGATAACGTGAGATGGCTGGTGCGCCCATGCCAAGGTGGCAGTATCATCAGCATTTAAGATACCGTCTCTGTAAATGATCCAATGAAACGGGTGCCCCATATCCCACACAACACCATAACTGTGCTATTACCAACGACTTTGGATGGATCTGTCCAACGAGAGTTCATATCCATCGAATATCTCATGTTCTGACGGTTTACCTCACCATGGACATAACAATTTGCCTCGTCACTGAACGCATTGTTATATACAAATGAAAGATCCAGTCGATAGTTTTCCAGAGCCCATGTACAGAAGTTCTCACGTCTGCCCATATCATCCTCCGTCTCCTAAGGTTCGACATAGTTTGAACATAAGAAGTAACGAAAAGAAGTATTTTTCAGGCATTTCCTCAACATCATACAGAGTCGAGTCACATTATTATGACCACCAGCTAATATCCCGAATAACCGCCTTTAGCGGCTCGGACAGCAGCTAGACGGCGTGAGAGTGAATCAATAAGATTCTGGTAGGTTTCTACTAGTAGCTGTTGCCATGCAGACTGTAAAGCATCCAATAGCTTCTGAAGGGTACGCGGTGGTTGTTCTATAGCACGCACATGACGATCGAGCTGATCCCAAAAGTTCTCGATTGGGTTGAGGTCTGGGGAATTAGGGGGGCAGGGTAGTGCTTGGAACTCTTGGTCGTGTTCCTCAAACCACCCCCGAAAAATTGCAGCCGTATAACACGTCGCATTGTCTTGCTGGAACGTTCCATCCCCCTCTGGAAAGACAGTCGCCATGTATGGGCGTACTTGATCTGCAATTATGGATAAATAACCGAATCGGTTGAGACTGCCTTCCACAGGTATTAGTGGGCCCAGACAATGCCATGAGAACACTCCCCACACAATGATGCTGCCGCCACCAGCCTGGAATTGTACAACAATGGTTACAGGATGCTTGTTGTTGGAGGTTTCTCGCTTCACCTGCCAACGGCCGTCACTTCTGTAGAGCAGAAATCGTGACTCATCGGAGAAGGCAACCTTTTTCCAGTAGGAAGTGGTCCAGTTTCTGTACTGTTGGGTAAATTGAAGCCGTTTGTGGCGAAGAACCTTCGTCAGCACGAATATATTTACCTTGCATAAAACACGATTGGATTCACGTGCTGGATTCCAAAGTTTACCATTAAGTTCACATTTAACTTTCGCTGCCCAAATTCGGCGTCGCTCATCGTCTCTAGGAAATGTGGACTTTAAAGCCGTTTTTCCCGCTGTTCGAACAACCTACTGCAGCACAATTAGGCATTATGCCTTTAGTTTTATAAATGTTTTTTAATGTTTTAAATTTTTTTCTGGTGGGTATGAACTTCCCATGCCCTCTTGTATAATATTACCAAGTATTATAGCTTTTGGTACAGTAGTTTGTTTTTTTTATGGCCATGTCAAAATGGAACTTTAATTATAACGACCTTGTATATTTGTCTCTTATACAAATCTACAGTTTTATTCTGATCTTGATGAAATAGTGCACACATGACCTTCAAAGGAAGAGGAAGAGCACTGTCTACCTGACATTTCTTAAAAAAAAATTTCAATGATATTCGGTAAAAATCTATATTCAGATGGCAGCGCCATCTTTTGGGAGCATTTTAAAACAATTTTTCGTGTATAGTTTTAGTTTCAATTTTGTGTTGCCATCTATTGGGAGCATTTTAAAAATAGGGTTTTCGATTCTTAAACATGAATTTTCACTTTATTAACGCTTTATGTATCTAAAGTTTTTTTCGGTAAATTCGAATATTCATATGGAAGCAAAATACTTTAGAATGGGAGGAAAGAAAACTAAATTATGGGTGTTTCTAAATTATCTCCCTTATTATACATGTTTAACGTAATTTTTTTTATTCACAAAGAAAAACTTAAAATGTTTCTTAGCATGCCTTAATAAATTTCAATGTGCCCCCCATTTATGGCGTGAAGGACGTCAAAGCGAAACTCGATTTCCTCCCATTTTGGGGGTGATTTCAGCGATTGCTTCAATTATTCAGTTCTTTGACGTGAAATTGTCTACCCGTTCTTTGTATGTAAAATTTGTCACATCTGTTGCAGGTCAATTTGTAAATTTCAATATTATCAAAGGTCTTAATTGGTGTTTGAAAATAAATCGTGTATGTTAAATATTCAAATAGACTTCGAATCTGGCACCTTAAAGACATCTTAAAATAAATTTCCCAATAATGTAACTTCAACAATAGCTTTACATCATCACAATTTACTGTTGAATATATTGAACAACTCTGAAAAATTTTAAATATCATTTGATTCGCCGGCTAAGTGGCCGAGAGTGTTGAGGCGCAGGTCTTGCCGCTCTCGTAACCAGCGAGTCGCGGGTTCGAATCCCGCCGAGGGCATGGATGTTTGTGTTTGTCTATTTCACCATCATCCTTTCATCCCAAACAGCTAAGTCTCCTGGATAAAAAGGGGAGATGCAGGCTGAAAATCCATCCAACCACATCATTTGATTCTTGAAAATCATGAAAAATCGAAACAATTGTACAAGAAATCTCCTGAAGAAATTCTTGAATTTACCCTTAACAAAATGCTGTCTACATAGATAAGAATATTGGGTTGGTTTCCAATCTTTTCTATCCACGGCATTTGTCCATTTTGCACGGCGATCAGAATCGGCTGGAAACCGGTGGAAAGAAATTTCAGAATTTTTTTTGGCCCAATTGAACAATGTACCGCTATGCACGTTCTCACCATTATTAATTGGTATAATTATAATTATTAAAATAATTAAAACATAAAATATTAGTAAAATCATAGAAACCTTAGCACATTTTAATGCTACCAATAATTTCTGTAATTCATATATTTTTAAAGTGTTTGTTAGCTCGTAGTTTATACGAGGGCATATTGAAAAGTAACGCCTCCATGGCTGTAACTTGTTTATTTTTTAACCGATTTTCAAAATTATTTTTGTATCTGATACTTACATTTGTCCTCTATGAAATGCATTATTTACTTTTCGACATAGTCCCCATCCGTTTCCACGCATTGCGCCAACGCGTGACTAGTCGGGTGAACCCGTCGGAGACGAATTCCGGGGTTGTCGTCGACACGAGGATTGAATGGCAGCCTTGGATTCTCTTCTGCAGCACGATAACGCCCGTCCGCACACGATCGCTACACGTCAGAGGAGGTTGCAGCCCCTACAGTTCAAAGATGAAAAACTGCAGTTCAATAATGAAAGACTTTGCACCTTGCGACTTTCACCACTTCCCAAAGAGGAAAGAGCACCTTAAGGGGCATGAGTTGCATTCTGACGACGAGATGAAACCTGCCGTTCGATCCTGGTATCGACAACAACCCCGGAATTCGTCTCCGACGGATTCACCCGACTAGTCACGTATTGGCGCAATGCGTGGAAAGGGAGAGGGACTATGTCGAAAAGTGAATAGTGCATTACACAGAAGACAAATGTAAGTACCAGATACAAAAAGAATTTTGAAAATCGGTTAAAAAATAAAAAAATTACAGCCATGGAGGCATTACTTTTCAATATGTGCTCGTAAAATGCCGCCTAAAAAAACGTAAAGCTATTGGCCAAGAGAATCCAAAAGCAAACAAAAAAATTAACACGGAATGCGGAATCTGTCGAAGAACAGGAGCACAGGCTTGCGAGTCTGCGGGAAATAGCACGTGTTTCACGAAACACAGAGACATCAGATCAGCGTGAGGCTCGACTCAGTGATATACGGGAAAGAGCGACAACTTCAAGAGATGCCGAGACGCCAAACCAGCGAGAGGAGCGACTTAGGAATATTCGGGCCAGAGCTACCACATCAAGAACTGCGGAGATATCAGAACAACGTGAGGTTCGGCTATAGGGTCTTCAAGAGAGAGCCAGGACGTCAAGAAGAACTACTTACATCACTTTATTGCTGGAAAGATTCCATTATGATCCGCAAAAGGACTATGCGCGACATCCAAGTGTAACAATTGGTAAAATGGAAAATACATGCAATTACTGCCAAGCCAAGAAATTTAAATCCGAGCCTCCTGGAATGTGCTGCAGAAATGGGAAGGTTAAACTAACAAAGTTGAAATCACCACCACACGAACTTCAGTGTTACATGTCAGATGATAGGTTGGATTCAAAGCATTTCCTCAAGAACATAAGAAGGTACAACTCATGTTTCCACATGACGTCTTTCGGTGCCACATCAACAGTTGATCAATAGTTGATCACTCCGGTTATGCAACGACTTTCACAGTGCAAGGTCAAATTTATCACAGAGCGGGTTCATTGCTACCTTTACCCGATCAGACCCATAAATTCCTACAACTCTATTTTATTGGAGACGAAAATGATGTGAAACCATCCCTGGGACGAGGCATCAGATTGTGTTGAACCTACAAAGGATGTTTCATGAACACAACCATCTTATCCAAGCGTTTAAAACAGCAGTGGAACGTATCCCGACGGATGATCACAATGTAGTAATTAGAGCAGACAGAAGACCAGTGGGTGAACACGAACGGTGTTTCAATGCTCCAAACGTTGATGAAGTCGCAGTGATTATATCAGATAGCGAATTTGTTAAACGTGACATCATACTTCAGCGGCGAGGCCATACACTGCAGCGCATTTCGGAAACACGTCGATGTTATGATGCACTTCAGTACCCAATATTATTCCCATGAGGAGAAGATGATTACCATTTTAACGTAATGCAAAACAGGTGAAACAAACAGTAAAAAAGTCTCGTCAATGGAATTCTACGCATACAGGTTAATGGTGCGAGAAAATGAATTGAACCATATATTAAAATGTAGACAATTATTCCATCAGTTCGTTGTTGACATGTACGCCAAAATTGAGAATGAACGCCTTCTTTTTATACGTTTAAACCAAAAGAAGCTGAGATCGGAAGAATATATCCACCTAGAGGATGCTGTCTCGAATGATGGTAACTTGCTTGCACGAATATACTCACGAGACCTAGGGTCATTGGTCATCCTACCAGCAACGTTCACAGGAAGCCCCAGACACATGCACGAATATACTCAAGATGCGATGACATATGTGAGAAATTATGGAAGACCGGATTTATTCATCACCTTCACATGCAATCCGGCTTGGGCAGAGATACGAGAAATGCTCATAAACGGCCAAGCACCCAGCGACCGTCACGATTTAATAGCTAGAGTATTCAGACAGAAGCAAATGAAATTAATTGACATAATAACAAAAGGCCATGTGTTCGGAGTTGCTCGGTGCTGGATGTATACAATCGAATATCAAAAGCGAGGACTCCCACACTCACACAATCTGATCTGGCTGAAAGAAAAAATTCAACCAATACAAATCGATGATATTATACGTGCTGAGTTTCCCGACCAAATTCTGGATCCCACTCTTTATGAAATAGTTACTAAAAACTTAATCCATGGACCATGTTGACATCTCAGTCCTAATTCACCATGTATGAAGAACGGAAAGTGCAGCAAGAAATATCCAAGAGAATTAATTTATGATACGATAACTGGAGAAGACGTTATCCTCGATACAGACGGCGTGCGCCAGAAAACGGTGGTTCAACTGCGAAACTTAAAATTCGCGGCAGCGAAGTAGAAGTAAACAACAGATGGATCGTGCCATATTCTCCACTTTTGACCAAAAAATTTCAGGCTCATATTAACGTAGAATACCGGGCTTTACAAAAGTTCTGTTACACTCTTTACATCCCCCAAAAAATGGACTGCTCATGATTTGGATAATTCCATTTCCACAAAAGGATCAAATAACATATTGGAAATTACGTGTTAACCTCTGAGTGATCCTAATGTCCACGACAAAAGCGATGGAAACGAAACGAGTAGAGATCGCTGCTCTCCTGCGCGCGGGCCACACGAAGTCCGAGATTGCCAAGCTCCTCAAAGTCAGCCGGATGACCATCCACAGAGTTGCAGACAGGCTCAAGAATGGGAGAGACCTTAAAGATCAACCTCGTTCAGGTAGACCTCAAGTCGTTAACCGTTTGGCTGTGAGAAAAGCCTTCGAACAAGACCCGACGCTCAAAATGACTGCGCTCGCAAAGAAAAAGAAAATTTCGGTGTCCACAGTGTCCAGAGCGGTCAAAGAAGAAGGTGGAAAGAGCGTGAGGCCTCTGCTGACGGATCGGAAACGGGAACAACGTCGGGAGCGCTGTCGCCGTCTTCTCAACGACTTGAAGAGCCATGGCGAGCGAATTGTCATTTTCTCTGACGAAAAGACCTTCACGGTCGATCCTGTCGTCAACAAGCAAAACGACTGCGTGGTAAGCTTCGGCCAGGACATCTCCAAGGTCCGCTACGTGTCTACAACTAAGCATCCGGCCTCTGTGATGATGCTCGGAATCGTGGCGTCGAATGGCGAGAAAATGCCACCCGTGTGGTTCCCAAGTGGATACCGGCTAACGGCGGCTGATTACAAGGACATCCTGGCCATAAAAGTCTTTCCCTGGGTGAAGAAATGGGAACTACATCTTTCAACAGGACGGTGCCCCTGCCCACACGGCCAACACTGTGCAAAACTGGTTGGGGTCCAACATGACCTTCTGGTCGAAGGGCTTTTAGCCTCCGCAGTCGCCAGACCTCAATCCACTTGACTACAGCGTGTGGGCGCATGTCGAGGGGAAGACCTGCAAGGTCCGTCACAGCAACGTCGACGAGCTGTCAACCGTGTGTGGACCAGAGTGAGGAAGGACTACATTCGCAAAGTTTGCAAGGCTTTTCGGCCTCGTCTGGAGCGGGTTCTTGATGCAGATGGTGGCTACATTGATTAAATGACTAATTACAATGTTATTCTACATGATGGCACAATAAAAACATGTCTAACTGCATCGTGAACATCGTCGTGTCCATTTCTCTGAGGGTCGTCACGATTGTAGCAGAACTTTTGCAAAGCCCGGTACTGCAATAGCATGAAATCCATAAAATATGTTTGTAAATATATAAACAAAGGCAGTGACATGGCTGTTTACGGAATCAGCAAAGAAAACACAAACAATGAAGTGATGCAGTTTCAATAAGGTAGATACATTAGTAGCAACGAAGCAGTTTGGAGGAGTTTGAGTTTTCCAATACATGAACGGCATCCAGTAAATAATAATGATTATAAACTGGAGATGCTCTCCAAGCATAGGTAATGATTTTTCGATTGAAAAATGGAAGGAAAAATTCTGCGACCTGGATTCGAACCAAGAACTCGACTATCATGGCCGACGCCTCTACCAATTGGCCGACGCCTCAACCAATATGGGCCTCTATAATTGGGCTATCGCCCATGATAGTCGAGGTTTCTGGTTTGAATCCAGGTCGCAGAATTTTTCCTTCCATTTTTCAATCGAAAAATCATGAACGGCATCCTGCAGTTGTTCATCTCAGTGTTCATCTAGAAAACGGACAAAGGGTTTACTTTACAACTGATAGCGCTCGGAGGATAACCGAACAGCCACCAAATACAACTTTGACAGCATCCTTTCAACTATGTCAACAAGATCCTTTTGCAAGAACGTTGCTCTATCCTGAGGTTCCACGATACTATATATGGAATGCATGTAGAAAAGTCTTCTGTAAAAGAAGAAAAGGGAAGGCAGAGACCGAACAAGATGCCGTGTCCAGTGACGCCTTGGGTCGAGATTACACAGTTCACCTCAACAATGCTGAATGCTTTTTCCTTCGAATATTACTTCACATAATTCGAGGCCCGACTTCTTCCGCTGCTTTAAGAACTGTAAACGGCCAGGAATGCCACACATTTCGAGAGGCCTGTCAAAAGCTTGGTTTACTTGAAGACGACCTACAATGGGGTTCTACAATGAGGGAAGCAGAGTTAATTTCTTCCGCAGATCAAATCAGAACCCTTTTTGCAATAATACTAACAACATGCAGTCCATCACAACCCAACAGTTTATGGGAGAAGTATCGGGAAGCCATGAGTGAAGACATATTTGCAACAGCACGGAGAAAAAACTTGACCATGGAGTTGATGTTCTCGATTGAAATTTTTAATAAGGCGCTGATAATTCTTGAAGACAAATGTATGACTATGAACAATAAGCCATTGGATCAGTTAGGCCTGACGTCTCCAGTTAGAGATAATACAAACATACTAAATGCGGACTATATGAGAGAAAAAACTATAACATTCAACAATTACATGAATATATACAAGCCAAAAACCCGTTGCTAAATCAAGATCAAAGAAAAGCATATGACATCATGGATCACATCAGAAAGGGACAAGGCGGGATAACTTTTCTCGGTGCTCCTGGAGGGACAGGAAAAACATTTTTAACAAATTTAGTGTTGTCCGAAATTCGGGCTAAGGATGAAGTAGCTCTTGCTATCGCCTCCTCTGGAATAGCAGCAACCGCTCATGGATGGAGGCAGAACACCGCATTCCGCACTAAAATTGCCATTAGATATTGCCAGGCAAGAGAATCCTACCTGCAACATTAACAAAACTAGCGGTCAGGCGCAAGTTCTTAAAACGTGCAAAATAATAGTTCCGGATGAGGTCCGGTGTAACGCTTCTTTTTAGATTTATTTGAGACTAAATTTGTGGCGTAGTTAAATTTATCAAGCAAGAACCAAGAGATCAGGTACCAACGCGGTTTGTCACCCACTTGAACATGCGCGCTTCGTTTTTATCTCGTAGATACCGGGACCACACTAAAGGTTAGTTTTATTATACAGGGTGGTCCATAAGTCTGTCCCCCTCTTTTATTTTTTGAACCGAAGCAGATATGTCAATTTTGATGAATCCAATGAATAGGAAGTTGTGGGTGGTCTATCCCATGGTGCACTTTCCATCATTCCAAATATGCAAATTAGGACACATTCAAAATTTATCTCAAAAACCGTAAGGGATAGAGAAAAAACCCCAATTGCAAACTTGTTCAGCATAAAAAAACAAACAAAACAAAAAAAATCATCCAAATCGGACCAACGGTTCCCAAAAAAAGTTAATTGCAAATGCTAATTGGCACTCACATTGCATTTGCATCTTCCTGTCCCCCCCTGTTGGGTTTTATCCACTAGCCCTTTAAATGCTGAAGCTTTTTGATGAATGGGGAAGAAGCTGCCAATCAGGTCTGAAAAATGGCAGAATACAGTAGAGAAGAAATGGTTTGTATGGTTTTATGTTTTGGATTTGCACATAATTACAAAGGTGCAGCCAGGGAATACCAAGTTAGATATCCCAATGCTAGAGTTCCCACTTCTAAGACAATTCGCCAGGTTGTTCAACGATTTCAGCAAACAGGAAGTGTCAGTCATCAGACCCGGCAAGGTAGACCAACAACTGTCACAGCAGAGGACTCCAGCACAGCCATTTTAGCTGCTGTTTATGCTAATCCTCATTGTAGTACTCGATCAGTTGCTGAAGAAGCTGGCTGCAGTCATCAATCAGTATTAAGATTACTTCATATGCATGGATTCCACCCTTATCATGTCCACTGCCACCAAGGATTGAAGCCAAAAGACTACGATTTTCGTCTTGAGTTCTGCAATTGGCTGCTAAATCGCATCGACGATGACCCAGGCTTTCTCAATTGGGTCTTGTGGTCAGACGAAGCCAGCTTCTGTCGAGATCGTCTGGTTAATAAACACAATCTCCTTTATTGGGCAACAGAAAACCCTAGATGGTTACGAGAAGCTGTGCACCAGGTGAATTGGAGAGTGAATGTCTGGTGTGGAATCATCAATGGTGGATTGGTTGGTCCATTGTTCTGTGACATATAAAATATGTACACATAGATATGGCTTGAAGTAACCCATATCTGTCTGTCATTAATAAAATTAATCGTGTATAAGTTAAATCGCTAAGAAACAGAGAGGGGGGGGGATAACATAATTACCCTCTGTTTGGCAACTTAATGGAACAATAGAGACTTAAATTGTTAATTATAAGAAATTAAGTAAAATCAGTTTATCGTATTTCAGCAACCTTGCAAACAAACGCAATAATTATAATGTTTTATTCTTTTATTATATTTCTTTTTTGTAATTTGTGTTGGATGGATCAACAAATTAAATTCACAATATTAAGCCTTTCTAGACATGTGCTCTGGGGATTAACGGCATCCGGGAACACTCCTTGCCTGATAAGGGAAAAAAAGGGGGGGATTGAAATAATAAATCGGAGACTAGAATATCGAAGAAAGGGAGCTAGAATATAAGGGGTGAGATAAAAGAAATACCGACGGGACAATCCTTTCTAGGAAATAAAAGGACAAGGAGCTATCCCAGAGTTCCGGGGTATCATAAGAATTTTTTTTTGGAAAAATAGGGAGATTGATTGCGACCAGCAATGAGTGAGGATAAAAGGTCGATCACGATCAGCAACGAAAAAGAACAGTGACTGCTTGAGAAGTAGGAATGTAGCAAAAAGGCGGCGGTGAGTGGTGCGGACGATGCGAAGCCGACGTTAACCAGTGGACGGATGTTTACAGCAGCAACGGAAGGCGTGCTGTGGCGGTTTACGTGACCGACGATCGACCAGCGATCCGGTGCCTATCAGTGGGTTAGAGTGGGAATAAAGAGTCTTGCGGGCGCTTATTTAGCAAGGCGGCTTTATAGCTCTAAACTGAGGAAGGTATTGACGAATTCGGCGATCAAGGAATCCGTCGGGAAACCACGTGGATCGGCGCAGTGACAACTGAGAAGCTGTGGGTGACGATCGTCTTCAGGCAACAGGTGTTAGTAAAGTTCGGCTGAACCAAAGGTGGCTGCTGCAGTCTACGACAAAGATAAGTAGTGTACTTTTATAACTGGCCCCGCGCAATGTGCTTAATTCAGTGTTAAAGCTAGCGTGTGATTCATCTAATAGGCAGAACCAATAATTAGATATAAGACTGTTATTTAGTACAAGAAAGGTGAACTTTTAATTAATGAAAGCAATTAGAAGGAAAATTTTATCTTAGAGCACATGTCTAATGTAAATTAGTTAAGTTGAACAGAATTCATTATATTCAAGTATATAAGGTTGATTAGGGTTAAGGAGAATTTGATTGTAGCAGATTAATGTATAAGGGGAATTAGTCATAATTTACATTGCTTAATATCATCTGAAAATTGATCACATTATATGATTTTGATTCTTTTGAACTGTATCAATGACATATATATTCATTTTTTTTATTAAACTATGTATATATTCATGGTAAAGCGTCAATGCTATGTCTCATGTCTATTCTGGTTGCTAAATAGGGAGCAATTCACGATATTTCAGGTTGAAAACTGGGTTTATTTGAGTATATTTGCTATACGATTTCTTTTTTTCACTATACGATCACGATTAGGCCAATTAAGAGAAGATTGATGCCCCGAGTTTATTAAATAGAAAAAGAAGTAGTGGGGTGGGTTATATTATTTTGAATGACAGGTTAAAGGGGTGGTGGTATACAAAAGGTAAGTGAGTTTTGGCATTATTTAGATATAAGTAAAACGCTGAAGCGTCTTAGATCTTAGCATTGTTAGCTAAAGGTTTGAGGAACCTTGCCTAGAGTAAGGACCCCGTAGTAAAACCGTCACAGTTCTACGAAGGGACGTTGACAGCTGCACGATACAGAGACATGATAATAAATGTTGTAGTGGCAGAATTTGCAGATGAGCTTCCTTTAGCATCACTTCGAAGGGTATGGTATCAACATGATGGGGCTCCTTGTGATCATCTCGATGCAATGTTTCCAGGCCAATGGATCGGCCGGGGTGGCCCAATTCATTGGCCTGCACGCTCACCAGATCTTTCCCCTAATGACTTCTTTTTGAGGGGTTACCTTAAGGACAATGTTTATGCCACTCAGCCACCTTCTATGCTGGATTTGCAACAGAGAATTCAGACTGTCTGCCAATCCATTACATCTGATATGGTAACAAGAGTGATGGCATCTTTGAAACTACGTGCTCAGTTGTGTATTGGTGCTGAAGGGCATCATGTGGAACATACCCTTTAGAGTATTACCAACATGATTCGCTTTGGTTTGGCCCAGTTGGCTTTTTTTAGTTTGAGATGGTTATTTACTTTTTTTAACTTTTTTTGGGAACCGTTGGTCCGATTTGGATGATTTTTTTTGTTTTGTTTGTTTTTTTTATGCTGAACAAGTTTGCAATTGGGTTTTTTCTCTATCCCTTACGGTTTTTGAGATAAATTCTGAATGTGTCCTAATGTGCATATTTGGGATGATGAAAAGTGCACCATGGGATAGGCCACCCACAACTTCCTATTCATTGGATTCATCAAAATTGACATATCTGCTTCGGTTCAAAAAATAAAAGGGAGGGACAGACTTATGGACCACCCTGTATATTAAATGGATACATTATATGTTACAGATATGTGATATGAATATATGGTCCGTAGATTCAAACCGCTGTTAGGCGGTGTATAACAGTTCAGTTCATTATCAGTTTATAACGGGAGCTGCTGTGATGAAACCCATACGGCGTGGGGGCAGAGAAGGGAACGAATGAAAGCATACGTGACCCTTGCAGCACTTCCTTATATAAGAGGAGCTACAGAGGGTGTTGACCCTTGACCCCTCCTTTATCCTCTTACAACGATGACCTATGTCCGGGTGGGCGGTGAAGTTAGTCGTCGTGTTGTCTGTCGTCATGGACGCGCATATTCCAACAGTTAGTTTGTACCCTAATAATATTTACACAATTCTGAGAATCCACATGATTATAATATTTTACGCATTTCGGGGACAAACACACCGAAGGTTGGGAATGCGCAACCCGACGGATTCGAGAACTGGAAAGCCACTGCCTCAGCGCTCTCGTTTCCAGCAATATTTTGAGAATGAATAGACAAATATATCAAATATGACTAATTAGTCTGTAATCTGCACTTGACAAAAATTACATTTTAATCTTGATCACTCAAGAATTTGATTGAAAAATTAGGTTTCTTATAAGAATGGACTAGGGCCATGTATCATTTAAATATATTCTCTGAATTAGTAAGAGAGCTGATAGGGAGAAAGTAAACATTAAATTCACTTATTAGAAGATATAAAACACTTGCTTGAAATTTATTACTTATTAGCAATCTGTTACTGATTTACCAGGAAAAGTTAAATTTTTTGTTGATTCTTTTAAGTTTAGTTCTTGATATGTAAAATGTTATATTGTGGTCGTAAGAAATTAGTAAACGGTTTGTGGATGGCTGAAAATACAAATAGACCAAGTACAATTTTAATATTCTTAGTAATTTAGAGTTTAAGCTGTCATTTTATTAAAAAAATGAGGAATCGTTTTACTCAAAAAGGTGCATGTTATTGTTTCAGAAACATTAAAAAATAACTTTTGATTTCGAGGTGATGCTAAACATTTAAAATTAATAGCACTCATGCCACTTTTAAATGATAGCACATTTTTAACAAAAAACGGATGACTTCAAATTCGGTTTTTCTACTTTATAGACTGAGCCTGAAAATGATGGCGTTAGTTTCACGAAAAGCGTACTTCCTTTTGGAATTTGTGCAGCATTTCAAACAAGTTTGTATAAATGATTTCATTTTTTTTCATTGGCACAAATATGTTGTAATATTAATTTCAATTTCAATTTTATTTGTTTAAGTGTGAACGAAAGCAGTTGAAAATAAACCTTTAACAACTAACACACTAAAAAAAGAACATAAATAAAATAAGACAGAAAATTTGAAAATAGATACAAGTAATCATTAACGGAGGTAAACAGAACATAAGAAACTAAACCAAAGACAAAGCATATAAGAGGTAATCAATTCATACAGTTATAATAAAAAATCAGTTACAGTACATGTGAAATAGACAACAAAGAGCTAAAAATTGCTCGTTGACATATTATCAAAGTAGTTCATTACAAAAAGCATAACAGTCAGAGTTAAAGATGTCTACAAAATCTCTCATTTTTTTATTACTTAAGAATAATCTGGTAAACGGATTAATTGAATTGTGTTTCTGAACATAGAAAATATTTTTACATCGTGTTTGATATATGGAAGCTTTTAAGTTAAAAACAATGAGAAAACTTGGGCAATCATTATGACAGAAAATCTAGATCATTCCTAGTTAGGAGTTGAAATAAATAAAGGCAACGAACTTCTTTAAGTATGTTGTCTATATTAAAGTCCATATGATGTAAAAAAGGCGTCTGAAAATAATTTTACAAAACCGTGAAAACACACTGTGGCGTTTTTAATATCAGTTTGTGTTAAATGATTCCACACACAGGAACAGAAAAGAAGACGTGGGATGACAAGAGTTCTAAATAAAACGGAAAAGCACTTGGGTCTTTTAAAAGAATGAGTTAATCTGCTGATAAGTCCAAGCATGCGATATGTTTGGCTTGTTATAAGGGCAAAATGATCGTGAAAATATAATTTATCATCAAAGATAACACCTAAATCACGGATCGTTCTCGTACGCTGCAAAACCTGTTTATTGATCCTGTAGTTATATATGAGCGGCATGACAGCAAGAGAGTAAGTTAAAACTCTGGTTTTAGTTGGTTGACTTTTTAAAGGTTAGTTTGACACCATTCGAGCACTCTATCAACATCTTCCTGAAGCAGTACAGAGTCTGAAGATCACATATACGTCGAAATAATTTGAAGTCATCTGCAAAAAGCAGAATTCAAGATGATCTTATATGTGAAACCAGATCATTAATATAAACGTTGAACAAGGTACGTGTATGTTTCATTCTTATATAAATCTTTAGTTTAATTCCAATCTTGATGAAATTTGCACATTTGATCTTCAAAGCAAGAAGAAGGCCACTGTCTACATGAGATTTCGAAAAAATAATATTTATCGATAATAATTCAGATTCAAATTGATGGCAGCGCATATTGATATGAGGTGTCTCACAGTAATATGCACCGACCAAAAATATATATCTCATGCCGAACAGTTCAAGGTAAAGTTTGTGCAACAGTAGACTGCTCTGTTTGTTTCAACAGTAGTGATAGCAACCCAGAATTCTAAAAATGATATGCCATTAAATACAAAAATTGGAGAAAATATACCAGAGTCAGCCAATCAAATAGTTATGTATGTTAGACGTGTTCATTAAGAATGTAATGAATCTTAAGACTGATCATTTTGTAAACTTCATTAACAAAAATATTTTGAGGACACACGACTTACATGCATAAATCGAGGACCACCCTCTTATAAAATATAATATTCTTCGGGCTTTCTAATTTCCTGACCATAATTTAAAGTTTCGCGTAATGGCTGTGAGCATACAGCTGGAAGGGTCTTCCTCCTCTGAGAATCAGTGTGAAGGCGTCGGAAATTTTAACAATACATATAATTCCTGTCTTTTGTGCTTTTCTTAGAAATGATAGTTATTAGAATTTAACATTTTCTTGAAGAATTTTAAAAATGAGCAGTAAATGCAAATAATGGAGAGTTAGCAGACTATTGAGAAACAGTGGAAAGGCGGCAGAGAAAGCAGCCCCTTCACTCGGTGCTGTATCGATTTTTCCAGCACACTGCTTCAACTAAACAAGTGGTGAGTGACCCTGTGGCTGTCGATGCAAATGTGTCAACAGAAGAAACTGCGACTACCAGATCACACCAAGTGATGAATGCACCAGTTTTGCTTCAAGACCTCGAGAGCAGAGTGTGAATTGCAACAGTTTACCAATTAGAAAAATTGATGGAAAAATTCCGCGACCTGGATTCGAACCAGGAACCTCGACTGTCATGGTCGACGTCTCTATCAATTGGGCTATTACAGACACTTGAACAGCCATGCTGTCACTAAGTGTCTTAAAAACAACCAAGTTGTCAAGAAGGAAAGCCCACTGGGAGGTGGGCACCCGGTGCATAGACCGTGAATTTCTCCTATCCAAGCCATCAGAAAGTTTGATGAACACACAATAAGAAATAAAGAAATTAAACTGGTGCAAACTCCAAACATCAGGTAAAGACTACTTGGTTGTCTTTAAGACACGTAGTGATAGCATGGCTGTTCATGTGTCTGCGATAGCCCAATTAGTTGACGCGTCGACCATGACAGTCGAGGTTCTGTGCACGAAACTGTAAATCCACCCATTTGGGTGCATTTCGGTGAAAATCATGAACGTTTGCCAAAAGTATGCACGAAACTGTAAATCCACCCATTTGGGTGACTTTCGGCGAAAATCATGAACGTTTGCCAAAAGTGTGCACAAAACTGTAAATCCAAGTCGCAGAATTTTTCCATCCATTTTTCTAATTAATATCATTTACCTGATGCTTGGAGTTTGCTCCAGTTTAATTTCATTATTTCCTAACAGTTTATCAATTATTGGAATTGCAGAGTACACAGACACAAACGATCATGTACATCCATCGCCACCCAAGAAGAGAATTTTGGAACTGTTGAATTTTTAGATAAACAAATGAATTTTTAAAGGTCAGGTCACACAAAATAGAAGAACTAGAGACATAGCCAGGACTGAAGAAACGTCAGATCAAACTATTGTTTTATTTTTATTCTATTTTCTCCCACTTTCGTAGCCATCCACACATTGTTTCACCGCAACTATGGTAAACTCGCTCAGCTATACACGACATTCCAACACGAACCGGGGAGAACTGTTAGAAACATCCATTAGGAACATTTTAAAGCATTTTTTTCGGTTTTTCTATATGAATTTTTACTGTTTTAGTTCTAAGCATTTTAATATGCTAATTTTTACTGTATATTCAGATTTTGCAAACTTTCATCAAAACAAGAGGCCGAGCAATGCTGGGTATATCAGCTGGTTTTCAGTTTATCCTTTAATGTATATGATATTATAAATACGACAAAAATCATATATTCTATGAAAAATTAAAAAAAATCTAATTAATGTTTTCATTTTTGTGTTGGAATGAATAGAAACATTGTTTATTAAACAAATGTAATAAAAAATTTTTCCATTTTAAATGCTTAATTCAGATGTTCCTCGTCTAAAGTATAGGGGATACCAAGGCAAAATGGAAATCTTATTAAGAAAAGATCCACAAGCTTGCGAGAGTGTTTCATTATGGGTAAGTGATAAAAATTACAAGGATGACAAAAATTTTAAAATAGTGATTCTTATTGTAACGCAATATACATGTACTTTTAAAATGTTGCATTATGTAAACTGTTACTTATTATTTTCTAAATTATTTTTTTATTAATTATTACGTAAGGCATATGATAGTAGCCCTTTTACTTATTACGTAAAATCTCTGGAATTATATTTTTTCTGTTCTCGTGGTTCTCGTACCAGTTCAGTTCATTTAGACACTAAGTTCGCATTAAATGTAGTAGTAAGTTTGACTTTTATATGTTGTTAGGTTCGGTTCCAGTAGTATAGACCTTTTTTTCTAAAGTTTCGTGTATTTATCCGCATCGCGGCGCCATATGTTCGAATGCCAGCTATGGCGAACGGAAGTCGGCCTCCTAGCGGTAAATTATGGCAACTCCACCCCGAAAAATTCATTATAAGAAAAATTCATTATAGGAAGCTAAAACCTTCCTGAAGGATGGCCGGCAATGACATCGAATTAACGTGTTTTATTTCTTTGACGATTATCATTATTTTTTTGGTTTCAATTTATTTTGTTTTTGCAAAAATAGCTATAACTTTCACCTCTATAGACCTTTTTTTTAAAGTTTCGGTATTTATCCGCATCGCGGCGCCACATGTTCGAATGCCAGCTATGGCGGACGGAAGTCGGTTTCCTAGCGGTAAATTATGGCAACTCCACCCCGAAAAAAAGGTCTATATACTCAATTTTGCAACTTCGAAATCCCTGTGCTAAATCTGGGGTACGCTAAAAACCGCGATTTTTTCGGACTTTTTTCAGTTTTTGCCTCATAGCTCCAAATCTATGCATTTAGTGCAAAATCCACTGTAACTTTTATAAACTAGAGTAAATTTGCTACAACATGAGCACAAAATGACCTCTGTAAGTTTAACAGTTTCTGAGATACAGCTCTTCAAAGATAGGCAATTTTTACCAAAAAAATTTTTTTTTACCTATCGTCCATGTTTCGAGCCAAAAATCGCCACAACGACGTGTCCTACGATCCGTTATGCGAGAAGAATGTATAGGAAATTTCATTTAAGCACAAGTCTGTTCCTAATAGTTCTCGAGAGAAGGATCAAACACTGGAAATAGTGAAATTGCTATTTACCGCTAAATGGACCCCATCATTTTTCTAGCGATTCCCATGGTTTTATTTATACTTCCTGTGATATACATATATTATGAGTATTGTGGTTTCCTGTTATTAATATAACCCATATTATATACATTATACAGGGTGATTCAATCGTGTGTAAAACAATTTAAGGGGGTATTATAGAGGTCAAGGTAAACACAAAAAGTCCTATGAACTTGGATCCGAATTTGAACTATAACTGAGATATGAACAGAAATAAAAAGCCGCCACCAATATCAACAAGTTAATTACTCAGATTCTGTAAAGCCTAGATTAATGAAATTTGGAGGAAATAACAGGGTACATAAAACTGTATAGCGTTAGAATTTGATCGAATTCCAACAAGAAGTTTCCGAGTTACTCATTCAACATCATAACACGTGTTCACTTGTTAGAATCGCCGAGGACGATTTTTCAGGGGGAAATCCTGAGATCACGCACTTCCTTCGGAAGGGAAGTAAAGCCGTTGGTCCCGTGTAGTCGTTTGCCGGCTGCACGTTAAAGAACCCTTGCGAGGCAAAATTTGCGGCCCCTATAACGCCGTCCTGAAATGACCATGGCAGTTGAAAAGGACGTTAATACCAAACAAAACAAACCAAACCTAATCAATTGTATATACAAAGTCGAGACACATTAATATGACCACCTGCTAGTATCTGGAGTATCCACCTTTGGCGGCAAGCACAGCAGCTAGTCGACGTGGCAGAGAGTTAATATGTCCTCGGATGGTGGTTGCAGGTATCTGGGACCATTCGGCGATCAGTGCATCCCGTAATTCCATCACCGTGCGTGGTGGAGGGTCCAGCTTGTGAGATGGTCCCACAAATGTTCAATGGGGTTGAGATCCGGGTAGTTTGGTGGCCATGGGAGTAGCTTGAATTCATCCTCATGCTCCTCGAACCAGTCGTGGACAATTTTGGCAGTATGGCAGGGAGCATTGTCCTGTTGAAAGGTGCCATCACCCTGCCCTGAGGAAACACTGTCGACATGAAGGGGTGTACCTGGTCTGCGACGATTGTCAGGTAACGAACGGCATTCAGTGTACCCTCCAGCGGTATCAGTGGACTCAGACCATACCACGAAAACATCCCCCAAACAGTCACCTCCCCCCACTAGCCTGTCGTCTGCCAACGATGATGTCGGGATGCCTGTTCTCAGATGCTTCCCGGCGAATTCTCCATCGTCCGTCCACTCTATTCACCAGAAACCGCGACTCGTCGAGAAAGCAACCCCTTTGCCACTCGGCCGAGGTCCAATGGCGATAGTCCATTGCGAATTGGAGGCGTTTTCGGCGATGCACAGGCGTCAACATGGGTCCTGTTACCATATGCCTGCTCCGGAGCCCCAACCTCAAGAGGGATCGTTGCACTGTCTTGGTGCTGACACGCCTAGTGGCCCCACTGTTCATTTGCTGTGCCAGTTGCTCAATAGTGACACGCCTCTAGGATCGATGGCCCGTGGGGCCCCACAGTTACCTCTTCGGTTTCTCGAAACTGTCTGGTTCGTCCAGTCGCGGTACACCTCCACAACGGCAGCCCTAGAGCAGTTCTCAAAGGTGGCCGTTTCTGAAATGCTGCCCCTTTTGGCCCGATAACCAATTATCATCCCCTTTTGGAGGTCCGACAGGTCACTTGCTCTGCCCATGACGGCGACAAATGCTGTGGTAACGGATGCTACTACACGTCTGCTGTTGTCAGCTTTTAATGATATGCAATGATTTTTTATCTGCATACCATGGGACGTTCCAACATGTTCGAGAAGAGGTAGTCATATTAAACTGTCCCGACCCTGTATTTATGTATATTTATACATAATTTATTTATTTTATATTTATTTTACTTATGCTTCCTATGATTTTCTTATTATTTTGATGGTTTGTGAATAAGAACAATGCGTCAAATGTGTAAAATAGTGTTAAAAACACAATTTATTGCAAGAGCATAATTAGTACAGTAGATAGCTAATATACAGACGATATAACGAACTTACAGTATACTGAAAACTTACATCACTAAATAAAATTACAAAAGTATTGAATCAAAGAATCACAAAACTTGTTTTTGTGGAATTTAAAACTACGTCTGTATTTGGACATACATGGACATGAAAAAACATAAAAATTGACGCATTATAATACATAGGTACTCATTACATAAGAAAAAAGACAATACATTTCAAATATTTTGCTTTCTTTGATGGGCCGGGTGTGTCCTCAAAATCTTCGACGGGGCAGGGTCTTTCGCCATCGTAGTAGGCATGAGCCCTTGTTGGATCCTCTCCCATCCCCATCCATCAGGATCTTTTTGTTCCCCCACTCTTTTGTTGGCGTGAGTGGCAGCCTTCATGAATTGCTCATAACGAAGGCTGTGGAGGGTGATACCTTCATCCCCACCGTAAAGTGCCACAAAGCATCGTTCGTCTGCCTTAGCTATTGCCTCGTGAGTGGCATCTGGATGCAAGAAAAGTGAAACTTCGTCGATGAGGTGGGGATGACGTTGGAAGGCGGATATCAATTTTGATTCACCCTTCCAAAACAGGGCAGAGGTAGTGTACCACAGCCCCTGAAGGCGTTCAAAAACAATACTAACTGAGGAGGGATGGATAGTCATCCATGATAAAACGAACTTGATGTGTATTGGGTAGGTCCTGACTCACCTCTGCTACCTTTATGGAAGTATGTCCAGGGCATTGAGGATGAGCAGTATGTGTACGTCCTCTCCAACAGCCACGATATTCTTGTTTCCATTGCTCTTGACTACTGCAGTCAAAACAATGTCGCAGTCTGCGTCCTCTGTCCCTTCACCGTTTCTGTCTCTGCGTTTTGAAGGACTGCACAGAAAAAATCAATAAGACGCCGTTTGTTGTGTTGGAAAGCAATTTTTCCTGTAGCAGCTTGATAATTGTTGACTCATCGAACATTAATCTTTACATGTTGCAGTCGCATATCGACGTAGGCGCTCTGCTGTTTTTGTGCTTCTTAAGGCTTCGTCTTCTGGGTAACCATCGAACACGACTGCCACGTTTTTCCCGAAGTGGTTGAATACATATTTTACGAACGAGGCTACAAATCGCTCTGATGGAGTCGTTTCGGTGCCAAATAATCTTATGATGCAAATATCCTCCATCCACCACAATGAACGTTGTGGGTCCAAAAGCTATGTTTTCAGTGAGTGGAGTGAAAGCTGAATAGAAGGTAGATTTTGTTCCATTTCGTATCCCCTCATCATCAAAAAAAGCAACGGGGTACGGTGCCAACTCATATTTGAAATGGTCTCTCAATTGTTGGTCAGACTGTTTGGTGATGCAGTCCCTCTGGAAAATGGTTTAGGGATCAACGTCAACCTTCTTCTTTTCCACTTTGGCTGATCTGATGTTTGATGCCAAGGTTCGTACTTTTGTCTTTTCGTTTGAAAGTTACTTTTCCACATGTGTTTCCAGTGATCTTCTTAACCCCATCCACTCCCAATTCTTGTGCCATGTTGCAATTGATCTCAGGTCCTCCAACTACTCCACTGCTGATGTATGTTCTCATTAGCTGAAAACGGTGGATAGATGTTGAACCAAGTCATGTTTTTTTCCATATCAGCAGTGTCTCTTGCGATACGTGAGGGCCTCATGTCGACGTGTTGTTCGGAGGTTGTGTACGATGTACCCCAGAATTGTTCAAGTCCCTCGCAGATATTCAACTTGTACACCATTCCCCCAGTCCACCGAGAAAGTACACTGCTGGAAATACCACGACCACGGGTTAATCCTCCCTCACTCTTCTTCGACCTCACGAAGAATCTGACGAAGAAGACATAAACGGTTTTGAAATGATCATGCAGTGAAGTTTGCATGTGCTTATAATAGCTATCTAATATATGTAGAAGCTTGTGGGGACCCGCTAAAATGGTCTAACCAGAGGTAAGAGAAATCAAAACAGTGCTTGAAAGCACATGAAGACTAAACATAACATGGAAAAGGTAAACATGAATTTTGGAATTAGGATGGGGGATACAAAAGTGGAAGAGATTTTGGATATATAGAACTTGTACACAAAACGCAATCTTCACCTAAAAGTTTTCCTTGAACACGATGTTCATCGTGTCAGTTCCTTCAGCGTCTTCAAGCACTGAATCGGTGATGACTACCTTACATTGGTCTTGGACGTGCATCGTAAGAGCACTACGTACAAATGATCATGGTAGAACACAGATTGGCACAGCTAGATGCCAACATGTCGACCGACAGTCCCTATGCTTGTTGATCATCATCTCGAATGGAATCTGCATCGGTAACTGTCAACGACTCACCTTGAAAGCAGACACTCGTCTTAACAGACCAACGTGATTCTTGGAATGAAGACGCGCTGACCTTTGCTTGCTCCAAATAAGAATTTTGACTTCGATGCAACTTTAAAACAGGCGGCACATCTGAAGCCTTGTTCCCTGAAACCTTGTCCCCTGTTAATATTGCAGATTAGCATGAACGATGCATCAACCACATGTGGCGCTCATTCTATAGAGATGCTCCAGCTGGTAAAGCATTTCATAAAGGCCTTCTTCTTCCTCTTCGACGCCATCCATAGAGAGGAAGACGAACTCCTGCCCTGGTAATTGCTTCGTAACTTCATCATTTATTTCACGTACATATGTCGGCAGACATAGGGACACGAATAGCTCTCTTGTAGAATTAATCATCTTACAAATATCACTGCGCAATGTCTTGGTAGCCAAATTTGACGACTGCTTCTCAATCCGTTTCGGCTTCGATCGAATTGAGAATGAATTCCTAGTCAACTTGAAGAAATTGATTCCCAGATCTTCGTTTACTTCATGCCTTCCCTCGCCAACCATGAGAAGGAAGTCAGCAAACTATTGGATTGGATTCGCGTTTAACTCCTCTGTTGAAGAACGCACTCGGATATTGATGTAAATCACATTTAATGAAGATGCTGTTAATGTTGACGATAATGGCTTATTATGTACCTCCATGGATTGAATTCTATCTCTCGATCTTGAAACGTTTATGTCATCACATATGTTATTTGCGTTGAATTGAGCGGTGGAATTTATTGGCGCATTCGTATCAGGACGATCCTTGGCGGCAGGACGATCCCATTTGACGCTCAACATCGAACATCCAGGTCTTCATGGACTTCCCTCCTCTCGATTTGTTTTCCTGTAATGGTTTCTATAATTTTTCTGGCGTTTATTATGCATAAATTTATAAATTCTATAATTTTTGCGAAATCTCCACACTTTGAAGGCCGGTATCTTAAACACTATTAAATAATGAGGTTTAATTTTTAAGTTATTTCATAAAGTGCAAAAATATAAAATAAATGACGCCAAAGACGTCGTGCTAGCACAAAGGAAGCCGGAGATAAACTAAATTAATATCCGCCATATAGCAGATTTTCTGACTCAAATTCGCACTGCGATTGCATCAGCCGATGACGTCAGCACGAAGTGAATCAAGATCTAAAACATACTTTGTTTTATACTCTATCGGATGCAATATCGCTCATTCATCCATCATTAATAGTTTTCACGTTATTAAAGTTTTCGTGATCAACACTTTTCGTGAGATTCACGATTTAAGCGTGGCATCCATATAGAAACCTAAGACGTATTCAATATCAAAAAACTTTTTGAATGAATTTGCCTTCTCCTTGTAGTTTTAGTGTTTTTCTATCAGGTCAGGTTATGCATATGGAGACTGCAATGTTAAAGTAATGGGTATGAAGAGAAGCGGCTACAATGTTAAAGTATCATATTTCCGGACCATAAGGAAATTTATCAGCCCCAAACTCTGAATAATTTTAAATTTATGGATGATAAAAGAAATCTGTGGATGATAAAAAAAAAACTTGTGGCCAGATACGGATTCAGCACAAAAAAGCATAAAAAAATCTGCTCTGAACGTTAAAAAAGTTTCTAAAAAAGTTATTTTTGTTGACCTGAGTTATTTTTAAAAGCCTGCGAAAAAGACCGTCTGAGCAACAATCCACTCAGCGTTACAGTGACGAAAACGATTGGTGACGGAGTGAAGATACTACTGACATAGCCTACATTGTGCTCTCATTGTACCGTCCACTGCCAGCGAGCTTTTTGTCATTAACCACTTTTTTAACAATGGAACTACGATGGAGCTTTCAGACCATTGTATTCTATATCGTGCTAAAACGTCACCTGACCAACAATCCAACCTTCATTATTTCCATCTTGGGTTTTCATAATCAGGGTTGGAAACAATGGAGGTTGAATTGTTCCTCAGGCTACTATGATTAGATGACTTTTCAGTGCCCAGTCCTGTCTTTCTCGTCGGCTGCATAGCGACAAGCGTGCCGTGAAATAACGGGTGTATTAACTTTATTATCATAAGTTATTTAGATTACTAATGTTACGACAACTCCTTTTGCTATAAAAATTACTTCTTTCACAGATTAGCGTTAATGAAAGAGGGCAATTTACGGATGGCAAAAATTTCGTAAGTATCTCTCCGGGATGTGCCTTCGAATTTGCAAATGTGAAGACCAAGGAGGTAATATATTATTATTTATGTATTGTTTGGTTTCTTAAAATGAAAGCATGTTGTTTGATATAAAATACTTATAATCGTACAATATTAATGAAAATAGAAAGATCGCTTTATACTTCGTGGCAACTAATGTATTTCTTCTAAAGTGATCACATTGCACATTAAGTATATGCAGGGTGTCCCATTTAAATCGTACCAGGCAAAATCTCGGAAACTAAGCATGATTTCAAAATACAAACAAGACATTCATTACACGTAAATGGTGTGCGCTTTCCATTGGTAATGTTAAAACTAACCACTGCCCTGGACATGTAATTCTTTTTCCCGAATACAGAGAGAGAAAAAACTTCCAATTACAAACATGTTCAGCACATTCAGATGAGTCTGAATCCATCTGTCAAGTCCTCGGAAGTGAAGAGTCGCTAGAAATTGCGATTCTGAGGATTTAACATGGAAAAAGCAGAAAAGGAGAAGAGCAAACTCCCCGGACTGGAATGGACCCGCGGAGAAGAGAGCAAAGCAGAAGAAAAAAAGGCCATTGGAAGATCGAGTGCGCAGAATCGGTACAGAATCCTCCAAGACAGGATAAAAAGAGGAGGACGGGTAATAGAAGATATATAGTGAGTGATTCCCAACGGATGAAGAAGACGGAAACCGATGACGACTTCGCTCATAATTCACTAGAAGAGCACAGACCCCCGAACTGGCCGCCGGAGGAGAAGTGGAAAGCCGCATGAAAGTAAGATAGAAATTTCCAAATATACTTCTCATGCTTTTTCCTCCATTAAGGCGGATGAGTCTGATGCCGAGACCGTTGACATATCAAGAAGACGCCGAGTAACTAGAACCGAGCGGAGATACGAGAATCGAAGGCCGTATCGGAAAGATTGCCGAGGAAAATACGCTCGACGCCCTCGAGGACCACCCAAGGGAAACTCACCTCAAACATGAGCCGTCAAATACGGGAACACAATGGAGTAGTAAGCCAATTAGCTCCATAGGGGAAACTTTGGACATAAACTTAAACAAAATTAATGACTTTGTAACAGCGAGTGGCTTTGAGCACGAAGGTGTGACTGCGACATCGAGCACCCCTGCCATCCAAGACAACAGTGAAACTGGGACATCTGTAGACCGCGAGGACCCCAACGCAGCCACTTCAGTGTTTTCGCCTGGAAGTCTAGGCCAGAGACCATCAATAAGGAGACCTGACATTTGCAGCTTTTCCCATACAAACATTGTAATATGCGCCCTCTGGATAAAACCAATGAAACATTGTGGACCGCTCATGAATGACGTCGTATAATTCAGTCATAATTTACGTCAATATAGTATACTGCTTGCTCTTCTGAATCTTAAAATTTGTTTTCTGAGTTTGTTTAAAATTGTATTTTATTTATTTCATTTTCTTTGGTTTCATTTTATTTACTTAACAGGTGATATTTATTTTATTCCTTTATTTACTTTAATTTATTTTACATTAAATTAATTCCTGTTAAATGTTTATGCTACAAAATGAAAAATTCAATTAGGTAGTAAAGTAAAAATAAAAAAAAAAATAAAGTAGACATGCAAAAAACAAGGCATTCGTTGCTTCATCATGAAACATTATTCATTATGGAATAAAAGCAATTTGAGTTAACTACCAGGGAATGTAGAAAACTGTTCTCCCTATTCCCTGAAACAACAATCTAATGATTCATACATATAAATTCTGGTATCCTCTTAAAATACATTGACTGTTACGAACGATCATCAGATTCATGCATGAACAATAAATTCTTCATTCCTCATCAGTTAGCACAATTGCTCCTCGTCACACCATTGCTCTGATATTTTAGTAAAAACGGCAGATATTTTTACTAAACGCTTACTAAAATGCTGCAGATGACATGTTCAAATAAAAGTGGCAAAGCTTCCATTGACGATTCAACGTTTCAAGGTCAAAAAGCACTCTATCTCCACCATGCACTTCACTGTGGAATGCCCAGTGCTTGACATGTCAGACACACGATAACAAACTTAACGGTCGTTTCCAACTTTAATTTTCACTTTTATTGAAACCAATACGTCATCATCCGCAGCGCCATCTGGATAAAACTTATGAAACAGAATCTGCGCGTGAAAAATGCGCATTACACGTAAAATGAGCTAATGCTAGGTCTCTGGTCTAGGCACAGAAATGATAGGCTCGCCACCCAAATCCACTCCGCGATCCGAGACATCCCGCCAGGATCACGTACCCCCTTTGAAGCAAGCTCCCTCATTCCTTCTCCCGTGGGAGGTCGAGTCAATCGAAGTTATAGTCCCACTTGCTGATATAGCTAGTATTCGCGTGGGGTACCCTGTCGAATGTCCGCGCTTGGACCCGGGACAACCCTCCTAGAAAGGTTGCCGCTTTCCAAATTCGCAGAACTTACCAGACTGGCCACTTCACCCCATTGCTTGGACGCCATTGCCAGAACACTTACCTCACGTCATACAGCTCAACCACTCCAGGTCGCCGGCACCGCACGTCTGGGAATTAATTCTTTTCCAACTCCTGAATTCACCCAGCCATTCAATGAGACAGCCAACGACTTGGACTGATGAATATTTATGTTATGCTATTTAATGATTTTGTATTTACTTGAATTTCAAGAAACTTATAAATTCTTATAGAATATATTAAAAATTATCTGTTCAATCTTACTCCTCGTTTGCTTTGTCCATTCGACATAAACATCCTTGACAGAGCAGGGGAGGTGCTTTGGTTACAGACAAGGTGGAGACTATGGATATAATCAATTCCACTGCATAAGATCTCTGCTAATCATCAAGTATAGTCAAAATCTTATATTATATTTTTTCTTTCATTTTTGCCCTCTCATTTCATGAAGGAAGTCCATGAGTAGAAACGGAGTGAGCGGGTGAGGTGCTTCAAGAGGAGCAACGCCTATCATCGAGGATCGTTAAAGAGAAATTACTTTACATGGACACGAGTTCGGGGAGAAGCAGTTACGAAAGGAAAAATAGCTAAAGACAAGAAGAGTAGAAGTTCGTCCATTTGGGAGTATATTAGACTATAAGAATGGAAGGCGAAGAATTAAGAAAGTGGCTAAGGAAAGAACACTTTAATAAGGAAAGTATTAAGAAGATTGAGGACTACAATAAAGGTTATAGGCAATTGAATGACTACATGAAAGATTGGAAAGAAAAGGATAGAATTAATGCATACCTAAGTAGTTTTTCTAAAGAAATCCAAGAAAAATTAAAGTGTAGAAAATGGGCCAAGTTAAAGGAGGTAATGAGATACGCCGAAAAATTATTAAGTAAAGGCTCAGATCAAAAGAGGGGCATACTTAGCGACGAGTCGGACTTTAAAGGTGTTGACCGTATAAAAACGAGCATAATTTTGGATAGTAAAGAAGCATTAAACGAAAATAGTGAAGACGAGATCTATTTTGAAGCTAATGATAGCAAGTTTTTAGATTCTAAGCCACAATTAAGAATTAAGAGGAAAACAATATTAATGAAGAAAGTCATGCTCCTAAATTAGAAATAATAGTTAACAGAAAGGCGAATCGGAAAAAACAAAAAGGAAAGGATAAAGCAACAAGAATTCAAGGAACACTATTGAGAACTGTTAAATCACTGGGCTTAAGTAGAAATAAAAATTCAGCTGTTAAAAGTGGCGCGTGCAATTGAAGACCTAAAGTTTGTTTGCTAAAAATAAAAGCCAACATTTCAACTAATCTCATTGACACTTTACTTTCATTTAAATTCTCAAACTTGTACTTTTACGGGCAGCTAAACTTTGATGTGCGCGACTAATAATGACAAGCGTACCGAGAGATCCACACCCACGAAATGCAGGGATTATTTATTCGTAATGAAAAGCGATAGAGCGATGCAGTTATTTCTTCATATCTTTTCACTGTGACCAGTAAAATAGGAGGAGTATGATACCAGGCTGCAGAATTTTTCCTTCCATTTTTTCAAATACAATGACGACCTTATGTTTGGATATTTAAATCCAGTTTTTCATTTGTTAATTTCTTATGTGTGTTCATCAGCTTTCTAATGGTTTGGAGGAGGAATTCCAGATCTGAGAGCTGGATGCCCGCCCTATCTTTGCGCTTCTATCTTGACTACTTTGTAGTCTTTAAGACACTTGGAGACAGCCTTGCTGTACTGTCTGCGATAGTCCAATTGGTAGAGACGTCGAGTGTGACACTCGTGGTTCTTGATTCAAATCCAAGTCACAGATATTTTCCTTCTATTTTTTTCAAATAATATCATGACCTTATGTTTTTCATTTATTAATTTCTTAGGAGGAATGTATAATTTTGTAAATGAGAGAGTCTGGGTTTTTTGCCCCCAGAGTTATATTGAAATACTCATATTGAATAATATTTGACAATAGCTCTACAGTGTGTACATTTGACGTTCTGTGTAAAAGTGTAGACATTTCACGAACAGTACAAAGGTGTAATGCAATTCATGGAATGCGTAAAAATTTACGCATTTCGGGAAATGTGCGATTTCATGATTTGCATGTAACGTAGTCTATGTATGTTGTTACCAGATGCTCAAAAGAAATAAAATAGTTGCCATGAATTATAAATCGACCCTCGTCTAAGTCCTTACTATTCTCATACATTTTATTTTATTATCGCTGTATGTATTCATGATTTTCTTATTCATAATCTGATAGTCTTATCATTTGCATTGGTTGCAAATAGTTACGGTTTTAATAAATTATATAAGTTATTCACATTCTCTTTCAGTATCATTTTTTGAATTCGCCTTATAGACCTTGTCTAAGCGATGATGAGTTTGATCTATGCTATTGGAAGGCATTATATGAGATTTATGATGAAAATATATATGGGTGCAGGTAATCATTTAGTTACCACAAAGTATTCTTTTTATTAATGAGAAAATTAAAAGATTTTATTTAAAATTATCCTATCACTGTTAATTTATTATACAGGGTGAGCACAAAGTTTTTCTCTGATAAAGAAAAATTAATAAAAAAAAAACTATGTCAGATAGATACATGCGGTTTCTTTGAGTCTTGTTGAAAAACGGACGCGTAGCATCCGAAATACGTATCCAGGCTTAATAAGCAGTTCAGGCTCCTTTGTGTTTCCATTGATACGGTGTCTTGTTTTATGACCTCCATCTCAAAAACCAAAAACTTTTTTAAACTGCTGGTACGGTAGGAGCCAAAGCGATGTAGGTGGCGCAAACATCGGTCATATTGAAAATGGCGTGCATGAGAGAGAAAACTCAATGCGTTCTGAATATCAACTATGGGTAATTTATCAACAGGAAGATGCCCGCCACATATTCAAGGGCTGCGAAATTAACAGTAATTTATTTAACAGGAACCTCAATACAAGGCTAAATTTTGCTCCGGCTTATTTCCATGGTAACACAGTGATTAACAGTTTTCATGTTTTTAACAAGAAGAGAATAGGAAAGATAACAGAATCAAAATAAGAAAATTACCATATTTGATGTATTATTTTTAAAATGACATTGAAATCAAATTCCACTTGATTATGTAATAGTTTACAGTTATTATTATGCTTTGCTTTGAATATTTCAATGTTTTTGAAGAGTCCGATTTTTCTTTGATCGTTGGATATCTTCAATATGCTCATGACATCGTCGAATTCCCCAAAGTCATATCTATGTTTGATTAAATATTCTGCATATATTGATTCACCATTAGCTTTAGTTTATTCTGGTTTATGTTCCTTAAATCTTTCCGTGAATTTCCTGGACGCCATTCCTACATAGTAGCTATAACACAATTCATAGGAAAGTTTATACACACCGTTATTTTCAATGTTTTTGACGCATTTTCTCTTCATGGGGTTTAGCAACCGTTCACATGTTTTTTCTTCGTGCCCATGTTCAGTCCTTTTCTCTTGAATACATTGGATATCATATTGATTTCTGGTACAAAATCAGCAAATGTGGCAAATTGATGTTTTTCGCTGTCATTCTTGTGTCATTGCGTGGATTCTTCTTCAATTGGTTTGGTTACTATTTTCTCTGGGAATGCATTCTTTCTGGCGATTCCATGGATGAGACTGAATTCTTTTCTTCTGCTTTCATTAGATATGAGGAAATGTACTGCTGTATGGATGAAGCTTCTTAAGGTGGCGATGTTGTGGGAGTACAGATGGTGTGAATGGTATCTGGTGATAATTTAAGTTGTTGGCTTCCTGTAGATTTTATAGTTAAAGCATTGATGCTGGATATCCGTATGTATGGAAAAGCCCATAAAGCATATTCAGTATTCTTTTTCTTTATCCAACATGTATACAGCGATCAGAATGTTGTTAAAAACCTTCGTGATTTTTTCTGCACTTGTGACATTATCTTTGTGTATTATTAAAATGTCTTATACATACCTTAAGTAAACGATAATTTTGTTGCTGCTTATAAGATTGTTGAAGAAATCATCTTCGGTGTGTTGCAGATAGTATTTGGCAATCGTTGCACTTATTGCAGACCCCATCAGTGTTCCTTTCGGTAATTTAAAGAACGACTCTAAACTATTAAATAATCAAGTGGAATTTGATTTCAATGTCATTTTAAAAATTATACATTAACTCTTGTAAGAAGATTATTTTGATTCTATTACCTTTCCTTTTCTCTTCTGGTTAGAATCAGCTATTAAGAGAATGGCCAATCGGATGAAACCACTACACCCTCGAATGGCCACTCCAATTAACAGCCAAAATCAGCCTTAATTGCTTAAACTAGGTGAACCTTTTTATTTTGCAAAAACAGCAGGATAACAATAATCTTTAGTAACTATCTCCCCATGGGGATAATATATTTAATATTTCCATAAATCACAGTATCTCAATACAATAGGGATGTTCCTTGATTTTTAAATACAAAAAATATTTATCCGTTTTCTTTGAGTTGCAACTATTCATTACTACTCTATCAGTTTCAATCCCTTGCCGGTCATAGAAAGTTATTCATTTTTCGCGCTTTAGTCCCGTGTCACAGGGGTGGACCAAAAAATAACAGGTTCAGGGTCCAAATATTTAAGTCACCTGGCTCGTCAGTCAATGTTTCTGTTCTCAATAAATCTATTAGTCCATTACCATTAGACAATCACCAAACAAAGTCTCTAGGTCTGGGACACAGCGATAGCTTAGCAGGAAAGACATATTCTTCAAGTTTCTTAAGGTTCAGTTAGCATTCGCAGTGATAATTTAGTTTTTCTTTTTTTTTTCTCCTTTTTTATTGAAAAGCATGGATGGTCTTTGTTCATTTTTTTTACTTCTCTCAATGCGAGTCAATTTAACAGTTACTTTATCAGGTCCGCACTTACAAGGTCCAATGAATTCTTTGCCTTTTTTCAAACAAAGATTCGGCGTTAACTTGAGGGAGGGGGGCGTGAAACGACAAAGGAAGGTTTGGTAAGGGCACGGAAATAGAAGTACTGGGTAAATGTTAGTATTAGTTAATCTTACGGGACACCCCACGCATTAAAAGAAACAAAAATATTAACAAAATTGGTCATCGGTTCGTCCAGGGAACTGCCACGAACTTTCGGAGCATTTGTCTATTCCAGATAAATGGTTCATCAGGTTAGTTGCACAGCCAACAGCGGTCTTCTATTTTGAAGGATTGACCGAGACATCCGCTAGGCCAACCGTCTTCAAACTTTTTCGCCGGCTACTCCATTGCAATCTATCCAAAGTTTTTCCTTCTTTTTCTTTTTCAAGCGAGATTCTTCACGAGAGTAATAATCTTATTACGATAGTTCTACTGCGTTACAACATTCTTAAAGTCCTCACTTTCATATTTTCCGTTGATATCTGTTTTTGTGGATTTTGCATCTGAAGTGTATTGAAAATGAACTTTTAGGAATGACGTATTCTGCTGCGACAGATAGAAAAGGACTATGTTGGTAATTATGACGTTACATAGAAATGCAACATTTCTTTTATTTCGGCAGGAGTATACTTGGTGAATCTTGACTCTTAAAGTAAAAACACACTGAGTTATATAAGTTTCCCGTTGATCTTGCGTTTTCCTTATTAGGCATAACCGCGGTTTATTTTTAAGGGCTCTAAATATCGTTCAGCTGGTCTGGAGATGATTGGGCACGCTATATAAGTTATCTATCTGATTATTTTGCAGATACCTTCGAAATTTTTGACCCCAGAAATATGATGCATTGTCAAGAAGGATTTTCTGTGGTCGTCCCCAAGTCCCCACGTATTTTTCCAGAAAGCAGATAACGATTTCGTGCATCACTCTCTTCACCACCTACACCTCGACTCAACCCGTGAAGATATCTACCAAGGACGACGACAAAACTGTTTCCCTGACAAGACTGAGGGAAGGACTTTTGTGGCCAGGATGTTCTTGTAATCAGCCGCCGTTAGCCGGTATCCACTTGGGAACCACACGGATGGCATTTTCTCGCCATTCGACGCCACGATTCCGAGCATCATCACAGAGGCCGGGTGCTTGGTTGTAGACACGTAGCGAAAAGTAACGTTACGCAAGGTTCGCCTTTGTGACGCAAATTTTTCAATATTTCCATGGCGGAGTTGGTTGGGTCTATCATTCCGACAAACTTGTGGTTTTAACCTATGCCGATGATTTAAAACTTTATGATAGGACCTACTACATCCATAAAGCCATCATTCCCGTAACGACGCATCGTAGTCAGTGCTCAGTAAGTTTGGTATTCTTTGGTTTTCACATCTAGCATTCCTTGCAACAGACTACTTCGTTGTATATTTCCTCTCATTTTCTTGATAATTCTTGTTAATCATTATCAACATAGTCCTTTTTCTTTATGTCTCAGCAGAATAAATCATTTTTAAAAGTTAATTTTCAATACACTTCAGGTGCTAAAATCGCATAAAGAGGATAAAGCCACATTACTAAAAAGAATATAAATAATTGCTAAATATCTGATGCGATCCACTTGGAGCGTTAAATTATATATACACTGAGTGGCCAAATTATTATGACCACCCCCTTAATACAGTGTTGGGCCACTTTCGCTCTTATTACTGCTTACATTATTCGGGGCATGGATTCTGTGTGATGTTGGTAGTTTGTAGGAGGAATTTGAGACCAACTCTGAAGAACTGCACCTTCCAATTCCTGCAGATTTGATGGTGCTGGATCCCGCTGCCTGATGGCCCGTTCGATCTCATCCCACAAATTCTCAATGGGATTGAGATCTGGTAATTGTGCAGGTCAACGAAGCAAGGTAAACTCTCCGGCATGTTCTTCGAACCAACTGAGGACGATGCCAGCCTTATGACAAGGAGCATTGTCCTGCTGGAAGTATCCATCCCCGTCAGAGTACACCATTAACATAACGGGATGTTCTTGATCTGCGACAATACTTAAATAATCTTGGGCACACACACATCCGTGCAGAGGAATCAAAGGACCCAAACAATGCCAAGAAAACACCCCCCCAAACCATAATACTGCCGCCACCAGCTTGAAGTGTTGTGGCGATGCAGGTGGGGTCCATGCTTTCGTGTTGTTTTCTCCATATTCTAACCCTGCCATCTGCATGATGCATTTGAAATCGTGACTCATCGGACCACATGACCCTTTTCCAGTCATCTACTGTCCAATCCTTGTGCTCGTTGGCGAACTGGAGACGTCTGCTCTTGTTCAAGGCTAACAGTAGAGGCTTTCGAACTGGTCGTCGGCTTCCATAGCCTAAACGGTGTAATGAGCGGCGAACAGTTCGTTCAGAGGCGGTCACAGTTTGTCCTTGACTAAGATTTGCCGTTATTTGACGCACTGTTGCTCTTCTGTCGCTCTGGACAACTCTGGCCACCTCCTTTCAACTCGAGCATTGAGGAGCCTGTGACGTCCACAAGCTTGATGTTGAGAGCCAGTTTTTTGCTTGGTAGTCCACACTCTGTAAACGTTAATAACTGCTGCTCTTGAACACTTCACAAGTTCAGCTGTTTTGCTGATACTGGTTCCGACACTGCGTACGCCGACGATCATCCCGCGTTCAAACTCAGTTAAATCACGTTTTTTGCCCATATCGTCGCAAAAAACACAGTGCAACTGATGGTTCACCTCACCTGCATTCCCTTTTTATAGCTATCTAGCCCTCTAGCGGCAGCGCTGTGATGCAATAGCTCATTTGCCTAAAACTCTCAGGTGGTCCTAATAATTTGGCTCAGTGTAAATAAGTAAGGGTTCAGGTGAAGCTAAGATGATTCCTTCTGACTTATGAGCTTGTTGAATAAAATGTAATAAAGATGAATATTTTCAGCTACTTGTATAAATAAGGCAAACATGGTTTTTTTAGCACAATTCACACAAAAAATCATGTTGTAATTTTTTTAATTCCAGAATCTGTAGAAAGTACTAATTTTTATTCTATGGTAAAAAGTAATGGTTCACAAATGTCATTACCTGGTTGATCCCCCTTTGGCTTTCAACACCGCAGAAATCCTCTTTGCATCGAGTTACGTAGTTCTTTACAAAGTGAGGGTTTAAGTATTTTCCAGCTGTCCTTAATAGATTAGCCAATTCTTCCTTGTTTGTTGAGCCTAGCTGCCTGATTTGCTTCTTTAATTCTCTCCAAACATTTTCGAATGGATTTAGATCCGGACTGCTCGGAGGCCATGATACTGTTTCATTTCACCAGGTCATTGTGCACTCATGCAATCCCAAATCATTAACGCATGTGGAAACTTGCTTGCTTTCTTTATGAAGTCTTGATGAAACTTCTCATTTTTTGTACTCTACACAAAAAGTATTATCCTTCCGCCAACATCATCCTCAGAACCTACGCAGATTTTCCGACTCGTCACTGAAAATAACATGGGTCCACATCTCAACAGTCCATGTTTTGTATTTTCTGCACCATTCCTGTCTCATTTTTTCTGCCAGTTTCCTGGCTGCTTTACGAAAACTGTGCCCCATTTCTCTTGACGATATCATATAGTTCGGTCACACTTTCACGTGACGCTTCTTCCATTCATTATTTAGTTGATGAGATGTTGCTAATCTTGCAGTTTTTACAATTCTTTGTAACTGCCTGTCATCTTTCTTTGAGGTTGCCCGTGGTCTTCCTTTGCGTGGAATATTTTGGATGCTATTGGTTCCTTTATATTTTCTCCAGATATTGGAAATGGTGGTCTGAGGCACATTCAAGTTTTTCCCATCCTTCAAAAGTGCATTATTTGCTTTTTCGTCTATTCAGAATGATCAATTGAACGTGGTATCATGATGATGATTACTGTTTGTTGAATACTACTGACTGCAATTTATAACTCTGATGTAACAACTAATTAACATAAAATTGTATAGAAGTTTATAATTATTTTCGTCCTAATTTTAATATCAGCTATAACACTTTTTAATGTACTGTACGAGGGCAAGTCAAATGAAGGTGAGCCAACCAATCTCGCGCAAAAATGGTTTGGTCCATTATCTCCGACGCATGTGCATAGCACACAGGCATCTCTCATTTGCGAAAGTGACATGTAAGTGTGAGGATAAAAGTTGTTTAATGCTCTCATACAATGGGTTGAACATGGTTGCGTGATATAATGGATGCTGCAAAAGACGAACAGCACGGTGTGGTAGGCATTTGAATCCTGCTGACGGAAGCGCTATAGAAAATGCGAATTGCGAGCGAAAAGGAGAGGAGGTCATGGAATAACTAATATATTATATATTAGAAGAGGTACCCGGCGTTGCCCGGGATAATTACACTTGCAAAAACTTTCCCTTTCATTGTAAGTTATGAGATATTGATTGTTCATCCCTGCCTTGTGTTGGTGCATTGCGTGTTGATACCATTGTTGATACCTATTGTTGCACAAACTTTGCCTTGCATTGTTGGTCATGAGATATTTCTCATTAATATGCCCTGCCATAACCATGAATATCGATTTTTTATCGATATTTATTATTTTTCCGAAATCTGAGGTAGACAGTGACCTTCCTCATGCTTTGAAGGTCATGTATGCGAAGTTTTATCAAGATCGGAATAAAACTGTAGATTTGTATAAAAAACGTACAGACCCACCCACAAACATCCTTCTTTATATATATAGAAAGACTAGCAAAGGTACCCGGCGTTGCCCAGGATAATTAAACTTGGATGTAAACAGAACAATCTCAAAAAATTAAATTAAATTTTGCAATATCTTAAAAATAAACACATGAAAATGCTTAGAATTAATACAGTAAAAATTCTTAATGAAAAATCGAAAAAAATCTTTTTAAAGGCTCACAATGGCTGGACCTCTCCAAGGATGCCACTGCTAGTCTAAATAATTTCTTACTCACGTAATCTTACCTCAGATGTATACTTAGTATTGTTGCAATTTCCACTCTTCTCTCGATGTGTTGAAACAAAACTTGGCCATTCATCACTTTGTGCAGTCTAGCGGTCGCCGATTCTTCTATTTACTTGCTTCCCATTTGCTCAATACATCACGGAGCTAAAGGAGTGCTTCCTCTGTCGTTTTTCCACTCTTTCTCAATAGTCTGCTAACTCTCCATTATCTCCAGTTACTGATCATTTTTAAAGATTTTCAAGAAATTGTTAAGTACTAAGAACTCTCTTTTCTAAGAAAAGCCTGAATAACAGGAATTCTATGCATTGTTACAAATTGAAACTTATCCATATTATATCATCATTTTATGTTCATTGTTATAATTCTTGGAAAGATTGCTTTAACATTACATCATCATTCTGTGCTCATTGTTATTGGTGAATTGCGCGTTGATACCATTGTTGATGCGAACACAATGGGCCTATTGTTGCACAAACTTTGCCTTGCATTGTTGGTCATGAGATATTTCTCATTAATATGCCT
>JAHWFO010033869.1:2018908-2029744 GCA_023313115.1 Rhysida immarginata
TAGACAGTGACCTTCCTCATGCTTTGAAGGTCATGTATGCGAAATTTCCTCAAGATCGGAATAAAACTGTAGATTTGTATAAAAAACGTACAGACAAACAGACCCACCCACAAACATCCTTCTTTATATATATAGAAGACTAGAAGAGGTACCCGGCGTTGCCCGGGATTATTACACTTGGGATGTAAACAGAACAATCTCAAAAATTAAAATAAATTTTGCAATATCTTAAAAATAAACACATGAAAATGCTTAGAATTAATACAGTAAAAATTCTTAATGAAAATTCGAAAAAAATCTTTTTAAAGGCTCAAAATGGATGGACTGCTCCAATAATTTCTTACTCAGATAATCTTACTTCAGATCTACACTTGATGTTGTTGCAATTTCCACTCTTCTCTCGCTGTGTTGAAGCAAAATTTGGCCTTTCATCACTTTGGGTAGTCTAGCGGTCGCCAATTCTTCTATTTACTTGCTTCCCATTTGCTCAATACAGCACGGAGCTAAAGGTTTGCTTTCTCTGTCGTCTTTCCACTCTTTCTCAATAGTCTGCTAACTCTTCATTATCTCCAGCTACTGATCATTTTTAAAGATTTTCAAGAAATTGTTAAGTACTAAGAAGTCTCTTTTCTAAGAAAAACCTGAATAACAGGAATTCTATGCATTGTTACAAATTGAAACTTATCCATATTGCATCATCATTTTATGTTCATTGTTATAATTCTTGGAAAGGATTGCTTTATCATTGCATCATCATTTTGAGCTCATTGTTATTGGTGAATTGCGTGTTGAAACCATTGTTGATACCTATTGTTGCACAAACTTTTATTTGCATTGTTGGTCATGAGATATATATTGTTGGTCCGTGCAGAGTGTTTGTGAATTGCGTGTTGATACCATTGTTGCAAAAACTTTGTCTTGCATTGTTGGTCATGCGATATTTCTCATTAATATGCTCTGCCATAACCATGAATATCGATTTTTTATCAATAATTATTATTTTTTCGAAATCTGAAGTAGACAGTGACCTTCCTCATGCTTTGAAGGTCATGTATGCGAAATTTCATCAAGATCGGAATAAAACTGTAGATTTGTATAAAAAACGTACACACAGACCCACCCACAGACCCACAGACGCACAGACCCACAAACATCCTTCTTTATATATATAGACTAGAAGAGTTACCCGGCGTTGCCCGGGATAATTACACTTACACAAACTTTTCCTTTCATTGTTGGTCTTGAGATATATATATTGTTGATCCCCGCCTTATTGGTGAATTGCGCGTTGATACCATTGTTGATGCGAACACAATGGGCCTATTGTTGCACAAACTTTGCCTTGCATTGTTGGTCATTAGATATTTCTCATTAATATGCCTTGCCATAACCATGAATATCGATTTTTTATCGATATTTATTATTTTTCCGAAATCTGAAGTAGACAGTGACCTTCCTCATGCTTTGAAGGTCATGTATGCGAAATTTTATCAAGATCGGAATAAAACTGTAGATTTGTATAAAAAACGTACAGACAGACAGACCCACCCACCCACAAACATCCTTCTTTATATAGATAGAAGAATAGTTAATCCGTGAGGAGCTGATAAAGAGGAGAACGAGCAGGTACTTTGAGCTGGATGGTTGTGTGATAGATCCAGGTGCAAGGACAATCAGTACGCCTTTGCAGAATTTATAGGCCTAGGAGAAGCAGAAAAGATCGGGTGCAATGTATCAGTGAGTGGAGATACGAGCAAACTAGGGAATTATAAAGGAATACAATTGCCAGCCAGTTCATGCGACTGCAAGGGAGATGTTGCTAATTTGTCGAAAGTTAATTTCATTGTGAAGTGCTCATGTGGTATTTCCCGAGGACTAGGTGCCAGGCCTAAGAAGTGCGACATACATAAGCAGCCAAACAAGGCCTACCCATACGAGGAAAGTAAACGATGGCTGTCTCAAGTGAATGACAACAGCAATAAAGCGCAGCCACACTGTAACTGCTTCTACTGCTCCCGTTCCTGAGGGGAATGCTGTTTTACAAGTCTCAGGAGGGATTTACGCGTTGCCCAAGAAAAATACGGATCGACTTCACCTTGACCGGAGAGGAGTGCCCAGTGATAGCCAGCTTCATCTTCAGACATCAGCTGACGTTCAGTGGCCACTACGTGCGATGGTGCATCTTATAAAATTCCCAAATTTATTCCCGGATTCCCAGAAGGAAACAGCTTTCACAATGAGAAAAGGTCTTGCTCCCGCCTTCCAATACGTTATGCCCTGGGAGTTATTGGCCTACCTACATGAGGATCTTGGCGCACAATTCAACTACCCAGGTAAGCTCGTTTTCTCACTTCTATATCTCCTCTCCTCAGTTAGGGCTGCTTCTAATCACTTGTTCTTTTTGCTTGCCTCTGTACAGTCCCCTAGGGTAGGACCTTTGAAACGCTCAGCGTCGCCGTTTTCCTGGTGGTTTGTTTATTCTACAGCGTCTGCTTCAGAGCAAGCATGAACTTTAATTATCGTTTAATATGCAGTATCCGTTTGCTGATACTGACTACTGTCAATCTATTCTCTTTTTTTGTTATTCATTAATTTGGCTATAAATGTTAGACTGAACTTTTAAAAGAGCAAGTGTACTCTATTTCCTTTTTGGAAAACACTTTTCCACTTGTTAGTGGAATGGTTTATTAATAAAAATATGTATAATCTACCGATTGCCTGTTCATTCACAATTAAGCTTCCACTGCCTACTCCATTCATCCTATTTAGTCGTGACAAATTGTGTCATTTCAAAGAAAACCACCCGTATATAGACAAATTATCTATGTTCTACAGTGTGGATTTTTTTTTGATTAATGACGTATTCAGGCATTATTAGCATTGAGTCCGATTCGGGATTATTTCGATTTAAAATTTCCTATTCTTATTCTTAAAAAATAGGACATTTCGAATTTTTTATGAAGCATAATGCCTTAATATAGTATTTTTCAATTTTTTTTCTGTTGTTTGGACAACTTTATTCCCTCATTAAAATGAAAAAAAAACCCTCAAAACTCACAGGAAGAATATGCTCTTTACTGACTTTAACAAGGGGATCGCACGGATTTGGTTGAAATTTTAAGAGGTCAATCTACAACAATAATATGTCTGCCGTGTAAAAGGATTTGACTTGATGGTCTTTCGTTTCGGAGGAAAAAAATAAAATATTTTACGTTTATTATTGTAGTACCAAAAAAGCCATGTGGGAAGAAAGGTAAACAACATAACAATGGTGACACAGTAGTTCATGTCAGGTTCTGCGTATTTACTGGTCCGGTTTCGATTCCTGTAGTATTGAATTTTTTAATCTATAAAAATTCTCATGTGGATTAGTGTTTTCAGTGTTCCTTTAATTTATATACTGGTGTCAACAGTTTCTGGTGTTTATTGTTTAATTGAATTTTCTTTTGATTTCTTCCCATTATTTTTCCATTTTTTTGTGTGTTTTTCGCTATTATTATTTGTTTGCACTTTGCATGATAACATTCACATACTAAGCAACGTCACAGGTCAAAAAAATGCAAAATGCGTTGTACAATATTATCACGGATGGCCATTGGCGATCCGCGATTTGGCGGTGACGATTGCGCATAGACCATCGATAGTGCGAATAGATCTTTATAGTTTCTTTTTTTATTTCATACGCCAGGACAATGACCGCACGTGATTATATGTCCGTGCGGTTCCCTTGTAAGACTAAATAGTTTTTCATTAATTATGAATATTTGGATAAGACCTTTCGGAATACTTTTGCCAAGATGTTCATTTCAAATGAAACAAATTTTACATTATTGCTTATCAAAAAATAAAAATTCAAACAAATTAATATTTTTCTTCTTATTTTTGTAGATTTCCTTGCATTCCTCTCACGGAGCATGAAAACGTTAAGGAATGTACGCCTTCAGAATTAAATGAAAGATATTTCAATCTAATGTTTTCACATTATTTGGGTCAAAGAATAAACCGTACTGCCAAAAGCTGCAAGAGAAAATGCCGTCTTAAGCTTTACGATATTAATCAGCAGTACATTGAAAAATCGTTCGAATTGAGCAGATTATTTTTCTCAGTTAGAGATAATCACATCACTACCATTTCAGAAAGATATTCTTACTTTATCATTGATTTATTCTGTGATATCGGTGGAAATTTAGGTTTGTATTTGGGGATGTGCGTACTGTCCGTGTTTGAAGTTGGAATGAAGATAATGTCACGATTAGAACAGCGCAATAAGAAACAATTTGCGGGAGATGTTATATTTAAGATGGTGAAGCGAATGTATGACGCAGAGAAAACGAAGCAAAACCAGTCAAATGCAAATATACGTAATAAACTGACGTCTATCGTAAAGGATAGAGAATCACTTACGAGAACTGTGTTGTTTCTTATTTGTTTAGTAGCTTTTTCTGTGCAAATGTACCTCTTGTTTGTTCTGTTTATATCAGAACCTGTAAAAGTTGTCATTCATATTATCCAAAATGAATCAATTGTTTATCCGGAAATAATATTTTGTTACGAAGGTGCAGATGGATTGAAGAGATTTCGGGAAAAAATTGCGAAGCCGCGCAAATTGAATGTCTGTGATCCAAGTATACATATAACCGATCTTATTGGTTTAAAAGACGCCAATTATATTTGGGGAAAATCGTATCCTGCTATGATATTTAAAGAAGATCAATTCTTAAACGTACAGGTTAGTTAATTTGTTTTATAAATATTGGGTAAGTATTTTAATAACATATTGGAAAAAAACGTTGACACTAATGCACAAGAAATTTTTAAACTGTTTTCTGTAAGCCTAAGAACTATGAACGATGAACATGGTCGTCTTTTTGCCTGTTTGATACGGGCTCTACTTCGGGCAGTGTCGAATCTGTCTGTCCATATAATATCTTGAAAGGACTTCGAATTTTTCAGTTCTATTTTCAATTAAATATAAAATAATAAAAGAACTAGAAAATGAAAAATGGCAGGAATTTATTAAGAACCGAAGCGTTTTGGTACAAAGACGTTCATCACGGGCATAAATAAGTACAAACTTGAGAACAACAATCGACGATTGAACAGCGCAGGGAAAAAAAAACTAGTTGTCCGGAAGCAATACTTTCATTGCCATACTCGTCCAAAGACGTAACCAAATGAAGTACACTGAACCAGGAAAGAACCAGATTGTAACGTGTAAATGCAGAGTAAAGATGTGAACGCAGTGGAATTAAAATAATTCACGTAAACAGGGTAAAAATAAGTTTAATTTTAAACAATTCAAACAACAAAATAATTGGAGAAATGAAAATAGTCAAGTATGAGATGAAGAGCTAAACTTCAGCTCAAAAAAAGTATGAAAGGTTGTCAAATATAAATAGCAACACTAAAGAACAACTACAAAACTAAAATGGATACTCAAGTTGCAACTTAGCAACAAAGCTATAATTACTAAATCTTACGAACTAAGAATTCAATAACACTTGATTTGGTTTCTATACTCGAAAACCAACGAGCATCCGCAAGTAGTACATTCATACAATGACGAACCGGGTTAGCCGGTCGTTTCGAAAAATACGAATAATCTAAATATCACAAAGGATTCACTATTATCTAAAACTTGCTTAACTATACAAACTAAACAAGAAAAGATTATCAAATACAAATCTTATTCTCTAAAGCGAATAATACAAGTAATCCATAATTTTGCCTCGAACCGCTTAATCTAAGCATACAACTAAAGACAGAAAATATAGCAAGGCATTTTTCGGTTAACTCATTTTACAGTTAGCACATGACATGGCCTCTTATGAGGGTTATGCCTGGACACAGACGCAATAATCGGTAAGGAACAAAACATTAGCTGGAAAACAGAGCAACACATACAGTACTAATAAAAGATTATGCATTACAAGCCCAGCCGTTTAATAATCATAAAGTTCAGTCAGTTTTAGGAGAACTACAGGATAAGTTCGAACAAATAAAGTTCAGTCAGTCTTAGGAGAACACAACGTAAGTCCGAAGCACAATGAATTTAATAAAATAATCACATAGTCAAAGTCCGCTCGGAACCTAATACTAATACAGAGTCTTCATGAAATAAATTCCATGAGATTAAGTCTTATCCCAATATTCTTACATTACATGTAGCTAACGTGAGCTCGCCAGGTGGGGAGGACACTAAAAGAAAGGAATAAACAATGAAACAGACCAGAATTGAAACAGCAAAATAAATATATATATCTCCCCTCCAACTCTTGGTCACAAACATTGGGCACAAATTTTAATACTTTCTTTTTCATCAGTAAATTGGGCATGAGCTCCGCAATACACCAATACCTTACTTAAATTAAGTAAGCGAACCCATACTGGGTTGAGAGATAGGCGTTCAACCCAGCTGGAAAACAGCCTCGTATTGTCGAACGCCCGTCGAACTCTCTTCCGTAGAAATCACTTAGCACTGTCGACCAGGCACCGGGGTCATAACACAATAACGTGAAAGAACTTACAAAGGCGGTTGTTGAAGTGGAGAGGTTCTGCACAACGTAACCCTCGAGGTTGCTCCGTACGAACTCGAACTCGCTGACGCATTCCTATTGCCGGAGTGGCTCGTCGGTGAAATCGCCGCCTGCGGGGCTTCCCTGTCGAACACGCCTTGTCTCAACGTAATGAACGGACGACTCGCCGCGTCGTCGCCTCCGCTCGGCTGAGGATCCTGGCGTTCCCGTCTTCCGCGGTCGACGGCGTAGAGACCTCTTTTCTCCGGATTCGAGCTGGTTTTCTTTTGGTCCTTTCGTTCCGAAGTCCGGGTTACTCTCCTCTTTTCCGACGAAACCTCCAGCCAAGAAAGCTTCGATTCAACGTCACCAAGCTTCTCCTGGTCTCCATTGGTTCTTCCGTGGTGGATGGTATGACGACACTGTCTGCCCCGCTCTTCCCCCGCCTTCGAACGGGTGAATACACGTGAGCGGTAAAAGCAGTCAGTGTCGCCGGAAATCACCTTAGGAATCGATTTCCGTGACACAGATGAATCCTAATTAGTTATCCAGAGATTAAAAGGGAGTCCTTTCCTATCAAGACGGTAAAGCAGATTGTAGAATGACGATGGACGAGGAGGAGCTTGGAAATCCAGTACTCTGGAAAGATGGACTTTTGACGTAGAACTACGTCTATCAGGGGTGCAGCCGAGGAAAAATTCAGTCGCGGTTTTTCGTTCAAAACGTGATGTACATATCTCAGTCTATATCTTTCTACCACTATATCCTACAACTATGGTCATTATCTCGTTGGAAAGAGGAAGGTTGAGTCTTGAATAATAAGCAAAAATTTCACCAAATGAGCCACTGGGTCAAAAGTTACAGGAAGTTAAATTTAAGTGAATTTTATGCTCGCCATCGTAATAACGGAGTGGCGCTGCTGCAGCATATACGTGTGCGGCGTGTATTGGAACTAATTGGAGCTAACCATGGACTACGAGAAAGGCCTGTGCATTTAATATAAAGAAGGCCTGTGCATTAGGTATAAAAACATGGAAACACGAGCGTTTTAAGATAATATCATGAAATCCTGTCATCTTCCGGAGAAATCAGTACATCATCATTTATATAAAATCAGCGATGGTGGAAGTTTTCACAACAATGGGTTATTTCCCGATTATACAAACGGGTGGGTTCACTTCTAGTTTTCTATTAAAAATATGTTGTAAAATAATAAAATATATATTATTTTAAGCAGATTAATTATTTTAATAAATGAACTTTGAAGTTTTGTAGATTTCTTAAAACAAAACAATAAATCTGACTAAAATAATATATGTTTTCAAACATGTTGGTCTTAGTTGTTTGGTCTTAGGTAATGATTTTTCGATTGAAAAATGGAAGGAAAAATTTTGCGACCTGGATTTCGAACCAGGAACCTCGACTATCATGGCCGACGCCTCTACCAATTGGGCTATCGCAGACACCTGGACAGCCAAGCTAACCTAACCTGTCAGTTGGAATGGTCCCTCAACTTCGGAATCAGCTTCTTCACACTCTTGAAAGTGATTTCCAATGGGAGGTACGCCGAAATCGTCATCAATGGAAACATTAGTTTCAACTCTGCTGTCAAGTTGGGCAGTGGTCCTCAGGGTGACGTTTTGGAAGGTTTGGAGGTCCTTCCATCTGGACTTGCATATTGTAGCCCAGGCAGGCATGCCACAAAGCAGAATGGTTCGAATAACCATTTTGTATAGCAATAGTTTGGAATCCACTTGAAGAATGCTGCTACGCCCTAGAAGAGCAACAAGACTAAACTTTGTCTCCTCAGCTTTATTTATAGCGTAGGAGACATAGTCGCCCCAATTTAGCTTAGCATTAAACACTGTGGTATTTGTAATTTTTAACCCATTCGAGCTCTTTACCAGAAAGGAAAAGGGGCTTCGGGGGTTTTCTATACTTTTTGGTAATGAATATAGCCTTGCATTTATCGACGTTCGGGTTTAATTTCCATTTAGCAAACCATTTCTCGCACTGATATAAAGTATGATGTAACAGAGATATGAAGTGAGCGGGATTGTGCGATCAAGTCATGATGGATGCGTCGTCAGCAACAAGTATAGCTTGCACTTAGTAAAATTAGGGATGTCGTGGATGAAAAAGTGGAACAATTTTGGATCCAGGACAGAGTCTTGGGGAAGACCTACTTTAACGTCACAAAGGGTTACATATGGAGCAGCTAACCCTGGTGCGAAAAGTCCTGTTGGTCAGAAAGGAGCTAATCAAAGCAATCGGGTCATCAGAAAAACCATCTTAAAAATGATGCCGTTATGCCAAACCTGATCCAAAGCTTTGCGAACATCCAAAAACACTAGACCACCATACTTAAAGCAGTTCAGAGGAAAATTTAGATCAGCAACAAGCCTCCAGAGCTGAAGCTGGACGAGTGACATGGACGAAACCGAATTGTTGGCCGCACAGAAATCGTTAAACCTCTTAAGAATGACGCATTCAAGGACTATTGATAGCATTGGTAGTAAGCTTATGGGCCTGGAGCTGACGGCGAGAGCAGGATTTAGACAAAGGTTTTGTATGGTAACGATGACTGACTCCTTCCACTTTCGGGGAAGTAACGAAATTTTAGAGCAGTTACCTTGGTTATTGTCACGACAATATTAGAAAACAATTTCTTAAGGCCATATCCTTCATCATTTTCTTGAAAATGCTCTCAGCTGACGTGATAACACCGCCAGAAGGAAATACTCCTTTTATCCAACTGATTACTTTGCATATTTCCGGCTCCCCCCATCATTGTTTCAGAAACATATCTACAATTGCATGTTACGATGCAACACCGCAGACAATTTGATTGAAAATTACCACTTGGTTTAAATATTATCACGAAATTTGCATTTCGCTTTTAACTTTTGGAGGGGAATGTATAATCTCATGCAGGATTACAACTGGGTTAACTTTTACTGAGAAACAATTGGCAAATAATAAAGAAACATAACCTATCTATAAAATCGCGTGGATTTAATACGACATAAAATTGTATAAGGGGAAAGGTAATGCAGTAATAAACTGCTGCGCTTTTGTTGCAACTTAAAAACAGCTTTCTCTAATGTTAATCCCCATTGTCTATTCTGGTAATTATAAAAATCTAAATTTTTTAAATCTCCAAACTGTTCGTATGTTAATATCACTACTCGGTTAAATTGAATTTACAGTTTAGAGTAAATTTTAAATGAAAATGAATATGGTTCAAAATCGGAGAGGTGGTGAATTCACTTCGGAAAAAAGATTTTTATATTAGAATTGCATGTTAAAATTACAACGCGAGATTTAAAACATAGGTATCATCCGTAATTGTCTGCAGCCTGCGAATTCAATGGTAATATTTTCTAATTTCCTTTTTTTTTATTTAAAACTAGCAGAGGACCCAGCGTTGCACGGGATAATTACGCTTGTAGGTAAACAGAACAACCTCAAAAAGCTAAATTAAACATCCAATTGGTTGTTAAGTTATTATTTATCCAATTGGTTAAATAATAACTCAATCACTACAATATAGAGCGAAGGGACTATCCATTCTAAGAAAAATCCGAAAGACAGGAATTTACCTCTTCACTGAAAAAATCCATTCTAGGTGATATACCGGGACTTGATTTACCGAAAAAAAAAATTTTTAAAGGCTCACAATGGATGGACCTCTCCAAGGATGCCTTCTAGTCTAAATAATTTTTTACTCACGTAATCTTACTTTAGATGTACACTGGATGTTGTTGCAATTTCCTTTCTTCTTTCGATGTCTTGAAGCAAAAATTGGCCATTCATCATTTGTGCCCGAGGAAGCCGTGCGTGCGTACATGTTACTATGACCCCTTTGGTGTTAAAACAAAAACATTTTCTCCGATCTTTGCGCGAAGCCTCACCGAAAAAGCGTAAAATCTTGATGCAACACGCAAGTTTAAATCAGGTGAAATCTCTCTGCGAAGTTTGCTACAATATTTTACACCACAATGTCAAGTGGACACTTAAAATATGACACCACCTAAAGGAAATAAAAGGATTGGCGCATTCCACTTCGTGTTAAAAAGTCTTTCCTTTACTGTTCGGCAATATCGCAGATCCCGTCTTGAACAAGTTGATCAGTTAATAGGATGCAAAAATACATATTGCTCCCTGCCCATGAATACAATAGACTTATGAACATACAAGTTTACAACCATCAAAACATTCTTCATACAGAACCTAAAAACACTAAAGATGACGAAGACCCGACAAAGAGGCGTTGTCACGTATGAGAAAGCTGTGCGCAGTGGAAAATAAACTACAGCAT
>JAHWFO010033869.1:2039843-2111610 GCA_023313115.1 Rhysida immarginata
CTACTATAATTAAGCGTGAAACCATAGGAAAAATGGGGGAAAGAAATAGCCCCCCCCCCCCCCCCCTGGGTACGGTCCTGTCCACCCGCTAGGATATACGGTAGGATATTATTACTCCAATAAATTTGCGTGTTCAAATATTGAGAATAATTGGAAATTTAAAATAATGAACCGACGAACTCCGATCTAATGCGGACAGGCATTATAAATAATTATAAACCGAAAATTTTATTTTAATTATATAATTAGTATCTCAAAAAATCAACAAAATGTTATAAAAAAACGTTTAATTACAGTTTAAGTAGGTAGAGGTAGGTAAGAAAAAAAAATTCAGTTGGGGAAACGAACACATAGATCTCAACTGAAGATTAAAGAATTAATTAAACTAAAAAGAAAAATTTATTCATTTCATTAGCATTAAATAAAAAACTAAAAATAATATAAATAATAATATTAATTCATTTCATTGAGAGAAAACACTGAGATTTCGTTATAAATCTTCACAGTGGTGTGTAGGCTGGCCTGCATGCTATCAGGTTTTAGTTGCACCCAAAAGAAACGCATGCGTACAACCATGTTCCTTTGAATGCCAACCCTGCCGCACCGCGCCAGTGTGGGTGGACCGGAACCACTGGTATGTCACCACTAGAGCGCTCTGGCGACATAACAGGTGGTTCAAGACCACCGACACCAAGCACAGGGTGGGAGGGAGAGGCAGCGTCGTACCCCCAAAAAACCACTTCTCCACTTACCTCTTCTTTCTCTCTATAACTTTTTCTTTCCTTCTCTCTTGTCTCTCTCTTTTTCTTTTTTCCGTTTCTTCTTCTTTCTCTTTCCTTTTTCTTATCTTTTTATTAGTATTTAATAAAGAAATAATATTCATAAAAATATTATTATAAATTATAAGTAAAAACAGAAATGGCCGCCGTTTGTCAAAATGGCGGGTGGAGGGGGGCGACCAGCTGGACTTATCTTTTCATCCAAAATGGCCGCCTCGTTGCCATGGCAACCAAAATGGCGGGCGAAGGAGACTTATCTTTTTATCTTATCTCTGCTGATAAAAAGGGTCACGTGGGTGCCAATTGGGGTACCACTGCCTGAGGCGAGGGCATAGTGGGCGTGGCCGGAACAGCCGCCATCTTGATACCCAGATCCAGGGGTCAAAGGTCATCTTGGTACCCAAAGGGCTGCCCTTACTACTGATAGTAATTGGGTCATTCCACGTCAATTCAAGCAGAAATTTTACAGTTTTAGCATTGACCTCTCGGATTTTAATGAAATTTGGTATATACAATTGCCCTAGGGAGTTGGTAATAAATGCCAAATATTATTATTTGCTTTTCATTTTTATGGAAGTTACGGACACTTAAAATTTTCGAAATTTGAGTGGGGGCCTTATCTATGAAGTACTGTAACTTCGGTTGTATTTTACTTAGAAAGATGTGATTGGTGACATAAGAAAGCTCTTTAACTGTAGATTCTATATAAAAAATTTAAAATTATATTACGCATGCGAAATATTTGAATTTAATAAAAATATTTTATTTATACAAATTTCTCAAAAGATGGGTATTTTTTTCGTTAAAAAATTATTAATATCTTACACATACTTTCATAAAAACAATACAGAAAATTCAACTGCGTTTTTCTCCGTTTTGAAGATATTAATTTTTAAAGCTTGAGCTCCAAGCAGTCAGGTAGTAGGGACTTGACTACTCATACAGGAAGAGAAAGCGTGTAACCTTGGAACCATTCATTTATTTACGTTTTATTATTTATATAAATAGTATTATTAACTATAATTACACGAAAAAATAAAATCAACAGTAGCATTACAATGATAATTATATCAATAGGAAAAATGTTTCTTAGAACTTCAGATTTTTTTTCTGAAGTCAGAAAACTATTGAGCACCTGTTAAATAAGAAGATAATTTAGTAAGAAAATATAAATTTGCATTATGATGTCAAATTGTTACTAATAAAGAAAGTATATTTATTTTACACTTCCTCAGAGTCAGTTACTTCTGAGTTACCCTGAAGGAAGAGATGAATTGCAGAGGCAGCTGAAGTTGATACAGGTTTCATTATACAGGGTGATTCAAAAGTTATTGTGCAGTAGTGCATGGAAACGTGTACAGCACATACATCAATGCACTCTCTGCAGGACGTCTTTGCTGATCGAATCATCTTGCGTGGTATCTGGCCTGCACGCACGCCAGACCTCACACTTATCGATTTCTTCATTTGGGGTGCCTTGAAAGGTAAAGTGTATGCAAACAATCCGCACACTTTGCCTGAGCTGAAGGAGGAAATCACCTCTACAGACGCTGCAGCACCTCTAGTGTGTGACGTTATCGTGCTGCAAAAGATGGTCCAAAGCCGCCATTCAATGCTAGTGTCGACAACAACCTCGGACTTCCTCTCCGACGGGTTCACCCGAGTGGTCACACGTTGATTCAGTGCGTGGTAAGGGATGGGAATAATGTCGAAAAGTGAATAGTGCATTACATAGAGGACAAATGTCAGTATCAGATACAAAAAGAATTTTGAATATCTGTTAACAAATATAAATGTTACAGCCATGGAGGCATTACTTTTCGATCAACCCTCGTATCTTCTCTACATTTATTGAATTTTCTTTTAAAAACTTAATGAGATCACATTGAAAGGAATAAAAAAACAGCTGTAGAATGTTTAAGACAATCGGATATTACCACAAAATTTATATTTCTTAGGATGCCTTGTCCATCTGAAGAACTGTAGCATACAAACGGATGTATTGTGGCTTGGGACTCGAGCTTTAAAAATTAATATCTTCAAAACTGAGCAAAACACAGTTTTGAATTTTTTTCTATTGTTTTTATGAAAGTATGTGAAAGATATTATTCATTTTTTAACGAAAAAAAATACCGACCTTTTGAGAAATTGACATAAATAAAATATTTTTATTAAATTCAAATATTTGCGCATGCGTAATATAATTTTAAAAATTTCATGTAGAATCTATAGTTAAAGAGCTTTCATATGTCACCAAACACATCTTTCTAAGTAAAATATAACTGAAGTTACAGTACTTCATAGATAAGGCCCCCACTCAAATTTCGAAAATTTTAAATATCCGTAACTTCCCTAAAAATGAAAAAAAAATAATAATATTTGGTATTCATTACCAACTCCCTAGGGCAATTGTATATACCAAATTTCATTAAAATCCGAGAGGTCAGTGCCAATACCTGCCTGAACTGGCGTGGAATGGCCCAATTCTGATAAGAAGTGAAGAAAATACGATTAAAACAAGAACACAGTTTAATTCACAAAAAATCGAATAAATTATTTCCCAATGGAAGTTTTATTATTATGCTTTGCGATTTTGGTCAGGGTTAAATCTTTTTTTTTCTCGTTTCTCTTTCCTTCTACATTCGTCAGTGTAAATTTTGATTATTCCTAAAACACGTTTAGCTCTCTTGAATTCCGGGCAACGCCGGGTACCTCTGCTAGTATTAGCATAAAAATATGTCAATTTACGACTTATTTCATAATTGGCTATTTCGCGCCTCTGTGTGTATTATGTTTAGATGAAATCATTAAATATCAAGAGCAGCACGTTTTTCTAATCGATATATTATTTTGGACATAGATATTAGTTTCGGTTCGAAATTTTATTATCGCTCCGTGAACTTCACAAGTAAATGGAGCAGTTTCATTTTGATTGCAAGGGAGCCGAGATCGAACATGGAAAATGACATAAACTCTCACAGTTTATGCTGGACTCGAACCCCCGAAAATTCATCTCCAGCTCAGCATGATACACCCATGCACGCGGAGATCGGAGATGGAAAAAGATTCTTTAGCGTTGCGGTTCGTTTCCGACTAAAGAAGATTTACCAGTTTCTTTTTATCTTCAGTTTTCTTGCTGGTGACGTAATGTTGCATTCATTAGAATAGATACAAACTACTGGGAGAATAGCTACACTAGCTGACTTTATCTAATAAGATGGCTATTCGTAGAGTGTATTTTAAAAGTTACTACTAGTTTTATTGCCCTTTCAAGAACATCAGAATGAATTATTATTTTTAATAAACATGTATGTGAAAACTTTTTAAACTAAATTGATAAATTAATTTTTTTTAATATCCAGTCATCCCATGTTAGGAGGCAGCTGCTCTCAACAAATAATTCTAGAGTCGATCTTCCGATTGGTCGGTGCAAGAAGACTATTGCAGGTATACCTTTTTTAGGCTCAAGTGATCAGTAGATTCAAATATGTTAATAATTAAAATATATTCAATAATAATATTTTAATAATTAAATTATATTTTATACGAAATATCTTATCAATTATAAATATCTAAAAATACTTAAAATATATCTTTTACAGAGACACGAAATTATCAAGGTACTAACAGCATGTTTCTTTCATTGAATTCCTTATCGTTTTGTGAAGAAGAGTATTATATGAAGGTAGGCTACTATCGAAAGCTATTTCTTATCAAAATATACAGAGGGCTTTTGAAAAGGATGCCGTGAGATACCTAGCGATGTTCTGCACCTTAAAATAAATGCAAGTTTCCTCATACGTTTTGTCTAAATTGCATTCCTTAAAAGAAGTAAACAGCTCGTGAAGTTTGGTTAAACTCCGCTCATAACGTAAACGAAAGCGCATGAAAAAAAGTAAACACCACCGCGTGTTCCATTAATAGGTTTCTGCGAACTACCTGTGAAGTAATGTGTTGGCCCTAAACTCAACCACTCTCATAGGAAAGCCAAATTAGGCTAATGGAAACTGCGTGATCGAAAACATACCTCAATTAAACATGCTCTTTTCAATGGTCACTCGATTTTAAAACGAAGAAATCTTGCGAGCGGTTGAGTTTAGGGCCATCACATTAGTGCATAGGTAGTTCGCAGAATCCTATTAATGGAACACGCGGTGGTGTTTACTTTTTTTCATGCGCTTTTGTTTACGTTATGGGCTGAGTTTAACCAAACTTCACGAGCTGTTTACTCCCTTAAGGAATGCAATTTCGACAAACGTATGAGGAAACTTGTGTTTAAGGTGCAGAACATCGCTAGGTATCTCACGACATGATTTTCAAAAGCACCCTGTATAACAACCAAGTAACAACAAAAGTTCTTGCCGTTTTTAATTCCGGAAAACAAAATGATGCACAAAAAGTAGCGTATCGCTAGTCTCCAAAGTAATCCCCATTGGCATCTAGCACCTTCTGCCAACGTATCTCCAGTTGATCAATCCCCTGGCTGTAAAAGTTGCCGATCTTGGACTCAAAGAAGTCCGTGAGTGCCTTTCGCAGATCTGTATAATTGGTGTAGGATTTTCCACAAAGATGATTGTCCAGAGAATAGAAAGGTAATAATCCCTTGAGCAGGATCTGGTGAGTAAGGTGGATAACACAAAGTTTTCCACCCAAGCCGCTCTATGGTTTCCCTGGCCACCCGCGCCACATGTGGCCGGACATTGTCCTAAAGAAGAATACCCTTTGCGATTCACCAATGCTGCCTCCTTCTGCTGCAGTGCCTGTTGCACACTTTCCAGCTGCTGGGAGTACAGGTCGCCAGTAATGGTTTGGCCAGTTGATAGCAGCTCGTAGTGAACCATTTGGCGTCTAGTCCACCAGTCACACCATGAACTTGCGTGGGTGTAGGGGTGGCTTTGAAGTGCGAGGCACGGTCTCCCGGGGTGACAATGTTTGGAACGCTTAGGAGTGTCATACAGGACCCAGTTTTAGTCACTGGTAAGTATTCGGTTAAGTATGGGTGCGTTATGATGTCGAGAAAGCAACGACATGCAGGCTGTCACTCGTTTATTCTTGTTGGATGCCGACAATGTGTGGGGTATCCATTTACTCAGCTTGTACGTCTTTCCTAGGTTGTGCTAACTGTTTCATCAGGAACCTGATACCGTCTAGCAAGTTCACCACATGTTAAACTGCTGTCCTCCTCTATGGCCGCTTTCAGGGCCTGGTTATCTAAGGCTTGTGGTCAACTGCTGCGGGGTTCATCAGAAATGGCAAATTCTCCCGACCTGAATTTCTGGAACCAATGCCTTGCGGTGCGTCAATTCACCGCATCATCTCAAACACAGGACACATTCGGCGACTTGATGGTACTGCTAGCAAGCCCAAATTGAAGTCATAAAGCAAACAACACCTAACCATCTCCTTCGATACCTCCATTTGTCTTCACTTCTGCACGAGATGTGATTGATGTGAATGCCCAACAGCCCTGTATTTATACAGGCTAACCTTTCTGCTCCCCCCTCACACTTCCACACCTTTCTGCTCCCCCCTCGCACTGTACACTGATTTGAATATCTTCTATCACTTCCTTTTATGACAACATAAAAACGGCAAGAACTTTTGTGGTTAGCTGGTATAATTTTTTGTGATTTGATTATTAAGACGAGATCAGTTAATTTTTAATATCCTATTTTTAGATATTCATAAATTCTCCAGGCGAAGAAACCGATTTAAGGACTATGCGTATTTTGCCTACTAAGCGAAGGACTCTGGTCGCTTTCACTTCAAGAGAGGTACTATAAACTACAATCTATAACATAATCTAATAATTAAAAATCTACTGCTAATATAGAGTACATTATGCGAGCTGGAAAATGCATTTAACCAAAGTCATGATTGATTGTCGAGTTTGATATTAATAATATTGAACAAAGTAACAACTTATTGGAAACAAAATAACACTGTTTTATGTATTTATTTCCTGGGATAATTCCTTAGTTTATATACGAAGATTGTTCACAGAGATAGTACCCATTTACGCATTGTGAATTAATCCGGCCAATCCCAATTCACTTATTTCTCATACTCCGTGTGTAAGTGCAATTTAATCGTAGTGTAATGTTCACGTAAACGAGGACATATATTTTATAAGCATTTTCTTAATAAAATATACCGTATACAAAACAATGCAGTATAATAGGCGAAGAATATTAATCGGTTGCATTTTGGTCAATTCAAAAGAAAAAATGGTCTAGGAATAGCAATATGGTAGTGTTTTATTGCGAATCTACGCGTTTCGAGGAACTCACATCATCAGGATTTTGAACAACTACAAAGAAGGCAGCGTAAAACCACTTGGTCTTATGGGTATTGCCCTCCAATCAGCGTGAACTGAGTCCAATCTGAATTAGCTGGAGGTAATACACAATTTTGCCGATTGTTGATTGGCTTTTAAGTACAATGAAACAAAAATGTTTTAATACACAAATAAACAGTTAAATAAAATATAAAGATTGAAAATAAAAATAAAAACTGGGGCAAAAGACCGGGTTCATACCCTTCTATTGGAGGGAAGATTGGGGCAAATGTCCGTGTTGCAAAATGTCCTGTGACATGAAAAATGAAGAAAACTATCCTTTTCGCTGGAAAAACTGCCCCTATCTTTGAAGTAAATGTAATGGGCAAATGAGGCGTTATCGTGGGATAACGCTTAGTGTTGGATGAATAATATGATTGATTGCGTCCAAGATAGGGTTTTTGTCAAAATTCTTCTGGCTATTCAGTATTTTATCCTTGTCCGTTTTTAGAGATTTTCTGATAGCCAGAGCTTCGTAGGTCAGTATCTTCTTGGGGTCCTTAACTATTTTTAAAACGGACATAATTTCTTCAATCGGCCCAAATCTGTGCTTTTTTGATATCAGATGGTCCGCGAACATCGACTTTCCATCTCGGTTGGTCCATGATCTTCTGTGGTCGGAGAAACGTTCCTTGAAGGACCTCTTAGTGCATCCCACGTAATAGCACCCGCACGACGGGCAAGTTAACTTGTATACATATATATTCTCGTGGCAAACTGGTGTTCTGGGATTCAGTACGTATCTGCACTTGTTTGCCGTTTTATATGCGATCTTCATCCCACGTTCTCGGAATATGTTCGATATCCTAGTTATTTCGGGGCCCGTGTATGTGAACGTAGTGTAGTTGTTTTGTGATTCACTTTCTTTCTTCATTCTGATGTTCCGCTTTGTTTTTTGTAATACGGAACGAGTGACATAATCTGGAAAGGAGTTTGTCCTGGCTACGTCGTATGTTAGGCGAACCTCATCATTCTTGTCCTGTTTGGTTATCGGGTATATTAAGGCCCTGTGGAATAAATAGTTCAAGGCTGCGATCTTGTGTTGGGGCGGATGGTTGGATGTATTATTTATGATATTACACGTGGCCGTTGGTTTTCCATAGATCTTGAACTCCAGTTTTTTCGTTTCTTCATTCCTGTATACTGATAGGTCCAGGAAGTTGATGTTGTTGTTCTTTTCTTCTTCCATTGTGTATGACATGCTGCTGTGGAAGGCGTTAAAGGTTTCCAGGATTCGGTCCGCTGTTGTTGTATTCTGGTTGAAAGCAATGATTGTGTCATCCACATATCTTGCGTAAAATAGTATGTTCTTGGATTCCAATAAAGGCGTAACGTGTTGTTCCTCCAAGGACTGCAAAAATGTCTCCGACATGACGGCACTGATAGGCGAACCCATAAGCACTCCGGTCGGCGTGTTGTAGAAGCCATCTTTGAACATGAAATAACTTTGATTGTGTATAGTTTTTAGTGCATTAGTGAAGTCCAGTTGGACGTCCTCTTCCACGTTGTTGGATTTTAGCCGGTCTTGGATAATGCCGATTGTTTCTTCAAATGGAATATTCGTATATAGGTTTACAATGTCTAATGATATGATCCTTAAATTTTCGCATACTTCCAAGTTCTTGATGCCATCAATCCATCGACACCTGGATTGAATGGCATTTTTGCAATCCTTGGAGGAACAACACGTCACGCCTTTATTGGAATAAAAAAATCTTACATCCCCGAAATATATTCCTACAAATTTAAAAAAACTTAAACTGAACCTAATAAAAAACAAATATCCAATAACTTTAATAGACATAATTTTAATAGATGCGTTTACAAACAATAGAGAGTTTGCGCACATTCGTAAAAAATTAGATTCGTATACGAATCTATTTTTAAATACGAATTTTTTTTTAACTTTCGTATTTTTCAGATTCGCAAATAAGATTCGTTACGAATGTTTATTAAACTATCGTAAATGGATTCGTGCGTGACCAAAAAAAAAATTACGAATCTTCTGCAGATGCGCAGAACTGATAAACATAACCACCTTGTGTGTGCGACCTGAAATACCATGTGATTTCTGAGTAAATACATATGCCGTTAAGCGCATGGTTCCACGGTTTCTCATATATAAGTATTCCTGTTGCACTCGGCATTTATCTGATAAATGGAAGGTTTTAAACAGAGTTTAAGTGAGTTCTCGTTCGACACGTCTGAGATAAGTAAATCATTTTAGTGGCTGTTTTAATGTGGTTATTTAAAAGCTATTTTTTCTACTATTACACCCATCTCAAATCCACTTAAAACTTCATGCTCTATAAGTAAATCTCAACATTCTATACCTAGACTTTTTTCCTATATCAAAATTATTGCAAATGATTTTTTTGAAGATATTAATTTATATTTTTTACTGGTCCCAATACTATTTGTAGTACCAATAACTGATACAGCCAACTGATAGAGCCAAATTTAATATTTATATTAGACTGTCGAGATGTACTTATAGAGCATAAAGTTTTAAACGGATTTAAGACGGGTGTAAGAGTGATAATTTACCTAATTTATTGACAGTATTTTAGAATGATAATGTTCTGTCATAAAACGTTTAATCACAACTAGAATATACGCAGAATCTTGCTGCCAGCATTTCACAACAACGGATGAGTTGCGTCATGCATGCATTTCATTTTTTATTTAGTTGGAAGCAGATTTATATACCTTTTGTTTTTCGTTCATAGACCAAACGCCCTCGTGTCCGTCCACGGGGTAGTAAAGGTAACCGAAAGCTAATGATATCAATCAGAGCAGTCAGTCGAAGGACAAGCGGTCGTACTTTACGGTGAAACCTGATGTCAACCTGCTGACAACAATGTTGAGTTTGAACCCATTTGAGTGTCCAAGTGCTTGGGAAACTATAGCATCTTTGCTGTCAGCCCAGGGTTGCCCAAGCACGGTCAGACGAAAAAAAGATAGAGTTGACGACTGATTGCTTTATTTGAAGCTCAAAATTGGGAGAGTATAAATTTGTAAGTATGTTTTTTTTGGGGCCACTTTTAATTAATTAACAAAATACCTTTGCAGAACTGGTAGAGAAGAAGAATGGGACACTCGTACTCAACTAATAAAAGATGTCGTTGAAATGTAAAGTGCATCCGCAATAATTTCACAAACTAATGTCGAGAGAGAAGAAGATCGCAGAGCATTAGTCACTCCAAGAGAAGACGCAAAGACTTTCAACAACGCTTACACGCATACGATTTGGTAGTTGTATATAATGTGGAATTCTTAACGCTTCAGCCAACTGATACAACTCAAAGCGTAAATCTAAAAAAACTCGATTGAAAATTGCTCGCTGCAAGCATCTAAACTGAAAGATGAACCGAAGTACCAGGGCTCTTCTATTACAAACGAACGACCAAAACGTATTCTTCTAGGGTAATCAAGTTTGAAAAGTAGGCTTTCTTCCATACTTGCATACTTAACAAGTTTATAACAGACCGTTTTCTATTAGTTAAATAATGTAACAAATATACCTGTTACATTGACTGCCATTGCTTGCTCTCTTTTCTCTATAGAGTAGGTTTCGCGAAAAGGTAAGCACATTAAACGCGAATTATTTCAGGTCTTTACGTTATCTGTACATTCGTATTTTTTGGGGGCGGGGATTCGGGATTACATGGCGCAAAGTGAATTTGTATTTACGAATCGTTAAAACACGAAAGTATTTTTTATTTTGATTTTAAGATTCGTTTCGTATTTTTGTTACGAATGTGCGCAAAGTCTCTAATACAACAAAAACTATACCAATTCAACAAGAACAACAAAAAAGATATTCAATACAATACAATAATAAAATTTTCCACAAACAGAAAAAAATATTAGAACAAATACCAAACTTAAAAATCATACTAAAAATAACAAATAACATTACTAAAACATTAATAACCACCACCAACCTAAAAACAACAATCAATCAAAATAATAGCACAAATATCAATTTCAAAGAAATATGTCAAAATAATAAAGAAAAATGGAACACTAGAAGTAAGTAAAAATAATAATAAGTAATAATAATTATTATTATTATTATTACTATAATAACTATAAGTAAAAATAAGTAAAAATTGTGAACACAGGTCAAACTAAACGACAATTAGATTAAAAGAACATGAAAGAGCACTTCGCCACAAGGACAAAAACAACCATTTAGTAAATCATTGTATCAAAGAAAACCACTCACCAGATTGGAATAACACAAAAATCATTGGAAAAGAAGAAAATTATAAAAAAAGATTAATTAAAGAAACAATAAATATCATTACAAATAACAAAAATTTAGCCAAGCCATCAATAGAGATAAACAATAAATGGACACTACTTTTAAACAACAATTACCCTAATATACAATAGCCAACAATCATAACCAACAATTACAACCAACTTAGCTTCATCATCTTTATATCAATTGTTCAATTCTTATTTCAATTGTTTTCACCATTCAAAAATGTTTTATCCTACTGATGATGAGAAATATTCTCGAAAACGTTTTTTTATATAAATTTTATCCCAAATATTTGAATCACCCTCTTCAAAATTTCATCTGTATTTCAAAACCAACACTTCCTTCAAGATTATCGTTTTCCACTATCAACATTATCTTCACAAGACTTCATCTACATCCTCAATAGACTAAATTTATTTCTACTATCAACAACATCTTCAATAGACTAACTACATCGTTTAAGTTTCCTTCCATCTCACAAATTTCTTCATCGTTTTTCAAGATTGGTGACTTTATTTTTTTGTTTTCATTAAATTTTAATTTTACAATTTTCCCCATTAAAAGGAAACTAACCACATTTAAATTTAAAATTAATCATTTAAACTCCTTAGATCAATAATCTTCATTGATATGTACAAAACAAGTAAAAGTAGATTTTGATTAAGTACCTGCTCATTATTTTGTTTCAGATGTGGCGTGTGAATACAAAAAATAACCCTTGCATGACGGCGGAAAGTTATCGAAAATGTCTTCATAAATGCCGAGTTTCAAAGCTTTCAGATCAAATTAATTGCATGTAAGTAAATTAAGTCTGTTTTAACCAATCTGCGGTAAAAGGGATAAATGTTTATTTTTTCATTTAATATTGGAAATACTGTCATTAAATTAATGAACTCCAGCGATTAATTTTAATTAGTCAAAATATCTTTTATTTCCAACAGTTTTCATTGTTATAATTGTGTTTAACTGAAAAATAAGAATGAAGGAATTGTGAAGCAATAGAATGGATAAACGCTCAGTGGTAGGGTACACAAAATTTGGAGGCAGAGATACAGAAAATAAAGCAATCAGGAAAAAAGTCAGCATTGCCTTAAACTAGCGAAACTGTATCCATCACCATCCAAATAAGAAATTGTTCATAAAACAAGGCAACACCAAGATGCAACACACACAAATGTAATTACATAAATGAAAAAGTGTCTACTAAGAAATAGCTTTTTTACTAACTGACACGTTATTAAAACACCAGAAGGATATTATATGGAATGGCTTTCCTATCATATAAAAAATATCATTGGGCTCGTTTGAGAAAATACTAATCATCCACTGATCTTTAAAATGAAATATGTGAGGTTCGTTATCGCTAATAAAATTGTCAAAAAGCTACTGAAGCGGAAGGGGAAGCCTTTTTGTCTCGGATTGTGACAGCTGATGAAACCTGGTTGCACCATTTTGAGCCCGAAACAAAACGGCAGTCGATGGAATGGCGTCATCCGGACTCTCCACAGAAGAAAAAATTCAAAGCAACTGCTTCTGCTGGTAAGGTCATGATCACTGTGTTTTGAACCTGTAATGGTGTCATACTTACTCATTGATGTGATGCCGAGAGACAGCACCATTAATTCTGAGGCATATGTGAACACATTAACCAAACTCAAGAAGCGCTTCCAGCAACTTGGACGCCATAACAACCCAGCTGATAACGCTCAACATGATAACGCAGTTTGAGGACGTCGGAACACATAACGAAACAGGGTTGGACAGTGTTACCCCATCCATCCTACAGCCCTGACCTAGCGCCCTCAGACTTTCACTTGTTTGGGCCATTGAAGAATGCCATTCTTGGAAGACATTTTGAGGATGACGAAGAAGTGAGTCGCACAGTGAAGATGAACAGAACTAGGAGTGGTAATGACAGGGCATACACGCCCTTGTGTCTCGCTGGAGGTAGGCCATAGAACGGGACGGAGATTATGTGGAAAAATTGGGAGTGTAGAAGAAATATCAATCTTTCGCGTGTATAAGTTACATTGTGTTCAATAAATAATTGTTGAAGAAAGAATTGTGTGTGCATTACTGTCTGGGCTACCCTCGTACATTGACCACAACTGAATACACAAACTATAAATTGAATGGCACTGTAGCCAGGGATCGAAATCCGTACTAAAGGAAATATATCAGGTAACCAAAAATTGTTCTGTCGCTTTTGCAAATGAAATACTAAGACAATGTAGATAGGGACTTTACTCATGAAACGAGTCATTATAACATTTGATCCTATTTTCGAACGTGATACAAGTTCGTGTAGACAGTGTTGGTGAAATATGCTGTCTTTAGAGGCAAATAAAAAAAAAACAGAGCAACCTCAGGTTTTTGAACACGTAACAGCATCAAGTTACAGATATCCAGAACACGGAACAAGTGATAATCCTTTGGTGAAATATCTGGGGAACCTGGTGAATGCGGCAGCTGTTCCCATTCCAAAGAGATAATCACATTATGGATCACTTTGGCATTGTTCCATTTGTTATGCGCTGCATTTTTCCTGCAAGAACAGCACCTTTTTCCTGTTTAGGAGTGCTGGCTGTTTACGGGTGCACATATTCAAGTTGCAAAGTAAAGATCGCGGCCTCAATCGTTTAGCCCTGTGGAAGAAAATCGTGGTGCACCATAAAAGATGATGTCCACCAGATCGTAACAGGTCGTCCAGCGATTCGATGGAATCAGCTTTGTGCAGTACGTTTTATTACTGCATCGTTCCAAATGCAGCGCATAATTTATGGTCTGCCTCAAAAGAGTTGATGCTGAGGTTGAGTTCGTGTAACAAATACGTGCGAATGATGATGTTGCTATTTCACTGTGGATACAGATTGTTGACTTTATGAATAAAGACTGTTCACTTTAATTCCATTGTGTACTGTATGTGCGTGGGCATTTTTACCCATGGATTTTTTCCCAGGTGGGCATTTTTTGTATGAGCAATTTTCCGTGTACGCTTTTTTCCTGTGCGCATATATGACTTGGCTTTTTTCTGTGCGCAATTTTCGTGTGCGCTTTTTTCTGTGAGTTATTTCTGGTCACAGTTATTTCTGTGAGTAATAAAATAATTAGTTCAAATTACATTGAACAGGAAACACAAATTGGAAACACAAACAAATTATTTATTCACAGCATGTGTTCAATGTGCATTCCATTTGCCTCCATCACATGTTCTAATGGCATTCTAGCGTGTTCAACAGTAGCGCGAAGGGTTTCTTGAGGAAAACATAGTGTGTTATGCTTGCTTTCAATTCAGGCAGAGTCTGTATGCTTCCTCCATAGACACAATCTTTCAGGAATCTCACAACTTGAAATCACAAGGATTTAAGTCCGGCGAATGAAGAGGTAAGGGAATCGGAAAAATTCTCGAAATTACCCGATCATCTGCAATGTGGGCACGAAGCAGTTCCTTCACTTGTCGAGCAATTTGTTGCACCATCTTGCATGAAGACATTATCGTTTTTGTAAATCAGGAATGATTTGCTGCTGCAGAAGTTCGCAGTAACGAGCACCCTTGATGGAAGACCGTTTAGGGCCTACAGGAGTGTTCTCCTCAAAGAAAAACGGGCCAAAAATGAAATCAGCAGTAAATTTACACCATACATTAACGAAATCAGAATGTAGAGGTTGTTCATATACAACATCAGGACTTGTAGGACCTCAAATGCGACAGTTCTGAGTATTCACTGCTTCATCTAGGGTAAAATGAACCTCGTCTGACCACGAAATGTTCGAAGGTCATGAATTGTCAACGGCTATTCTGGCCAAAAACCGGCAAGCAAAATCAGTACGTTCTGGCCAAATCAGTACGTCTGGCCAAAATCCGGCAAGCAAAACCGGGTCTTGATGGAGCAGCTTTTGAATCATATGAATCTTGTATGGATACTACTTTAAAATGCATACAGAACTTTCGTACCGTAGACCAGGGAAGAGAAACTTACATGACACTGCTCGAGCACTTGTTGAAAAATATCGGGAACAGGACGCTTTTTCAACCACAGCTACAGCGACTTCTTCCACACTTTTTTGAACTCCGTTTCAGTCCTCTTCCTCTCAGACAGTCTCTTAAAATTTAGTAATCACCATTTTAAAACCAGTACTTGTCATATCCTCTTTTCGCAAGTCTTTTAAGCATCAAAATCCTCCGAGTGCAGCTGAAAAAGAAACAAGTTGATCAGTAAAGCTCGATCTTTCTTCTGTAAAAGCATGTTGAAGAATAATTTTATAGCTGATTAATGGCGTTTCAAAACCTTCCTAATTGGGTTAGTGCCCTTTCTTGCATGATAAGCGCCACTGAGTGGCCGAAATTTGAATATTTTTATTGCAAAAATTTCTTCCTCCTGGTCTATATAACGTATAATCCAAATTTCATCAAAATTCAGTCAGCAGAATGGGCTCTACAGGGGTCTCAATATTATAAGGTAGATTATAACTTCCCTGTATGATAGTGAGTATTATAGATATTTTTTTGAGTTAAAACATGCCGTTAAACAAATTCATTTGCACAGGCCTTTATAACAAATACATTTCTTATCGTGTCAAATATTATACAGTAAATTGTAAATTGAAACGTTCAATATCGATTCATATCTAAAAAGTTCTTTTGTCATAATTAAAGTTTTGTTCTTATTCTATTTATATTCTTGATAGTTTGCCTTACATGGAGAATATTATCAACATGAACTTGCCAATGTGCAAAAATTCGTCCGATGCCTGGCAAACGCACAGTGCGTATATGGCCATGGCGCTGAATGAAAATCCGCAAGCGACGTGCGGCTGCCACAGACGATGCAAGGAAGTCATATACGAAATGAAACTGGAAACGACAGCTGAAGAACTCAAATACGTAGTTGCAGCCTACATTTTCCCGCACAATTACATTGAAATTTTAGAAGAGGTGCCTACATACACTGTGATTAAACTCTTCTGTGACATTGGAGGAAATTTAGGATTGGCTCTTGGCATGTCGTTGCTTTCTGTATGCAAAATCGCACAAGTTTGTTTTAGTCATTAACATATATCACAATGATTTATATTGCTATTAATTTATAGATTTTGTATAAATATAACGCAGTTAGCGTAATTTCATGTTTTTTTATTATCATACTTTACAAGCGCTTCTCATTCAGCATATTCAATATAACATTTTCTATGTTGATTGATAGATAACTTTATGATGTACTTAAAACATGATGTATGATGTGTTATGATGTACTTATAATATTATGTATTCGATGATACTTTATGATGTATTTATAATATATATAAACCCGTCAGTTCTTCTCCCTTGCTTTTTGTGAATAAATATTTTAAATGCAATAGATATTTAAAGGTGTAACATTGTTTTGATTCGCTCTTATCCTGATATTACTTCAGCAGCTGTAGTTATTTGTTCCTAGAGTTTTGGTGGTAAAAAATAATCAAAATTGTATAATCATTACTATATAGTTAGTCTGTTTATCTTATAACTGCAACATAGTTAATTTCCAAGTCGGACTATTTTAATAAAATATTTCAACATACAAATTGCTAATATTTATTTTTGGAAGTTTGAAAACACGTTGTCTGGTTTGAAATTTATTTAGAATTTATCTCCAAAAGTTTTCCAAATAAGTTTCTTGCAAGATCCCTCGACCTGAATCCTTCCATATTTGAAAGTTCGCGTCTACCAACTCCAAAGACGGCATACTGCAATATATCATTCATATTTCACCGGAATTGCTGTGAGGAACTGGTGATCACGGAGTTTTATCGCTGATGTCTCTGAAATAGATACAGGAAAACCTTTTATAACCATCTATTGCTACGTGTTTGACCTTTCCTACCTAAGTCCTGTTCCTGTTTCTAAATTAATTGCTTGTACAGCTGCACGTTTTCGCCTAAGGGGGAAAATTGCAAAAAAAAATTTCCGTTTAAATGACATCAGCATTGTCTCATTGGTATATTTACCAAGAATTAATGTCATACGTTCTTTACTGCCCACAATGGCTACCGTGTGTTGTGTCACTTTGATTGTGACCATCTGATACATAAAATAGTTCGCTTTGGAAAACTGAAACATTTGTTAACACTCTTTCCAAACGAAATTCGATTATGCAGATGAGATGCAAAGTCAATTGTCGTGATGGAGTAGTAACTGACATATTAGTGGGGGTGAGCTATTCTGTAGGAGGGTGTAACTGCAAAACACACTGACAGCGACGACTCCCACAAACCATTTATAACCACGTAAACGGGATGCGGGCCATAATCCCGACACCCAGAATCCCGACGGCCAAAATCCCGACAAGCCACCAAAGAACGTTAAGGAAAAGAATGAAAGCTCTACTTGATTTAGTGTAAGTTTGTAGATCCTAGCGCCGCCACAGCCTGGTGGGAAAGTGGTATGCAGAAAAGCTCCCGCTCATGTCAAAGAGGGCAGCAAATGCTTTGCTATACCTGCATTTATTGAAGATTTTTATTTATAGTTTTAAAATGCCAAATTAAATTATCGTTCATGTATTTTCTAACAGTTTATTATTGCTGACAGTTTATTATATTGAAAGTATAATTATTTTATTCCATAACATTATTTTATAATGAAATCTTGTATTTTTTTAAAAAATTCTGTAATTTTTAATATATTTTAGAAAGAAAACAAATGTTTATTGTAACATGACTTTTATTCACTTACTTTTTAAAAGTGATTTAAAAGCAGACACCACAAAAAATTAGACAGTGGAAAAGATGATGATGTAAAAAAAAAATTAAATTAATTGCATTAAATATGGTTATAAATTTTATAACCATTGGAAAATTAGAATCCGGGGGAGGCCGTGGCCTGGTGGGCTTTCACTGAACACAACTTCTGTGAAGTTAAGCTACATCAGGCACGGCTCGTCACTGGATGGGTGACCATCCGTGATAGACAATCTTTACCCCCCCGGCTGCTGCGACCACCATAAAGCAGTCGTGAATCCAGGTCCATCCAGGGACCCAACTCGTCGGCCTCTGGCCATACAGGCCCTGGATGGACGTATTGGATCCAATTAATTAATAAATAAAAATAAATAAAAAATAAATAAATAAATAAACTTTTATAACCAACTAAAATGTTCTTACAGTCAATGCATTCATTTTTTTCAATAATTTTTTTTGCTAAAAAGCCTGCAACGTATGCAGCCGAATTTGTTTCAAATAAATTTGGATTTTCAATGTCTAGAGTTATTGGATCTGAGTCAAAAGAAAACTTTGCAACTGCTTCGAATTCCTTGGATGTTTCTTGCAACATTTCAAGTTCATCATTATCCTTTTCACAGTTTCCTACTGACCAGGATAAAATAACATTTGTGGCCATAAGTTATTTTGTAGCAATGATGTTTTATTGCTTGGCAATTGTTTTACCCTTAGCAACGCACGCGCAAACAAATTAATATAAGCTGAGGCCGCGCTGAAATGCATTGTTATAACAGCACAAACAATCAAAAAACGTACAAGGATAAGAAGTAAAGGCTGTGTTTATATCACGTGATAAAAGCTGCCCGATCATCGAATGGGGGCTTCTCTGCGATACACATTTCCCGCCAGGCTTGGGTGGCGCCACTTATGTCTACGCGAGCCTTTCCTTCTTAAGCCTGTTGCACAAAAACCGACTTTTCTCCGTTTTTTGGGTGTTTTGGAACTTTCTCCGACTTTTCACGTTTTTCAGAAATCGACACCGTTTTACATTTGCCGTCTTTTTTGCGTTTTTGAACTTTGTCCGACTTTTCACCGACTTTCTTCCGACTTTTGGATTTCCAACCGAGTTGGAATTTTCTCCGTTTTTTCAAAAATCGCACCAATCAGGTGAGCTCTGAGAGCGCTATGCATTGTGGGCGTCGTCGAAGCCAGAAGTCAGATCAAAGCCGCCATTACAAATAAGCTCAAAAGTTTCACGTTGTCGTTGCAAAAAAAAAAAAAATATGGAAAATTCGAAAGGCAAGCAGCTTAAACTGTTAAAAGAAAAGTTAATAAAGGAAGTAGAGGCGAGACCCGCTGCATATTTTCAGACCTTCGTATGTTACAGACGAGGCGGAGCTTGTGAACCTAAATCGCTTCCCATTGGTCCTTTTCACGCCTGGGCCATCGAAGCAATAATAACTTAGGTTATCCATCCAGAATGTTTTTAATAAAAAAAATATGAATAAGTTGCTTTAATAGAGCTTACATATTTTCAAAAATATCAAGAACAAAATCGTAGGTTTCTGCAGATCAAGAGAAAGAAATCAACTCGCTGTCGTGATCTTTGTTGGAGAGAATGGCATCGCAAGGGCAGAAATTACGCTCAGAAGGAGACTCAACGAATTCTGATTGCACTATCGTATATGGCTTTCACTTATGACATATGACTTAAATAGATGCAAAACCATTCGACGCACTATTCAAAAGTTTACGATGAAAAAAAACAAACAAAAATTACCACCAAACGTACGCATTTTATAAATATTTAAATTTTGCTCGTGTCCACTGTATGTCGTTGTAGCGTAGTGGTAAGCTTTGCGCTTCACATGCCAAAGGTGGTGTGTTCAAATCCCATCATTGATAATTTATGCTTTTTTTTTCCTCCTAAATTCGTTTAAAATGTAAAATGCAGTTTGTGGGCCTAATCTAAATTTTTCTTCTGCTATTTTTTTCATAGCAAGTATTCTAAAATATTTTTAATGACTTTGAAATTGTTGTAAAAATAGTGAAGATTTTGAAAGTGATCTTGTATAATCATTAAAAAAAAAAAAAGCTCTCGTAAATTTTGAGACCCACCATTTCACTTTTTCAACATATGAAGATCTGAAAATACGCAGACCGGCTATTTGGAACTCGTCGAGGAGCCATGTTGATTTAACCATAGCCAACATGATAGGTATGATTTAACTCCCTATCATGTTGGCTATGATTTAACTCAAGTCTCACAGTCAGCCCCATATACGTCATGCTCGATTCCACCAATCACATAAGAGTTCGCGTCGTCGATTTGTCAAAAAACGGATAATGTAAAACGGTTCGGAAAAAGCTACGTTTTTTTTCAAAACTTCCAAAAAAGTTCTGCAATCCAGAAAAACGGACAAAGTTTCAAAACGGAGAAAAGTCGGTTTTTGTGCACCAACCTTTATCCTTATAAGTTCTTTGAAGCCACGATCCCGACAAGCCACAATCCCGAAAAACTGAATTCCCGACTTATATGTTTAGCTTTATTAATATTTTAAGTTTATTTTTATTATTAAAAAATGTTTATTAAAAATATTCAATAAATTGCGATAAATAAAAGTGCAGTGTGCTATGAAAGGTTATTTCAAGATATAGTTGATTTCGCAGAAGAGAATGATGTTCAGTTAAAACCACCTCGAATGAGGGACGTTATCAACAAAGCTTGTTTTTTTTCATTTAGCGCAATGCGGCTGGCAAAAAATACAAACTTGCGGGTTATTAGTTCGTTACGGAAACGATGAACAATTCAGCTTATTGTGAGTTCATTTATTTGCGCTGGTGTTTGTCCCAGCTAACGAAATTCCAGCATCATTTGACATCTTAAAAGCTGAAATGCCTCCCGAATCTATCGATGTAGTGAACTGGTTCGAAGAAAGCTACATTCAAGGGAGAATAAGACGCCAAAATCGTGGACAAGTTATGTTCTCCGCCTATATTTCCACCCGCACTGTGGAGTGTCGCAGATTCAATTGAGCTTGACATTCCACGTACTCAGGACGCCGAAGAAGCCTGGCACAGGAGATGGGAGACATTGCTTGGCCGCAGTCATGTTGGTCTTTTCAAAATTATACAAGAGTTTCAAAAAGAACAACAACGAGTAGATTTAGAAGTGGAAAGTATTTTTCGCGGTCAGCCATGTCCTACTCCGAAGAAGTGTTAAAGTTTTGTGTTACAGTTTTGTGTGTGGCTATTTGATGAACAAAAGTAATAAATATTTAATTGAATCACAATTTATTGAATATTTTTAATAAACATTTTTTAATAATAAAAATAAACTAAAAATATTAATAAAGCTAAAAATATAAGTCGGGAATTCGGTTTTTCGGGATTGTGGCTTGTCGGGATCGTGGCTTATCGGGATTTTGGCTTGTCGGGATTTTGGCTTGTCGGGATTCTGGGTGTCGGGATTATGACCCTAATCCACGTAAACGACTTCCATTCCTACTTGGTTCTGAGTGATAGTCTGACGTTGATCATTGCTATCATTAACAATGATCGCTGCTCCACCAAATGCGTGGCTAGGCGTTACTATCCAAAGACCGATCCTTGTAATAAACATGATAACCAAGCAAATTGAAAAATTGAATTGATTTCAGGTGCGCCTCGCACACGAAAGGGATGTCGACATTCCAATTTATACGGAAATTGTAAATTCGATGCGCTTGCGAGACATTCCGCTCATATTTCATATATTTCAACTAAGCATTTCTTGAGTAATGGTTTTGTATGGTTGTCTGTCCAAATGTAAATCGACACCTGTATCAACAGAGCTGGATGTGACCGAAGCATATGTTTTCTCTTCTACCATTTTGGTGATTTTAGACCTATTGATTTGGGGATATTTAGGACTCTCGGTATAGCTTGATGCGTGCTGACCACCACAATCGATACATTTCGACTGATAATTGCCAGTACACTTATTAGATCGAAGCGACCTTGGGAGACGTGACCAAAACCTAAGCAGTTGTAATACTGCAAAGGTCTTTTGTCACCTCTAAATACAAAAATAACAACTAGAGGACCGACATGATTCAAACTTAAGAAGGAACTTATTATGTTCATTATTCTAAAGGAGCGAATAATCCAGTACTTTCAGCGTTTTTCTAGCGCATTTTGACCAATGATATGTAAAGTTTGGTTTTGCGTCTTATTTGCATAATCGGACATCTTTCTTTGACTTGTCATTGACAATAATCAATTTCTTTTTTTATCACATCATATTCATTTTGAAATACCACCTAATTTTTGTGAGCGGTGTAGCTACGTGTTTAGAAAGATAAATTTTGAAATTGAATAAATTTTCTTAAATGAACAAATATTTTTGATTGAAGAAGTTTGAAGGATAAATTCACCGAAAGGTAAATGGATTCACAGTACGTTAAAAAAACAACGACAAAACAAATGCGATTCACGTTAAAGAAAATAATCCAAACCAAACAAAGCACTACATTAAAAAAAAATAATAACAAACAAACAAACACAGGGTTAGATATGGCGTTTCTCTGTCGATTGAACTACTTTTTCGAATTTAGAAAAATATCATGCAGCACAAGTTTGTCTTGGACTTTTTTGGCATTCTTCAAGCGTCATTGCCTTATCTACAAATTTTTACAATGAGAGATTGGCGCTTTCGATTGTTTATTTGAAATGCCTGTTGCATATATTTTAACAGAGGAGAGCAGAGAAACGGGGTACGTTGTATTGGGTAGCGATTTGCTGCAGACTCTGGGCTTTTTTTACTGCAACATTAATTTAAGCAGCGCTTAATGGAAGCAAACGTGGCGTAGACTTGAAGCAAACGAAGCGACACGAAAGACTGCTCAAAGCTTTGATGACGTATTTGTTTAATAACAAATTAGCTGATACAGGCTTATCGCATGTCTCCGTGAGCATGTTTTTCCAAAATTTAACGAAGACACTCAAGTTTATATAAGAAAAATATAAAAACATGTATTTTGAAACTGAAGTACAATATTTTATGTATATTATTATATTCTACTATTTTTAAATTAATTTACCCTTACCTCAGTTCTTAAATTCATCAGCTTAAATAATACATGCGATAATTTTTATGGCGTATTTTATTTTATTTAATAAGTTTATTATCTGAGTTTAATGGGTCTTCTGTTATTTCTGAAACAATATATAAAATATTCAACGCTTTTACCCTTACAAGGTCTGTTACCAGATGGTTTTAATTCAATAGAAGCATCAGCGGAAATGTAGTTTTATAGAACATTTTCATAAGAACTCGTTTGAAGATTAGCCGCATGATAAAACTGCAGACCGAACGGAATATAAATAAGCGTATCTATAAATGTACAGCAGAACGAAGAAATACCTATTGAGCATGCTTTTATTTCTCTACCATTTTAATTTTTAATGCTAATTGGTTGCACGTAAACAGGCATATGTGAGTACAAAAATCTAAAATTTCATTATTAATATTTGATGAGCTTTCATTTAGGATAATTAGATCTTATTATATTTGTGTTTAAAAAATAAAAAGTTTTGTCTTAAGAAATTTCACAATATCTGATACGTCCTTCCAGTAAAACTACCCTAGCTTGTGTTAGTCATAATTTTGCTTTTAATATACGAGGGCTAGAAATTTAATAATGAGTTTATTACAATGATACGGATTAGCTGTGAACAAACTTAAAGAGTCGGAAAACCTACAATAGAGCAGCGAAACGTCGAAATATTGACAAAGTACGAAAAGAGTGCGCGAGGAGTGCCGGCATACTCGCATGTGGCCTACCGACCTGTCTGCAAAGTTTCAGGGTGATCCGTCAAATTTCGAATTTCGCGTGTTGTGTTTGTTTTTGTTATCGAAAATGTTTTGATATAATTCTACTCTTGTGTGAAATTTTTGATAGATTGATTAATTCAGCATAAACCTATCAAATAAACATTTTATTTCTTATAGTAGAAATGGGGAGACAGAAGATATTTTTTTTATAAATTTCTCATTTTAAAAAAATGTAAAACAATTCCCATATATTTGCTTATTTGTAAAGGAAAATCATTTTAAAATATGAATGAGTTACATTGCATAAACAAAGTTCATAAAGGGAATGAATATATTGCGCAATTTGATATTCCTTAAAATATTTAATTTTTATGTATTAAAAATAGGCATTTCTCTACTCCAGAGGATTGAGGAAGTTTTTTATTTTTACTTTTTATTTATTTTTTATTTTATTTTATTTAAAATTGTAATCAACAGGCTAAGTGGCCAGCGAGAGCTTACAGCTAAACAATAACAATGGTAGAGAAAAACAAGGTAAAATAGAATTAAAGGTTAGAATTAGAATTTTTTTTTTTTTTTTTTTTTTTTTTTTTTCAACAGAATTTTTATTGAGATATGAAATGTTAATTGAAGATGTGAATTGTTAATTGACGATATTATATATGATTTGTCTACCTGATTTATATTGGTTGCGGAAATATTATTCTTCATGATGAATACTACCTGTCCCCGTTGTCGGAAAAATGTATTAGACGAAGAACAAGGCCAGAAATGTGACGGATTATGCAATCGATGGTTTCATCGTGTTTGTGCTGATATTTCACCAAGTGATTATCAACGATTTTGTAAAGACAAACGTCTGAAGTGGAAGTGCAATCGTGACGACTGTCTTCCTGACGAAAAACAACCATTGAATCAGCTGTCTTTACAAATATCTCATTTGGCAGGTAAATTAGATGAATTTTCCCAATCGGTAAATAAGTTCCAAAATGTGATGACTGATATTAAATTAATTAATGATCGATTGGATTCCATACTCACTAAATTTACTAAGTTTGAGTCCAGGGTGACTGCTATTGAATCTAAATTGGCCCAACTTTCAGATTCGAGTACCGGTCTCGGAAACAATACCTCTATTGATGAGATTATGTCTGAAATTAATGATCGAGCTAAACGTCAAAGGAACATAATTTTCTACAATGTTCCTGAGTCAACGAGCCCAAATCATGAAGAAAAGAAGAGTTTTGATAAAACAAAACTTAGAAATATATTTAATGCGCTAATGGTTGAATTTGACAATGATTTTGTGACTTGTTTTAGACTTGGTAAATCTTCCTTAAACTCGCCTCGTCCAATTAAGGTGGTCCTGCGTTCTTCGGAGGCTGCCAATGTATTACTACGAAAATTTTCGGTTGAAGCCATATCTTCACGGGATAGTTCACTTGGTGGTATGCAGATATCCAGAGATCGCACATCGAGCGAGCGACGTTATTTCTCTGAACTCAAAAAGTCATTGCATGATCGTATTGCTTCCGGTGAGACAGACTTAATCATTAAATATATAAATAATGTTCCGAAAATTGTAATGAAACAAAAAAACTAATACAGTCCAACGGGAATTCTAATCTGCACATCTACTACCAAAATGTGAATGGTCTAAGAAGTAAATTAGACTTAATTAAGTTAAATTTGTCTCACTGTCAATACGATATTATCACCCTAACAGAAACTAATTTGTCAAATGATATTAATAATTTTGAGTTGGGTTTGTCAGATTACACAATTTACCGAGCCGATAGATCTATAATTACAAGTGATAAAATGAGCGGCGGTGGAGTTTTGATTGCTGTGAAGAATACTCACCGTTCCGATCTCATTTGTTCCTTATATAATAACATCGAATGTTTATTTGTTTCCATTTCCCTTGGATATAATCAATATTTAGTTCTTGGCAATGTATATTTGCCTCCTGGTTCACCCTCTATAAGATATAATGACTTCTCATTATGTGTTGATCATGTTATGTCTAATTTTAAAATGGATATGAATCTTATAATTGTCGGTGACTTTAATTTACCTAATATTGATTGGAATCAATTAGATACCTTTTCACCATTTCCAGCATCGTCTGCTATATTAAATATGATTTCTCATTATAATCTGAGTCAGCTTAATCAAATAATAAATAAACGTGGAGTTATTCTTGATCTTATTTTATCTTCTAATAATAAAGTTGTTGTCTTCGAGGATTTTGATCCTATTGTTACAATAGATATACACCATCCTGCACTTTGTTTTTTGTTTCCTGTAAGAATTGAAAGTAAATATGGGATTTCCCGTACTTATATGGATTACCGAAGCTGTAACTTAGATCAGATTTTTTTAGAACTCACAGCGATTGACTGGAATAGCTGGGACTGGAGCCAAGATATTAATGATTTATTTTCTACGTTTTCTAGTACTCTTAGTAATATTATTCTGAAATACACCCCATCAAGGATCACTAGAAGTGATAAATTTCCTCCTTGGTTCCCCCCTTCACTTAGAAAGCTTATTATAGAGAAGAAGATTCTTCACAAACAATTTAAGCGTTCATTGAAATTAGCAGATTATCTTAAATTTGTTTCCATTCGTAGACGTTGTCGCGAGTCTTCCAGGTTATATTTTAAGGAGTACATAACTCGGATTCAAGACTCTTTGTCTATTAATCCAAAATCCTTTTGGAGTTTTCTTAGTAATTATCGCCGTAGTTCAACAACTTTAAATGTCTTGAAATATAATGATCGTTCTGTTGATGATCCTAAATTAATGGCTGATTTATTTGCACAATTTTTTTCTTCGGTGTTCAATGTTGATTCAGCATCTGAGGAACATATATCGGATCCTCAAAATTTTAATAATAATGCTAATTTAAATCATGAATCTATTCAAGATATTACTTCCTTTTCATTATCTTCTTGTTTGGTGACTTTTGAGGAGTATATAATGCTCTTAATAATTTAAATCAGTTTAAAGGGTGTGGGCCGGACGGAATACCACCCAAAGTTTTAAAATCCTGTGCCACTTTATTATATTATCCTTTAGCAAAATTAATTAATCTATCCTTTTATTATGGGGTTTACCCTGAGGTTTTGAAAATGAGTTATGTCATCCCTATTCATAAATCAGGGTCCTTAACTGACGTTAATAACTATCGTCCCATAGTAATTCAGAATGCTCTGGCCAAGGTTATTGAAAAGATATTGTTGAATAATATCAACAATTATTTAACCAGATTCATATCTTGCGATCAACATGGATTTATGGCTGGTCGTAATACTGTTACAAATTTGGTGACTCTTGAACAGGATATATTATTGGCCTTTAAGCGTCATCAACAGATGGATGTTATTTATTTAGACTTTACAAAGGCATTTGATAAAGTCGATCATGTTCTACTTCTGAGTAAGTTGAAACTTTGTGGCATTACTGGTTCCTTACTTGCTTGGTTCGAATCTTATCTTGAGCAGCGTCAATTGACAGTTAGATTTGCATCTTCATATTCCTCTTCCTTTATTGCTCGCGCAGGTGTCCCTCAAGGCTCACATCTTGGTCCAATTTTATTTAATCTATTTATTAATGATTTAGTTAATTTGGTTGGTGTACGCCTGTTGCTTTTTGCAGATGATGCGAAACTCTATTTTCCAATTTCCTCATTACAGGACTGTGAATTGCTGCAAAACAATTTGCAGATAGTTTATAACTGGTGTAACTTGAATCGAATGATCTTAAATCCTAATAAATGTAAATGTATGTCTTATTATAAATCTCACACTTATATTAAGTTTGATTATTGTATACTGGATAACAAATTATCTCGTTGTGATTGGGTATTGGACCTTGGTGTTAATTTTACTAGTTCATTGAGTTTTGACGTTCATATTAGTCGTATTACCAGGAAGGCAAATAAAATTCTTGGCTTGTTACTACGTTCTTTTAAATTTTTTGATCGGCCTTCTACCCTCATTCTTCTTTATTGTACATATGTTAGACCAATTCTTGAATATGCTTCTATTGTTTGGAACCCTTATCATCAAGGCTTAATTATTGAATTACAAGCAGTTCAGAATCGATTTATACGTTTTTTAAATTATCATTTTGGTTTTGGTTTACCTAGAATGTCTTCAAATAATATGAGTTCTTTTTCGGGTCTTATTCCTTTACTTCAGAGAAGAACGATGCATGATGGCATTTTTCTTTTTAAATTGGTGAATGGCTTAATCGATTCTCCCATTTTACTGAGTCATATTAATATTAAGATTCCCAGTATTACACGTAGTATCGAAATGTTTTTTATCCCTCGTTGTACTACGAATTACGAGTATAATTCTACCATTATCCGTATTCAAAGATTGGGTAATTTTATATCTAATTATATTGATCTTTTTAATTGTAATGTCTCTGATATAAGGAATTTTCTTTTATCCTTAGATGGTATTTTTTAAATATTCTGTTTTTTTTTTTTTTAATAGTTTGATTTTTCTGTCACCATCAATAATTTATTATTTTTTAATATTTTTTCTGTTATGTAATTATATTATGTTTTCTTTTTTCCTCTTTTACTTGTATATATGGGATTTCCCGTTGGAATGTAGTAAATAAATAAATAAATAAATAAATAAAGGTTATATAAAAATAAAAATATCAATAGAAATTATAATTAGAGAAAAATAATTGAGAATTACAGAACGAATGAAATAGTTCCAATAATTTTTTTTTTGAAAATTTCTTAACTCACATCAATGATATCAATCAGAGTGGACAATATATTGCTTAATTTAAACATTCTATAGAAAGATAGATTATTTACAATTGTTTTCTTTAGTAAGGGTAAATAAAAAATTTCATTGTTTCTGGAATTGAGCTTGGGTACATGTACTTCGACATAATTAAGAAATCTAGAAAAATAAATGATATTATGATAGACCTTAAATAAATAGCAAAGTTCTAACATAAATCTTCTCTTAAATAGTTTATCACATATAAAACATTTGAGGAGATCATAATAATAATAATATATAACCAGGGCCTTATTATTATTATTATTATTATTATTCCTCCATTTTCGACTTATCTGTTAATTATCATAGCTGTTTAAGATGTTTAAGCTCGGCGAAGACAGGCATATATAGTGTATCCCAAAATGAACTGACGTTCTAATTTTTTTATAAAATAAATTTTTCATTGGAAAATTTATAATATTTTTGCTTTCTTAAGTAAAAACATGGAGATTATGTGTGATGCAAAACGCCTCACCATCTGACAAATGACCGCCTTGGCCTTGATACCAGGAGGATACAACTTAGAGGATATTTGGAAAACAATAACGTATGGGGTCATTTTGACCACCATGGTATTTTGATATTAATTGTTGTTTTTATTAGTGAAGGCTTAAGCAATTATGGGCTATTTGTAATTGCCTATTGAAAGACCTCAATGTAGATATTTCTTTTTTTACATACAGGAACTAGATTAGGAATTTTGACCTTCCTTTAATTTATATGTACTGTTATTTTTCTTATTTGCTGCTTTAATGAAAGCATACTTTTCATTTACGGAAGAACGAAGAAGTTTACGTTGAATGGGTGAAGAAAGTTAGGTTAGGTTAGGTTTATTCTATTTATTTTCCATTTAGCTTATTTTTCAAGTGGTTTAATTTCTGGAGTAGGTTTTTTGGAGCTAACTCGCTAGTTGTACATGTTCATTTATTATTTTTATTAAATTACAACCGTTATTTGTCACGTGGATTGTGCAGAGTGAGGGACAAGAAAGCAGAACGTATCTTCTATCTATCTATCTTCTATATATATAAAGAAGGATGTTTGTTTGTTTGTGGGTTTGTTTGTGGGTTTGCTTGTTTGTTTGTTTTTTATACAAATCTACAGTTTTATTCCGATCTTGATAAAATTTCGCATACATGACCTTCAAAGCATGAGGAAGGTCACTGTCTACCTCAGATTTGGAAAAAATAATAATTATTGATAAAAAATTGATATTCATGATTATGGCAGAGCATATTAACGAGAAATATCTCATGACCAACAATGGAAGACAAAGTTTTTGCAACAATGGTATCAACACGCAATTCACAAACACTCTGCACGGACCAACAATATATATCTCATGACCAACAATGCAAATAAAAGTATGTGCAAAATAGAATTCAATGCATAGAATTCCTGTTATTCAGGCTTTTCTTAGAAAAGAGAATTCTTAGCACTTAACAATTTCTTGAAAATCTTTAATAATGATCAGTAACTGAAGATAATGAGTTAGCAGACTTTTGAGAAAGAGTGAAAGACGATAGAGGAAGCACTCCTTTAGCTCCGTGCTGTACTGAGCAAATGGTAAGCAAGTAAATAGAAGAATCGGCGACCGCTAGACTACACAAAGTGATGAATGGCCAAGTTTTGCTTCAAGACATCGAAAGAAGAAAGGAAATTGCAACAATATCAAGTGTACATCTGCAGTAAGATTAAGAAATTATTGGAGAGTTCCATCCTTTAAAGTTTTTTTTTTCGAATTTAAATTAAGAATTTTTACTGTATTAATTCTAAGCATTTTCATGTGTTTATTTTTAAGATATTGCAAAATTTAATTTAATTTTTTGAGATTGTTCTGTTTACCTACAAGTGTAATTATCCCGGGCAACGCCGGGTACCTTTGCTAGTGGAAAATAATAAAAGATTTTATTATTGCAAAATAAATTGATGAATGAAAGATAAATTACGATAATAACAAAAGTCTTTCGGGTTTTGTACAGTGGAAGCTGAATTTAGATAAAATTCAATAGTCCGACATTCACTGCAACGTCGCCCTACGGAAACTGCTGAATTGCAATTGTCACAGATAATGTTCCAAACAGATATAAACTATTGCCACCGGAGTTCCCCTTGAAGTATAGATGCTCACACCTGTGCGCTTCTACCACCGTTATCTTTGAAGAATACAAAGCTTCGACGATCCTCCTTGGATCCGTGAAAAATCAACTTAGTTGAATGCTTGTTCTTGCGTAGTGATTGCGGATAGATAAAATCAGATCCGTTGCATCGGGTAAGTTTCCTCCGATAAATTCTTACTTTGAAGACAAAAGCTCTGGAAGAACTCTATGCTGCTCCGGGATGCTGACTCGAAGAATCACATGCCGGTGGCCGACTGCGATGACTCTTGTAAATGCACTCCAGCCATGTCAGTTGCAACAGACGTGAAGAGTATGCTCAAATTTCGTCACATCACAGAGAAATAAAACACATCAATAAAGGCAGGCCAGTAAAGAACTGTCGGGTACGTGATTCACCACTTCAACACAAATAAAGGCACATGTGGAACTGTATCACCAAGTTAGGGTACACTTTCATATGTAGGCAAATAATGCATAAATAAATAACACTGTACTAGTCGAATAGCAAGCTCCGGAATCATTTCCGCCTCCTTGGCTTGTCAAACACAAAAATAATTTTCACTTCACACAAATACTTTAACTCAACCCCTGAGCGATGTATCGTGGGGCTTTCTTTGCAATACAAAACAACACCTCACACCCCTGTATTCAATAGCACTTATTCACAAAGCACAAAAACAGCAATGAAGTACAGACTTTGCTTCACAGCGCAGGAACAATGTGACTCGTGTTTTCACTAGTAATAACTGGCTTAATACGATTGACGATATTGAGCAGGGGGGTGAAACTCATAGCTTTTTTTGTCAAACTAAGATGGCGGCGCTATTCAGACTGCTTGCTAATGTTTTCTGCATTTTGGCGCTTTAATGACGTTTAAGTTATAAATATAAATGAGTAAATAAAATAAAAAATTTATGATGGAATTTGATAAAAAATAAATTAAATAAATAAAAAATAGCTAAAATTTAATTAAAATATAAAATAAAATAAGAATAGATTAATTAAATGATAAACATATACAATAAATGAAACAAAATAAAATAATTAATTAATTAAATAAACTTGGCTAAAGGAATAAATAAAGTAAAATAATTAAATGCAGAAATTAATAAAAAAAAAATCAGTAAAATAACAATTAAATTTTATCACTGCTTTGAAGATATTGTTATTACAAAATGCGTCAGCGAAAATAAAATTAATTTCACGTATTAGCTAAATCGGAAATATCTTATCTTTTTTTTTAACCGACTTCAAAAAGGAGGAGGTTCTATGTTCGTCTGTATGTATTTTTTTTTTAATGTATGTTCATCGATATTTCCGTCATTTATAAACCGATTTTAAAAACTCATATTAATTTCATTATTGAAGTCGGTATAGGTTTTTTTTAAAATTTATATACATAATTGATTTTACCACTTTGTAGAATCACCTTTTGCCATAATAACAGGCCCAATTCTATTGGGCGATGATATTAGTAAGGTCAGGGCAAAGTTCCTGTGTAATATATTTCTAACACTTTGAATGCATTCAGTGAGATCTTTTTTTGTCCTTTGTCAAAGTTTTCTGTAATCTACCCATGGGTATTTATCATGATTGCCCATAGATTTTCGATTACATTCATGGCAGGCAAAATTGCTTGGCCATTTCAGGACACTTATTTCTCTTTTCCGATTTTTTTTGGATGTATAAGCTGGTACTTTATCCTGTTTCAGATGAACAGATCTTCTCAACAATTGAGTGACAAAGAATCCTATCATTTCTGTATAAACTTCTGCATGGAACCGGCTGCTCACAAAAAAAAAAAATCATTTCACCAACACTTTGACTATTAAAACAACCCCATAAATCATAATTACTTCTCGGTTGACAGTTGGAGGCAGAAAAACTTTTGCAAGAAATCCATCCAATTATTTCTTGGAAATCACTATATTGTTGTCATTCTCATGCTGAATTGTACTTGCAACTATCATAATTAAATATGTAAAATGAGATTAGGACAGCATTTAAAAATGTTAACCAAACAATATGCAAACAAAAAATTAAAGTATGCCAAAAGAGTTTTGAAATTATCTTAAGAAATAATGAATTCACAAAAGTGATTTTTTTGTATACATATCTAGGCCCTTTGTTTATTGGATGAATAAATTTCAAATTCCAAAAATTTCAAACAATTAACTTGATTTTTTAATATAATCTATAACAGTTAATTTTCTACTCGTTTGTCCTCCTAAACTTACTAAAAATAAAATAAAATATTAAAAAAAAAAACTTTTTTGTATTTTACCCCCTTCATCCATTCTTGTTTTTACTTTAAAAAAAAGTATTCCTTTTTGGTTTAAAAAGTGAAATAAAAAGTTAAAATAAGAATTTATAAATTAAAAAAAGACAAAGGTGTAGCAGGGCATAATTTTTTTTTTCATTTTAAAATTTATTATTATTACTATTATTATTGAAGGAGCATTTTCCAGAAGTAAAAGAAGGATAGTGTGAAAATTATAATTTAATATGAAACGCGCGCTCTGTTTAAGGACACTGAACGTTGGAAATGCCATATTAAGCAACAACGTCGACTGCTTATTCTTCATGCGAATCGAAGCGCGCCCTGGCGAACACTTGATCCCAAATCCCTTGATTTAGCATTGAGTTTCTACCTCTGGTATATATCTATCTCTATGATATTGACATTCAAATCTCAGACAAAGTCTGGCTAAATGGCCTCACAGCTTACGCTGGCCAGCGGCTGGATTCGAACCCGCGGTTATTCGTTTCCAGCGCGGCACCATACCCGGTTGGCCACCCGGGCAGGCATCTCTATGATATTGAGAATTAACACTATAGCAAAATATTTCAGCTATACAAATACAACACTAAAATAAGCACTTTACTTCTAGCATACACAGCAACACCTCTGATACGGTAACTTTAATGTTAAATATGAGAGGTGGGTTGATGGGAACAACCCCTAAATCAGTCGGGATAATTTGGCTCTGAAATTTTGTACCAAAAATAATGCTTTGAGTAAATTCTATATATTCATGTTCATTTATAATTTGGGAAATAAAGACACTTACCCCTTGGCTTCACGTTCAGTATGAGAATTACGGAGTTCCGGCGTATGTGCAATGCTTTTGCTGCAGAAACTCAGAATGTCTTCCTAACGCACTCAATCAAAATTAAATCGCCGAAAAAGGAAAAAGTGCGACGGGATAAATCCTCCCGTTCCTCTTGAACAATAGGCACTTAAAGAAAAGGGGTAAACACCTATTACGTCTTCCACTTCAACGAGACCATCGGCGTCCTGCCGAAAGATGCTTTCAAAAAGGTCGCAGCGAAAGATTTGGTTTCCCACGTGTAGCACCGTTAGTCTACAACCGTTGCTACCGTGCAGCCACCAAACAAGATCAAATAAGATAAAGTTCCTACCGTAATTTTCTATACGTTGAGAAAAAGGCGTTTCTCCGCATTCTCTTGTCGGGGACTGTCCATTCGTCACTATCGCTATCGATGAGGTAGAGGGAAGTACGTCGTCCTTCTCTGCCAATTCTCGGTGCGTAATTTCACCGTTCAGAAATACGATCGTTCGTTCGATGAGCGTTATTAGCTGGCTCTCCCACTCCTTCTCACGGTTACCTTCTGGGCCGGAGTCTTGCCAAACGAACGTTTCCTCACGGTAGTCGAGCTCCGTTCGCTCGCCGGCCGCTATCGCAGTTTCTTCGTCGACTCGCCCGTAGCGCTGCGACTCCCTCGCTGCCGTTTCTTGCAGCACGCAGTTCGGAGAACAATTTCTGTTCTTCTTATTCTCGCTACGGAGACGTTGGCGAAAGCTTCTACCATAACTGTTATCGCGCCGATTACGAGCAACGAACCTACTCCATCGCCGCCGATAGCTTTTCTGTCCCTTGCTCTTCTCTTCACGTGACTGTTTCGGAGTAACTCGCTCGACGTAAGCCCCATCTCTTACGTCATCCGCTCCCGTCTTCTTTGCCGGTCGCCGATGATATCCACGTGACATTATTTCTATTAAATTCACATTTGCATCAATTTTATGGTCTCAGTAATTCTGTGTGGTGCAAATTATGCTTCCACTTTTGAAGATAATAATTACTATTATGATATTTCGAATTGAAGCATACTATTGGAACTTTAGGAGAATTTTATTATACATAACTAGCTTTAAAACCTGGTGTTACTCGGAAATTAATTTAAAAAAAAGCTATAAACAAAACAGTGAAAGCTAATATAACTGTAAAAAACTTGTCAAGAATAGTTTTTAATTGAAAGAGTTTATTCTGTAGAACAAAGCAAATAGATAAGTTAAACACAAACTCATATTAAACATGGAATTAGTTAGTGCAAAGCTACCAAGTAAACAATATTCTTAGTGAAGCCTTTCTGGCTAAAGTAGATGTAAAGTTTATGTAGAATGCCAACACATGAGCAGCCAACATAGAGCTCACCATGAGAAAAACAAGGAGACTTTAGACCGAGTCTAACAACCTTAGAGATTGTCCCTGAGACTTGTTGATTGACATAGCAAAACTGAGCTTAAGAGGAAATTGCAGTCTCTTGAACTGAAATGGCAAATCTGTGTCTGATGGAGTCAGTGGAATTCTTGGAATGAACACAATTTCCTTTTCATATTTCCCTGTGATGATCATTACTTCATGCTTTCGATGAATAATTTTGTTCCATTGAACAATCGTGGAGAGTCCAAGTTTCTCAGTAGTATGACTGGAGCTCCTACCATGAGGATTAGGTTGTGCGGTGGCATTCCAGGTGGTTGGAGAAATATTAGAAACTTCGTTGGAAACTCTGAGGCTTCATCCTGATTGACAATAGTGTCATTACATAGGAAAAAAACTTGCTGTTTCAGGCAGTAGTTTTAGATCCAGATTTATTTTGTCCACTTCATCATTTTATGGAGCAAAAATCGCACGCTCACACAACCAGGTGGAGTCTTTGTATTTTTTGTTGATGTAAGAAAAGACTTTTGTCTTGAGTTCATCTACTGTGCCAACCATCTGTCCACGTGGCAGTTGATGCATTCGAGCTCTTGGTACAAATGCAATCTTCCGCTGCCAATGACAAGCAGTTACTATGAAAATTGCTCAGCTGTTCAGTCTCCTATGAGACGGGCTCTTACGTTGGTCTTCAGTTCTAAGAAACGTTTTTCCAGTCTGTCTGCTGACAGCATCAATTATCCTGTTGTAGACAGCTCTTTGGTCATCGAGTAGTTTTGGCTCATTTTCAGCAACAAAAACTCCCCAGTTCATCTATCTATCTTCTTTTGTCTTTTTATATCTATCTATCTTACATCTATCTTCTTCTATTACCCTTTTACGTGATCAGAGAAATTAGAATCCCCTAAAAAAGAGAAAGAAAAAAAAAGTGTTACATCTCCACGATGACCTTGAACTCGGATCAATTTGACCTGTCTAAACCCTTCGCAGGGTCAACCTGAATTACCATGCCAAATTTCATCAAGATTGGTCCAACCATTTTGTAATGCATAGCTAACAGATAGAGAGACATACATACAGAGACTTTTATATACGGGGTTATTCAAAATGAAGAAGCAGATTTAAAATATTTATTTCTAATGAACGACAATAGATAGAGACACATACGATACATCACTGGATAGAGGAAAATCCAAAGCTTTATTTTATTTTATGCATTCAGATAGTTCAAAGTTTAATTTTATGCCTTCAACATGAGCTTCTAACCTAACCTAACCTAACCTAACCTAACCTAACCTAACCTAATTGTCGAATCGGTAGTCCATTTCTTGCCACACACGAAATAACTGGTCCCTAATTATAGAACTCACTGATGTAACAATTCGATCTCGCAGATGTACTCCTAACTTCCACAGATAAAAATCGCGACAGGTAAGATCTGGTGATCTTGGAGCCCACTTAAGATGAAGAAGATGATGTTGACCACATCTTCCGATACATGGTCCTGGAATTGTGTCATTCAGATATGAATGCATAATATAAAACTTTGAACTTTCCTCTCTCCAGTGAACTATCGTATGTGTCTCTGTCTATTGTCGTTCATTAGAAATAAATTTTTTAAATCTGCTCCTTCTTTTTGAATAACCCTATATATAGATTTGGAGAAAATATTGAAATACCATAGCAATATTTGCAAACGATATTAATTTGGATTCCTTTTCGACAAACCAGAATATAATACATTCCTTATTAAAATCTATTCGTTTTTTATTGTGCTTTATTTTACTAAACCTCTATTTTTTTCAGTGCAGATGTTTTCAGCATTGATGGATTATACATTTTTAATTGTCTTATGCGTGCAGATAAAGTTATACTAAAGAAATGGCAGGCAAGATCCGATTGCAACAAAAATTAGAATTTATTTCGGATGTGTTTCGATATTAAACCATTATCAGTTAGGTGAGTATTATATTTAACTTTTACATTTCTAAATATACTTTAAAATTTATTTATCTCTATCAAACTCGTTTCCTTTCAGATGAGTTAAAATATTGATTCATTTACGACTTCTACGTAAAAATGTATAACTCTACTAGGTTCTTTCGTTTTATTTGGGCGAGTATAACTTTATTAGCAAAAGTGATTATTCTGATCATTATCAGCCTTTTGTTTATAGGAGTTCGAATTATACTCCATATAAGTTTTGCTTTCACAAAACAGTATAGACTGCTTTCTATAGAGGACTCTATTTTTATGCATGAAACTAAAATGAATAAAAATGTCTGGGGAGCACTTCTACAGTACGAAGGCAAAACAACTATGGAAGAGGTGAGTACAGTGATTTACGAGACGTTCGTTTCTTCAAAAACCCTTGATGGAAAACAGTTTAGTGAAAACTGTACAAAGTATCCGAAAAAATATTTCGGTTATTATGCATGGGTCCCAGAAGCACATTTCAAAATATCAGAACACGTAGTAGACTATGGAGATCATAATGTTATAGATGTAGAACATTTAAAAACAGTTGTACAAACACTGATGAGCAAAACGTTGCCACCCAATCGATCGCCTTGGAAAGTTACATTCTTCCCTCTGAAAGGAGACTTCCATGGAAAATCTGAAAAGCTTTACTACTGTTTGCTGTTTCAATTTCATCATTGCTTGGGAGACGGTGGGTCATTTTTATTGGCTTTAGAAAGATATATGTCTCAAAATTACGTGAACAAATTATCGTATAACGATGCCACCGCCAAAGGGTTCAACACCAATTTGATATGTATTATTAAAAAGAAAATTGCGTTATCATATAAACTGATAGAAGAGCACTTATTTCAAGACATCAACCCAATGCATGGACCTCAGTTATCCGGAGAGATTTTCTATAGGTATAGTTCACCAGTTAATTTAAAACAGGTTAAAACTATTCGAAGATTGAGTGGTTTTACTTTAACGAGCGTAATGGTCGCGGGCGTTACCGGAGGACTGAGAAAGCTGCTGCAGAAAAAAGGACTTCCGATTCCGGAGAGATTTCGTTCCATCATACCTCTTTCTATAAATCCGAATAAAAAAATCCAGATTTTCAGCAACGATTTTGGATACGTTATAATTAACTTACCACTGAAAAATAAAGATCGTCACCAGAGGCTAGAGGCAATAGCAAAACAGCTCAAAGAGCATACGGCAATAGGCTTGCCAACTGCGAACACAGTCGTTCGTATGTTGTTAACATCATGTATTCCTGATTGTATATTGAAAATAGTTTTGAATCAGCCGTTCGTCACTTGTGCAATATCGAATCTCGCTGGAGCATCTCAACACCTGATGGATCGAAAAGGAAACCTGTTGAAATCTCTTGCATTATTTATGTGCTTGCCGTCTCGACAAGGTAAGAGATAATTCAATACATGTAGTCATGTAAAGTTGTTTTGTACTCCATAAAATTATAAGATAAATACTGAAGAGTTTCAGTAAAATTAAATTGGCATTTTTGATTCATTCTTCATTCATTTAAAGTCTGCGATTCTTATAATAAAGATTCCGTACGATTCATTACTGATACTGTAAGTTATTGAATCGGGAGGGGGGGGGGGGAGATTATATTAACATATTCTTTTTATATTATGTGGTGATGTCACTTTCTATTTTCCTAGATAATAATAGATAATATATTAATTGATGCCAAAAATATAAATTCAGCAACAAAAATAATTGTATATCCTGTATATATTACAAACCTTATTTCCATAAAAGTTGGGACACGGAAGAAATATTCATGCACTGATGTATTAATTCATTTTATTTCAAAAGAAGATACTTTATTGAGTAGGTATTAAACATTTCGGAACCAAATATTTAACTAACAGTAATAAATATTTGTTTTTTTTTTTTTTTGCGAATTGGCGGATGCAACAAACTCCAAAAATGTTGGGACAATGGGAGAATTACTATTAGGTGACATCTCCCTTTCTTCTGATCACGCTTTGTAGCCGGATGATACCAATTTCTATACCGTTGCAACGGGAATTTTTTGCCATTCCTGCTGTACGAAAGTTTTCAGCTGTTGCAATGGTCGGGTCGTCGTTGACGTAACTTCCTCTTAATAATTCGCCATATAATCTCTATTGGGAACAAATCAGGACTTCTCGTTGTTTAACACTCGAATTTGTCTTTTGTGTAGCCACTGTACTTTAATGCGAGCGATGTAGGGTTTAGCATTATCTTGTTGAAATAGAAAAGGACGGATTCCAAAAAAGACGTCGCCGAGAAGGCAACATATGGTTTTCTAAAATTCCAATATATGCTTGTGCATTAACGGTGTCGTTGCAGATGTGCAAGTTTCCCAATCCATTGGCACTCATGCAATCCCAGATTATTATTGATATTGAAGCCGGCTTTTGTATAGCAAGTCGGTAATAGGCAGGATTGTCATTTTCCTCTTTGGTCCTAAGTGCACGCCGACGATTTTCGCCAACAACAACCATAAATGTAGATTCACATCGTACCACAAAAGACATCGTCCACTTCAGATGGGTGCGTGCAGTGTGTTTACGAACATCTTTCGTTTTGCATAAAAGCGCTTCAACTTACATTTTGTGATGTAGCGGCGAAGAGTATTCAACGATAAAGGTTTTGATAAAATTCTCGAGCCATTTCCGCAATTTCTGTCACTGTTGAATGTCTATTTTTAATGCAGTGGCGTCTGAAAACTAGAAGATCACGAGCATCAGAAATGGTCTTCGTCTTTGCCCTTTACGAACGGTGATATTTCCGCTTGTCCTGTACCTCTTAATAATATTATGAACTGTAGATGACGGAAGTCCAAGATTTCTGGCTGATTCACGCTGGGATACGTTGCTTCTAAATTGTTGGATTATTCTATTGCGCATATCTTGACCCACTGCCTTGCCTCGACCCATGTCGTGTAAATGACTGGCTGCACATTGCAGTTTGCGTTTAAAGAGGGAAAAGATATGACGTAATGTTCTCCAGAAATTTCGAGAATATTCATGTCACTTCTATGGCTTCCGGTGCGGTCTTTTCCTTCCATCCCAACTATTTTATGGTGCATGAAGCCAATGGCAATTTCATTAAAAAATTATATACGACCAAAAAAGAGATCGGCATTTATAAATTGTACATAATTTACTGCAGTCACTTCAGTCGCATTTATTATTTTTAATTTTGCTAATATATATTTAGTCAATTATGTTTTATTTGCATTTTTGATATTGTCCCAACTTCTATGGTAGTGGGTATTATATTAACAAAACAAACTCTTTAATAAATTTTTTAATAAACTGTCAACATCAAATTCATCTTGGCACCTCCCTATTACTGAGAACATATAGAATTCCAAGCTATTTTAAAGATATTTCAAAAGACAAACGGCATAGATTCTATTAGACCTTGAAATGATTATCAGATCCTCCTCTATCTTTTTTTTTTTTCATTTTTTTTACGAATTAACGAAACTTTATGAACATCTAGAAAAATACTTCATGAATTATCCTGAAATTTCTCTCAAAAATAAACAAACGATAAGGGGTTTTCTCTAAATTTCTTTTTTGACTGGACACCAGTATTAACTTCTTCCCCTTACGCTGATATGAAGGCATATTGTGAAAAGACACCATGAATGAAATCATTATAATAAGCAACATGACCCTACTTCTTTATACAGAATTTATGTTAATAAATTAATTCTTAATTAATTCTTTTATGAATTAATTTAAGGATTGCTAAACTTTGACAACTGTTTCTACAATATATACGAGGGTTATTCGTAAAGTAAGGTCCGTTTTGCAATAAAAATAAAACTACTATATATATTTTCAAAATTTTTTTGGGAAAAACTTGACAGCCCGCTTAACAGTCCGGACCTCGCGTCCAGTGGCTACCACCTGTTCCGGGAGTTAAAGGAGATCATCGGCAGCCTGCATTTCAACGACGATGAACAAGTGAAAACTGCGTGATTTTCTTCACCGGCGGCAACTTTTAAGAAGTGAGCATGCGGAAGTACATTGAGCGCTATGACAAGTGCTTAAATAAACTTGGAAACTATGTGCAAAACTAATTAAAGGTACATAGAATCTGGTAAAGAAAAAAAATCTTGAAAATATATATAGTAGTTTTGTTTTTATTGCAAAACGGACCTTACTTTAGGAATAAACCTCGTATTATTGTTTTTATTATTTGAGTTCAATTGAAATGCAGTGTCCATAGATTACGTTTTTTAAATATTACTGGTATAACTCTAAATAATATTTAAAATTTTTGACTAAATTAAGAACTTTATAACAATTACTGCATAAACTTAAATTTTTTTATTTTCATGTAGGAATAGGACTGTCAATAGTCTCTTACAATGAGGAAGTTCGAGTGGGTATTTGTGTTGATAAGACAATTTTAAATTCTGAAGAAGACGTGCAATTCATTCTGGACAGTTTCGTCGAAGAAATCAATGAGCTTAGTTCTATGTACGAGTGTATAATATCAAACAAAAATTAATATTGTTCAGAAGAAAATTATTGTTCTAAGAAAAGATAGCGATGAATTGTAAATATAAGATGCAAATTAGAGAAGGACAGTGTTAATATTCATAATATAAGGGAAGAGTCATGTTAATATCAATTTGACAAAGTCAACGTAAATCTAAATAAATAAAAAATGGCTGTAAAAAAGATTGTTGATAATATATAAAATATTAACATCAGCATTTTCGTATAGAGCAAAATTTGGAGGAGGTGAATTTCCCTTGCCTTTCAATGAATTATATGATTGAAAAGACTTTGAATCCAATTTTAAGATTATAATAAAATCTTGTAAACATTCCAAGGAGCTTTAGCAGTGAAGCAGAAATACATTTATACATTTATTAAAAAAAAATTACCCCCCCCCCTCGAGTAGGGTAAGGCAATTAGCAGATCCTATAGTCATCTATTTTTACCCCTTTATCTGCACTTTTTACCTCTCCCCAAGTTTTTTAATCAAAAAATTAATATTCTCGAACGTAATATGTAGAAAATGTAAAAAAAGCTCGCATTTTCTTTCCTTTCTCATCATTTCCGAACGTATGATACATCACATGCCGTATGTTGCCATAGTTCTAAAGACCAAGTGACTGCCACCCTCGCAAATCCAACCCCAATGGAACAACTGGGCTTAAACTTCATAATAATGTAGATCTTGCCTATAGGAAACTGGATACTGAATTTCACGCCTTTACGTACCTAAATAGCACATAGATATCTTGTCCTCTCTGAATCCTACCCCCGTAATTCCGACCCCAGTGTAACAATCATGACGAAACTAAATAGTGCAGATGGACATGCCCATAGGAAGCTGCATTCCGAATTTCAACCTTCTATCTCAAAAAATGTAGAAATTATGAAGGAGACGGACTGACCTTATAAAACCAATAAGTAGCTCCATTCTTCCGCTACTTAATAATATGGATTATGAGCCCTTGAGCAATCGTGAGTCGACTAAGCGTTTTCACGTGCGCCCGCCGATGTCAATAATGCTTAAAAGATGAACAGCAAATAACATTGCTTCTTGACCAGTCAATTGTTATATGACATAGCTTTATCTTGGTATTCTTTACACTCACTGTTTTAGCGCGGGGATTCTACTTGAAGGGTTCCACGAAAAATTCTGTAAAGTTGATACGGCCGAGCTAAGACTTTGATGGTCATATTTCTGAAAACAGAATTTGAAAAAGTTAATCCGTTTTCAAGTTTTCGTGCAAACGGCGGATGGCCGGATGGGACGGACGGCTGCCGGATAAACCAGAGATCCTTAATACTAACGACGAGGCTAACGAGAAAGACAGGCTCCGGCACTGAAAAGTCACCTGACCAAGATAGGTCTATTAACAATCCAACCTTCATTGTTTCCAACAACGGAAAAAACACTGATACATTAAAATACAAGATGGAAACAATGAAAGTTACATTGTTAATAGACCTATCTTGGTCAGGTGACTTTTCCCTGTCTTTCTCTTTAGCCTCGTACTAACGAGATATAAGGTAACACATTTTCCATTATTGCCTTTGTAATTCCGTGATAGCAGTGGCCTCCGGTGTAGTAGCATAGCCTACAATGATAAGAGAAAGCCTGCCCATTTGCCTTGCTCCATTGTTCAAACCAAGTTATAAAGAATACAGGTAGCGCCGTCCGAGAGGAAAACTGACTGTCGCCCCATCTGGTGTTGGTAATTGGAATATCGCCAGCTTTTTGACGTAACAAGGTCCAATGCTTAAAAACTATTACGAGGAATATTGCTTTTACACAGCATAATACCATTATGCGCGATTCCCACTTGCAATAATACAAAATAAAATACAAAAGATAAGAATGCTTCCTTTTTTTCATTTCCCCAAAGATCCAAATTTAATTAAGATTGGATAAAAATATCTGTACCGCAACTTCAATGATTTGCTCTATCATTTTAAAGAAGATTATTAAAACAAATACCCAGGCCTATATCAACTCATGAATCGAAAACCACGTCTAATGAAATCTGCGATTCCGAGGTAGGAGGATATATGAATTCATTCAGAGAATATACAAATTCATTGTTTTCATAATCGTAGTCTTTAAAATGGTTAGATGACTACAAGCAAGAACGGATGAATGGGAGGGGGTGCAACAAGTGAATGTTCTTCCGTTCTTGCTACAAATGTCGAGTTGAGTAATGGTCCTCAGGGTGACGTTTTGGAAGGTTTGGAGGTCCTTCCATCTGGACTTACATATGGTTGCCCAGGCAGTCATACCATAAAGCAAGATGGTTCGGATTATCGTCCTGTATAGCAATAATTTACAGTTCAATACAAACGCGCTGTTTCGCCCCAGAAGAGCTACCAGAATGAATTTTGCCTTCTTTGCCTTCTTTGCCTTGTTGATGGCGTAGGAGACATGGTCGCCCCAATTTAGCTTGGCATCTATTACCACTCCTAGGTATTTCGAACGCTTTACCCATTCGAGCTCTTTACCAGAAAGGAAGAGAGGACTCGGGGGTTTGCGAAGTTTCTTCGTAATGAACATCGCCTTGCATATGTCAACATTTAGATTGAGTCTCCACTTAGCCAACCATTTCTCGCACAGATATAAGGCCTTTTGCAACCTAGATATGACGTGAGCGGGATTGCGGTCAGTAATCATGATGGATGCGTCTTTAGCGAACAGATATAGCAGTCATGGGTGAAAAAGTCATGGATGAAAAAGTTGAACAGTGCTGGGCCCAGGACAGAGCCTGGGGAACACCAGTATTGACGTCACAAGGGTTAGACATGGAGAAGCCAACCTTGACACGAAATATCCTGTTCGACAGAAAGGATCTAATCAAGGTAATAAGATCGTCCGGAAATCCAGAAGTAATCATTTTGTATATCAGGGCTTTGTGCCAAACCTGATCAAAAGCTTTTCGGACATCCAAAAACACAACACCATCATATTTAGCGCAGTTAAGAGGAATGTTTAGATCTGCAACAATCCTCCAGATCTGCAGTTGGCAGGAGTGACCTGGGCGAAAGCCGATTTGCTCTTCACGAACAAGATTGTTAGCCACACAGAAGTCGTTAAATCTTTGTAGCCTTCCATCTGGACTTTGGATAGCTGATAGGGAGAGCAGGGTTAAGACCAGGCTTTGGTATGGTAAAGATAACAGACTCTTTCCACTTGAGAAGAAAGTAACCATGTTTCCAGCAGTCATTCATGGCACTGGTAATAGTCGCAACAACATTAGGAGGCAAATTCTTGAGAGCACTGTTTGTGATGGAATCAATACCTGCTGGTTTCCTGCTTTTAAGATGCTTCATGATATCGGAGATTTCTTGAACACCAATAATGTCCTCACCGGTAGAATGACGATGAGTGAGCTCATATGAGATACATCCATCGTTGACAAGACGAATATTTGGGAAATTTTCCGGGTTGTCCTCAGGAGTGGTAAATTGTTTTACCAGGGAGTCGGCGATCATTTGGGCCTTATCTTGTTAACTGGTGACAGCATTGCCATCTGTGGTAAGCAGCGGCGGCAAGTTGATGGGTCTGTTTCCTTTTAGAGCCCTTACAGTACCCCAGAGCGAGTTGTCCTGGACTGACAGGGACTTTAGCTTTTCGCTCCATCTTTTCGTATAATAAGGATCCGTCCGAAGAAAGCAAGGCGTGAATAATTTTTCACTCAAGATCATTACACGTAGTGTGATGTGATTGTCGGCATTTATCACATTTTATGGAATCATTTTGCTTGCAGTTTTTACTGCAGACTAAGCAAACCTTGCTGTTAATAAGTGACATATTTTCTATAGAACAGATATCTAGTAAAGATAGTCACAATGAATGAGGTTGGACAGTAGGGAGTGTAGTTGAGAGAGGGGAGGGGGAAGTAGGCTAAAGAGATTAACTTTGCGAAAAAAGCAAGATTAGGAGGGGGAGATTAAGGTCAGTAGCAAGGGAAAGGGTGCTGGGCAAAATTAGTTCTTATTAAATTATGGAGTGCTGGTCATCCAGAGGATAAATAGGAGTCCTTTCCTACGAGGACTTTGGAGTTGATTGTTGATTGACGATATGACACAAAAGAGCTACGTGATCCAGTAGGTTGGAAAGATGGCCTTTTGGATGTCGTCGGAGTTGACGTCCAGGATGTGAAGAGGCCTGCGATGCCTGAGGGTACTTCTAAAGGTGAGCCGGTGATCCAGAATATTTGCAACCAATAGATTAGGACGGTTCTTAATCTTCGGAAGCAGCTTCTTCAGCGACTCTTGGACGTTGTTTCCAATGGTAGGTATACCGAAATCTTCAGCAATGGAAGTGGTAGTTGCTATTCTTCTGTCGAGTTGAGTAATGGTTCTCAGGGTGACGTTTTGGAAGGTTTGGAGGTCCTTCCATCTGGATTTGCAGATTGTAGCCCAGGCAGGCATACCATACAGAAGAATGGTTCAGACTACCATTTTACACTGCTCAAAACAATTAAAGGAACACTTGTAGAATCCCCTACAGAGGGCGTAAATAATACTTTTTAGCAATTTCATCTTCTGCAACATAGGAAATGGTTGAAACCAACACATTTTGCTGCCAGATGTTCTGAGAAATTTGCATAGCAATATAACCCCCCGGAAAACAAAGTGGTTACATGCCAGTACACTCTTTGCTTGGAGATAACGGTCGAACATTAGAAGGTGCAGTCATTCCTGGAACGTTGTTGTTAGTGCTCTGACATGCCACGAAGGCATCTTGAAGCAGTAGAAGCTGCGAGAGCCGTAACATTGCACCAAACGGGTCAATCATTTCGGACTGTAGCAAATGCCCTCAATGTGTCCTCTTCCGTCATTTTCCGACTGTGGACACGATTCCAGGCGACTGGCCAGTACACACGAAGAGCTGGACAAGGTCGCCGACGCTCAACAACCGCCAATCAAGATCGTTATGTGCAGACTTGTGCCCTGCGCCGAAGAACCTCAACGGCCAGAGACCTGAGAAATGACCTGCAGATGTCAACTGGGGTAGCCGTTTCAGATCAAACAATCCGGAACAAATTACGTGAAGTTGGCTTGAGAGCCAGACGACCAAATCGAGTGCCTAGGCTAACCCGCTAGCACATAAAGGCGCGACTAGAGTTTGCACATCAACATGTCACTAGAGTGGCAGCTTCGCCACTGGCGTTCTGTTCTCTTCACAGACGAGTCAAGATTCCGCCTGACCCGCTGTGATGGCCGTCTACGTGTCTGGAGACGACGTGGTGAGCGAAACACCGACGCAACAGTTTGTGAGACTGACCGAATGGGATGTTGTTCCATTATGGTTTGGGCTGGCATCTCAATAGACCATCGAACGGATCTTGTGGTCGTCCGAGGGCGAATGACCGTTGACGTTTACATTTGTGACATTCTGGAAGAACATGTGATTGTTGCTGCACATGGCATGGGGCCTGGATTCCTTCTGATGCAGGATAATGCTCGTCCACACTCTGCAGCTGTCACTCAAGACTTTCTACGGATGCATGGCATTCAGACCATGAAGTGGCCTGCAATGAGTCCAGACCTAAATCCCCTTGAACATCTTTGGGACATGCTTGACAGGAGAATTCGACACCGCCCTTCAGCTCCAGAAACACTGCAACAGCTCATCCAGGCACTTACTGAGGAATGGGGCCGGCTTCCCCAAGATCACATCCATCGACTGATACGGAGCATGCCTCGAAGGTGCATGGAGGTTACTGCAGCCCATGGTAGGCATACACATTACTGAGTGATACAAAAACTGATCCCTGGAAGAAACAGGGCATTCTCCTCACAACGTCCAAAGGACATTTCACTTTGTTTTAGGCAGGGGTCTTGCAGTTTCCTGTTTTTTCTTTATGTTTCTTCACCAGTTGTTTCAATAATGCATTCTATTGTTAAATAAACCGTCTTTTAATGATCACATACAGCGATTTTGTCCATATTATTCGTAGTTGCTTCTGCACGCTGCTTAATAGAAGTGTTCCTTTAAATGTTTAGAGCAGTGTATATAGCAAAAGTTTGCTATGAAGTCTAAGAGCACTGTTACGCCCTAGAAGAGCAACCAGAGTAAACTTTGCCTTCTTGGCCTTGTTGATAGTGAGAGATGGTCGCCCCAATTTAGCTTGGCATCAATCACTACTCAGAGATATTTATAGTTTTTTTACCCACTCCAGTTTCCTTTCCAGATAGAAAGAATGGCTTCGGGGATTTTCTAAGTTTTTTTGTAATGAACATGGCTTTGCATTTATCAACGTTTAGGTTTAACCTCCATTTAGCAAACTATTTCTCACACTGATGTAAAGCATTTAGTAACCGAGATAAAACATGAGCAGGATTGCGGACGCATCGTCAGCAAACAGATATAAATTGTACTTTGTAAAAGTTGGGAAATCCTGAACGAAAAAGTTGAATAACGCAGGGCCCTGAATACCTATGTACCTGACGAGTATTTATAGCGTAGTTAAGCCAATCATACAATTAAGGCAACCCACCATTGAATTAGTTGGCATCAGTCATATACCTCAACTGTATTCTGTATTAATATTAATATTCGTAAGAATTAGTTGGGAGTCGCTGATTGCCCCCCCCTCCCCCATCAGAATTAAGTAAAATTGCTATTGGTTGATTGAATGGCCATACTCTCGAAAGCGTCCAGAAGTCTCTTTTTGTTTATTGACGTTGCTAATGATCTTGATGCTGCTGGAAATAGAAGGTTTCATGATTTTGCTATGTTAGCTATAAAGGGTCTCTGTTTGCCAGTTTCAAATGCCACAGTGGAACAAGTATTTTCCCAGCATAATGTCATAAAGAATAAAATAAGAAACCGCTTAAGCCTTGAAATGTCTGAAGCGATACTCTTCATCCGTTACGGTCTGCGAAAAAATGGCTTAAATTGTGTGAATTTCCAACCCTCAACACGAGAATTTAATCAATCAATGTATGACCATTTAACAAAAAATGACAAAAAATGAAGAAGATGATTGTAACAATGTTGTAAGTTTGATAGCAGAAACAGGGAAGAGGTAGAAAACCTCTTATTCTACCTCTTCCCTGGCAGAAACATTATAATTTTCAAAATAATGTTTAACATTTTGTATCATGATTTGTTTCCAAATAAATATCTTTAATAGCAGAAGTTTCTTTTTTCCTTTGACTTCTCTTTGCACGAAATATAGGGAATTTTTCAGGGATAAATAGGAAAGATCTGGGAAAATTTAGAGAATTTTTTGTCACTATTTAGGGAGGGCGCTCGCGTCAGACTTGGCAACACTGGTCCAGAGAGTGTTTGACGACGGCGGAGAGGCTGCTTCTACCATTTCTTCTTTGGGCCAGATATTTCTTGAAGCGGGTTAAAACGGTACGAGAAGTTTGACCTTTGTAAACCTTCGGACATTGGGGGCATTGTACTTCATAGATACCAGATTTCTGGAGTTGGGAACCTTCTCCTTAGGATTGCCTAGCAAGAATCTTACTTGGTTTGGGTTGTTAAAACAAAGGGGAAAGTTAGGTGGTTTTAAAACTGAATTAAGATCTTCAATAAGTTGTTTGTTGTAAGGTAAGGAGATGGTCATTTTATTTTCTTTAACTTTTTTAAGGGTAGTGATGTTTGTAATAAATTTATTAAATTTCCTTTTCCTAAGAAGGTCTGTGATAGTATAGGGACTGTAGCCGTTCTTAGAGGCAATTCTCTTAATCATGAAAATTTCTTTCTTAAAACCCGTGGCACTTAAGGGATGATTAATAGCTCGGTCTATCATTGAAATAAATGTGGACATTTTTTGGTTCCACGGGTGGCTAGAATCGGATGTAATGAAATTAAGTCGATTGGAGGGTCTACGGAACACATCAAACGCTAAGGAATCCCGATTTCTTAAGATCAAAATATCAAGGAAGGGTAATTTACCGTTAACTTTTTTTCAACAGTAAATTGAATGGTAGGGAAGAAACCATTAATGTATTCAATAAACTTATCTAATTCACAAGCACTGGTATTGGAAATGGCGAAAACATCATCAACATAACGGCATCAGACTTCGGGGAAATAGTGATTCGAATTTTTGAGGATGCTTTCGAGAGATTTTAGGAAAATGTCCGCAAGAATTGGGCTGAGACATGACCTCATAAGAGTACCGTTATTCATTTTGTATATTTGCCCTTTATATAGAAAAATATTATTATTTACGCAAAATCTGGTTAATCTTACAAGGAGACTTCACGTACTCTGACTCACTGATTTTGATAAAAAAAAAACAACAAAAAAAAAAGTATTCTACGAGTAGCTTTCACCAAATTAAAGACCCATGCAAAGCCATTCGACGCACTTTTCAAAATTTTCCGAGAAAAAATTGATAAAGTTTGTTATAATTGCCTACACTTTATAAATGCTCGAGTTATAGCATATAATTTTATCGTATACAGGTGGTCTAGTGGTAAAACGCTTGAGTTCTATTTTGTAGGTACGGGTTCAAATCTCTTCTTCAATAATTTTTTTTCTCTTCGTAAATTTTTTAATGTGTAATTCATTTACTAAATATTTTCCGATTTTCAATTTTCTGCCATCATTTTTTTTATAAAATGCATATAAGAATTATTATATATATTAATTAAAATAAATAAAACTCCTTTAATTAAAAGAAAACAAATAAATTAAAATAAATAATAGAAAACAATGAAAAAAGTCACCCAATTGATAAAGTAAATGTTGAAGGACGAAACACAAATGAAACAAAGGTCTTGTGAAGAAACTCAGATGAAATACAGAAGAAACAGAAAAAACGAAGATCTAGTGAAGAAATGTTACACGAACACAGGGAGGCACACAGTTACAGATGAAGAAGGTCTATGATGAAAGGTTCGATGATTCGTAACACGTAGATGACTAACTTGAAATATAACGTTTTCGGGATTTTTTTCCCGTCTTCAGTAATAAAGTTTTTTGAATGAATGCAAAAAGGAGTTTTATTTATTTTAATTAATATATATTTTATCACAACTCCTAAGTTTATAAAATAAGAATTATTATAATTAAACATAATCTAATATTTCCGATTTGCTAAGGTTATTTTTGCATAAATTGAAAGGTTGTTACAAGTTATATTTATTTATTTATTTATTTCCCTTTTAAAAATACGCAAAAGAAGATACAATTCATGTGTAGGTAAAGACAGAAAGGTTAATATAATAGTTAACTTCTGCTCCTAGAAATAAGAAATTGTAATTTGTTAGCTAATGTGCTATTTAAAAACGTTAATGGAGGGTGATTGATAAACTATAGATACCAAAATGATGCATTATATTTAGTAAATGCATGGTGCAATAATTATTTAATCTTTGTGTGAGTTAAATGTCATCAGAGAATTTAAATGTGGGTAGTCTCCTTTTAATGGGGAAAATCGTAAAATTAAAATTTAATAAAAACAAAAAAATAAAGTCACCAATCTTGAAAAACGATGAAGAAACTTGTGAGATGGAAGAAAACTTAAACGATGTAGTCTATTGAAGATGTTGTTGATTGTAGAAATAAATTTAGTCTATTGAGGATGTAGATGAAGTCTTGTGAAGATAGTAGAAAACGATAATCTTGAAGGAAGTGTTGGTTTTGAAATACAGATGAAATTTTGAAGAGGGGAATCCAAATATTTGGGATAAAATTTATATAAATCGTTTTCGAGAATATTTCTCATCATCAGTAGGATAAAACATTTTTGAATGGTGAAAACAGTTGAAATAAGAATTTAAAAACCAACGTAGAAACGACATAATAGTTAAAATTGTTGGAGAATACTATTTTACACTGGTCTCTGATAGATTCTTTGTTAGGTTCTGGCAAAAACTTTAAACCACCCTCTAGATTCTGGACGTCATTAAATTTATTGTTGATAGCGAATTTCAAACCTTTGAATAGGAAATCCATTTCCAAATCATTAAACTGTAAGCTAATTTGGTTAATGACGTTGTCGCTGCATTTTCTTAAAATTTTCTTAGAAGTCGACGGAGTTTGAGTTTTGATGATAAGTTTAAGCTTATCGGATAATTTTTTGCTTTTTATGTCAATTTTTCGTTGATTAACCTTGTTCATTTTTAACATGAACTTGTCCCATTCTTTTTTAACCATACTATTACTAAGTTTCAGATGTAGAAAATAAGCGTTGGCCTGAGTAACCGTTAGTTTATAGTTAAGGAAACTTATTTCCATACTAAGCCTTTTAGCTTTAATTGAAGGGAGAATGTTAACTATACATGGGTCTTTGGAATTTTTAAAAAACAATACAATTAATGAAATTGGGGAAGACTTTTTGATATTTACTGCAATTGAGAAAACAAATACCTCAGCTCGTTTATTTATCATGAACAAATACTTATTGCCAGGGGTTGTAGCAAAGACATGTCCAACTGCAACCTAGAAATATCCTTATTAGGTTAGGAATTTCTTGACCATCTACAAATGCAGTCTGGACTTAACACCGAGTGGTTTTTTTTCGTTTGGTCTTTTAAAAATTCACATCGTTGTCACTTTTTTTTTGCGGATGACGGTGAGGTGCGAATTGGCTCATATGCAGATCAAACACTACAAGTGGAAATGAAAAAATGTTAAATCATGAATTTTGCCACGTTTGATGCACATTATTCCTATGACGCAAAGAATAAGTTTGATTGTCTGCTAAGTTAAGTTTGATACAGTTATAATTTCAAAAAATAACAGTCATTATTAAACAGGATAATATGTTATACATGTATAATTCTTTCAGTTGCTTTTTACAATGTTACTTTAATGTTATAAAATTATGAACCAAATAACATGCCCAGACGAAGTCTTCAAGCCAGTTTTCAACAGCTGTCTCACTTTGAGAAAGACCGTACGATTAGTATGAACGGTAAGATCATTCTGTCAGATCATCCAGAGAGTTAGTCGTATTGCAGTAAATATGTTAAGTGTAGGAGAAAAATGAAAATCAGGAAAATAGTATTTCACGAAGGTCAAGCACAGCTCCTTTCAAAAGAAGTACTTTAAGGGAAGATAGTCGGATTGTGCGAAACAATAACTGTATAACAATAACAGATAAGTCCAGGTAAAGCAATGCCACTAGCAACTGATTGAATTTAGACTGCCAGCACGTAGATCAATCCAGCATCGCAGAGAGGAAGACTTACTTGCGAATGAGGAAAATGGCAGCTCGTTGCATTCTGTGGAGTTCAGTGGCGAGCCCAGATACAGTTTGAAGCAATCAGATCGACGCCAACAGTCTGACATACGTGTGAAACTGTATGAGGAGCTATTGCATATGACAACAGGACTGATTTGGTAGGGTTACCTCAAAAATATGACAGCAAACTGATTTTCCAGCTTGAAAACGCACGACCGCAAATTTCAAATTACACCAGGCAAAGCCTTGAGAAACATGCAGACATTATTACTATGAATTAACAAGTCATAATTTTGGCTTGTTAATTCATGCAGATATTATTTTGGCTTGTCTGTTTCCTTTCTCTTACTTTTAGAACAGTAGCAGTTATTAAATTGATAGGAAGAATTTAAATTACTAAAAAAGAAAGAAATTACTAATGAAAGATCAATAAGAATGAGTTTTAACGTTGTTTATTACATATATTTTCTGAGATTTGAAGTGAAAGTAAACTAGATTGTTTCTTGAGCAGTTGTCTGTTGATTGTGCATTAATTTTAATACAAAATAATGTCATTCACTTAACATAGAAAACGTTACAAAGTTACTTAAAGAAAAAAGGATGAAGATTAAATTTTCCATCACAGTTCAGTTTAAAATCTGTAAATTTTTTCGAAAGAAGGAAAAAGCACAATGAAAATAAATTATGTTTTAGATAATGATATTTTAATATAAAAATATTACCACCATATAAAATGAAGAGAAATTTTATTAAAAAGGTGTTTGATGTTTTATTCAAAAAACCAAAACGAAATCCTTTGTATGAGCAGAGATTATCTCTAAAAGTACAAAACCTTATTCTATAGAGATTGATTGAGAATAAATATTATGTTACAGAGTATTTTACAATGTTTAAGAAACTGTGATTGTTTAAGAAGTAACGGAATTAAAACGATGAAAACACTTTTAAAACAGGCAGTGATAATTTTCAATTTTTAAATACCCCCTTTTTCTTTATGTTTTTAAGGATTATGAATATGTTTCACCGTTTTAATCCAGCCACTTCGTTTTAATTAATTATTCATTACAGTATTATATTGGTCAATAGTTTCATTTTCGTATTAAAAAATATTAATAACGCTCTTCCTATACTTTTTTTGCATTGATTTAAAATTAAAATAAATGCACACAATGCGTGTAAATAAACAAAACGAAGCATAAGTAATTGAACAACACTCTAGTTACAGGATTATGTCGAACAATACATTAAAATTACACTAAGGAACCAGTAGAATAAAGCATATCCTGCCAGATAACAAAACATTAACGACCTTTCTAAACTTATCAACGAAATCATTTATAATAACAACGATAATAATAATAATAACCAGGCGATCACTTGAAATGCACAACGAACTATAAAAAAACGGGATAGTGTTTTAGATAAGAATTGGCGATAACATACATAAAATGTTAATATGTATAATATATATATATTTCACACACAATTTTTCTATCCATTCATCACCATGCCAAAGCCACGATGACTCCCAATCTCCTTAGAGGAGGAGGCTAACGTATACTTTCTCACATATGATAGAATTGTACATATGTTAAACGACATTTCTACTCTCTACCGTTATAAAAGGATCTTCAAAGAGGAAGAAAAGTTTAACATCAAGAGTTTCACTCAACCCAGGCAGTACTGTGCAACTGTCAACTCCTATCGGACTTCCACATTTGAACTGGATACTAATGATGCTGAACTCTGAAAAACAAAACAAAGGCAATTTGATTTCGCATTCGAATTCACAGAGCATTTATAAGCATTTCTTAGACATAAGAATCCCCCAATGTGAAATAAAGTGAGTAAATCCATATGGTATAAGTAGACTTCATAAATATTAACTTCGACGTGGCAATACGCTCCTTTTTTATAATGCCTGTCTTATACATTAAATTAAGAAAGAGAATCTTTTGTTAGTATTCTGTTGATAAAACTCTATTAAAAATCACTATAAAAATTAATTGTTTATCCAGCATCCAAGACAATCATCATCTCTTTTTTTAATGGGATGTATATTGAATGTGTAGAGTATCTTAAATTTTCTAACAGAAAAGTTCCATAAATATCAGGCTTCCTAAAAAGCTTTTTCGTTTTCCCACTTAACGGTTAAAGTTCAGAAATATACAGCATTTTAAGTGATAAATCTTGTAGTACGCCTCCTGTGATAAACCATTTTAAGTTACTTGGTTACTGCGACGGATTCTCTATAACCACTTGTGATCTTTACGAAAACCAATTTATTTATTTAGTATGCCGGAAAACTGATTTTCCACTAATGATCGACACTTTTGCGGAATTTGAACAAGGCCAAATCGTATATTTGACAATAATCAACCGTATGCGATTTTCAAATGTAACAATTTTGGAGCTTCGAATTATTGGCATTTGGAGGAAGAACGGCATTTATATTTTTTAGGGCAAGCATAATGAAGATATCTCTAACACAGATATACAAGGTGAGGCATTTATCTCGAGACAACTGAATATCTCGTCAGCAAGACGTTTTCGAAAAAAATGTTCCAGATAAAAGTTATTTGATTCATTGGGAAGGAAATGCAACGGCAATGCTCATTTTTCATTGGGTGGATGGGTTCAAGATTATTTCAAAGTCAACTTCGTTTTTACAAATGGAAACCTATATTTTTCTCATCAGTTCTACAATCTACGAAAAAAAAACCCATCTTTTTTTCGAAAAATTATTCTGTTGGACCTTTATTTCCTGTGATATTTAACATTGTCTGTTTTTGTATTATTGTAACGAATGCTCAAAATGATCACCTTAGACGAGCATGTAACAAACTTTATGAAGATGTACATTTTCAGTTCACTCATCCTCGTTTTAAGTTCTAGTTCTTCATTCCATTGTAAGCTAATATAGAAAAATTATTAGTCGCAGTAAAAATTAAAATGATTTTAATTTATGGTGAATCTGGACGAGATGTTGATCAAGCAATAAGTTTATACGCTGAACGATTCCTCGATATAGATACTCCTTCGCGTAGTTCTTTCTATCATGTTGTGAAACAGTTTTCAGAAGAGGGAAGTGTACAACCGGAAAAAAAGAGAACGCCGACGATCAGTAACTGGTGAAGACAATAAAATCGCCCTTGATCCTCATATCAGTTCTCGCGCGATTTCTAGTAATTCTGGAATATCTCAAAGAAGTGTTCTGAGGATCCTGAAGCGTAATAAATTTCTCCCAAATCGTGTGCCATTATATCATGGAGATAACTTTAGGAATCGAGTGATATTCTGTCAATGGCCACGTGGTAGAATCGAAATGGATAATAATTTCTTTCTTCGCATCTTATTTTCCGATGAATGGGGTTTCACTAATCATGGAGAGTTGAATCGGCACAACGTGGTCTGCAGATAATCCACACGGGTTACGCGAAGTTGGGCATCAACGTCCTTGGACTGTTAATGTTTGGTGTGGAATCTTGGGTTACAAACTAAGAGGTCCCTATTTTATTGACAGTACATTGGATGGACAGAAACACAGAAACATTTTGGACCAAGACTTACCACTATGCTCGAAGAAGTAAACTTGGAAGTTAGACAAAACATGTGGTTTCAGCATCATAGGTGCCCGGCCCATTTTTTACAGATTGCGCGACAAATATTAGAATCCTCACTTCTCCGGACTTTTTCCTATGGAGTTACCTTAAGGAAAAGGTATACTAGACGCAACCAACAACTCGAGAGGACATGAAGGAGCGCATTCGAAATGCCTGTAGCAATATTAAGAAAGCGACTCTTTTGAGTGCGCATCAATCTTTTATAAAGCGAATTAATAAGTGTATCGCAGTAAAAGGTATCATTTTGAGCATTTGTTATAAAGCCTTGCAGCCTTGTGTGAAGCTCTGAACTAGGAAGTTTACTAATATTCACAGTTTTCATGTAGTGTGAACAAATTTCAAAGTTGAATATCACAAGAAATAAAGGTCCAACAGAATAATTTTTCGAACAAAAGTTGTTTGTTTGTTTTTTCGTACATTGCGGAACTGATGAGAAAAATATAGGTTTCCGTTTGAAAAAACGAAGTTGACTTTGAAATAACCTTGAACCATTCACCCAATGAAAAATGAGCATTGCCGTTGCATTTCCACCCCTGAATCAAATAACTTTTATCTGGAACATTTTTTTCAAAAACGTCTTGCTGACGAGATATTCAGTTGTCTCAAGATAAATGCCTCACCCTGTATAAGTAAATGGAGTAAATAAAACTTGACTTATCTAGTTGGGTCAAACTTTTCAATCAATTTTTCGCCTACTTCCCTCTGTTCAAACGACGCCAAATTTGGCACACGGGTTCGATTTAGTCCAGTATAAAATGTTTCATAAGTCGAATTCTTAAAAGGGTTAAAACGTTTTTCTCTTTAATTTACATTCCGGATAGGGGGAAAGGCAAACCTAAGGGTTTTCTTCATTTAATTAAAACTCCTGGGTAGGGGATAGGGGCACTTCTTCAGAACTTAATTTTGGTTTTCTAGTTTGCCTTTCCCCCTATTGTCTAGATAGAATCGGTATTATTGGCAGTAGGAATAACTGAACAATAATTAGTACAATTATTAGAATCATTCCCAGTGACTAAAAACTGAATTCTCACTTGAAAATTTTCAACACCTCCACAAAACAGTCTCATGAAATACCCTTAATGAAAACGCGAAAAATGTTTGCTATCTTTCGACTAACTTGATTTGCAACAATATAAAATGTAACATTACTTTTCTACATAATCGCAATTGTTATTGAGGCAATTCTCATAACGAGACACAACTTTTTCAATGTCGATGTTATATTCATCTGTCGTCAGTGACTGAATCCAAGCGCCAGTCCATGGTGGGGCAAAAAGCGCTATCCAAAACAAGGGACGTGGAATATTGTCTGCAGGGTTTGTATTAGATTCATGACAACACTCGCCCTCATACAGCTGCAGCAACATTAATAATTACAACATTTCAATTGGGACGTTTTTGACCATCCCCTTTACTGTCCCGACTTGGCGCCTAGTGATTGCGTCTTACAGTTCCCAAAAATGAAGGTTTTTTTTTTGTGGAAACACACTTCCAAAGTGATAAAGCGCTCAAAGAAGCAGTAATTGCATGGGTTCAGGCGTCGGCGTTAGATGAGTATAACATCGGCATTGAAAACCTTGTGCCTCGTTATGAAAAGTGCCTCAATAACAAAGGCGATTATGTAGAAAAGTAGTATTAGTTGTTTATTGTTGGAAACAAAGTTTTGTTTTGATATATTTTGTTTTTTGTTGAAATAAACTCAATCGTTCTTTACTTTCTGGACGACCCTCGTATATGGACAGTAAAATTTTAATTGCTATGTTGATAAACTTTAAATCCGCAACGTGGAATTTTAGTATCTCATAATTCTGGTTGTATTTTGTAAGTGTAGAAAGTTGCCAAGTTACCTGAAGTCTGTCCAAGACTTTCATTTGAAATTTCGTAAGGAGTCGTCGTTTTTTTCCCCTCGAAATAATTTTGATTAAATTCTTTTGGAAAAACTGTTTGATACTTACAATCATAAACATTGAATTTAGTAGCAACATGGAAAAACGATCAAACTTCTCTGGGGCCTGATAATTGGAAACTTGAAACATAATTATACTTAAATCAGTATATGCTTATTATTTATAATATAAGCATATAAATTTAATTAAGTTTGATTAACACAATTGTATTAGCCTCTGCTCGTGGAATACTCCGTAACAGTTATTTTCCTTAAATTAAACTTAAGATCAAATATTTAATAAACGAATTAATATCGGATGTTTTAATTATGATCAATGTCGCTTGCTTTTTTTTTAATTCACAAATTTTGGAGCGTATTTTAATGTTAAATTTTGAAATAATAAGAAAAATAACTGTTTATACCCTTCGGTTGGAAATGGAACTTTAATAGGAGTGGCGAAGGCGGGGTAATTTGGACCTGATGGAAATACAAAAGTTGTCTCCTGGATCCCTGGAACTAAGCTGTAAATGTAAATTTATAAAATAAAACTTAATTGTTTTAAGAGTGGGGATAAAAAAAACAGTACATGATTCATATAGAATGCAGCAAAAATGTTCACGAGACATGGAAATGTTTATAACTGCAGAACACGAGCGGAAGAATGAAATTTAATAATAAGTATGTGTTTTTTACATTTTCTTAGGAGTGTGCAACTATTATTAATATTCAGAATTCTGAGTTCCCCACTAGTATCCATGAGTTTCAGCAACCTCTGGGTGCTTCATCATGAACTCTTAAAACAAAAAAATCATACAAAATGAAACTTTCTGTAAAATTCGATACAAATGAATATAATTCGCTTGGACTTATATTTGAAGAGGACGATGGTCAGTTCCAAATCACGTGTTATCTCTCACGTGAGAGAGTTTAAAACCAAATCCAACTAGGGAAGTCGAAGAAACTGAAAGCTCGGGAAGATCGTTGTCTCCGACACTGCTGAAGTTAGACCAGCAGGCTTTGTTAGAATTTTTGGCCATAGATTATCGATTGGCATCGCGTATCAACATTATCAAATAATTCATCCCTTCGTGATCTACAGCTACATTTGCTTCCTCAAGTGAATCATCCTCTTTTTCAATGTATTTTTAAAAGGATATTAAACACAAAAACAGTTTATTGATAAAAACGGGTCACATGTAAACTGTTAAATTATAGAAATGTCAAATGTATACTTGAAAATTGGTTCCATGTATTCATTATCGGATGCAATTGTCCGATCGGGCTTCGTCTGATTGTACAATGTCCGATTGTGTGATGCAATGTATTGTCATCCGCTAATGCGAGAGCAAAAAAATCGTTTCTGTTTATTCACTGCATTGGCCGATTCGATATTGCGCACGTCAGAAATGGAATGCTGATTCCTGACAAAACATGGCGTGGTTTTTTAGCAAACAATCAAGATTTCGATGTTTCTTTGATCAATTTTAATAAAATTAACCGTTAGCAAAAAAAAAAAAGTTACTAGATAATGTTTTAAAGCTCGTCGAGCTAATTGAGTTCAATACACGTGTTTCTAAAGACATTCTTAAACCGACTGCATCACACATTTGTCCTTTGTGAGAGAAGAGATGAAACATGAAGAAGATAGAGGCTTTACAATACATTTTTTTATTGTAGAAGAGTATTGTAAAGCTTTTAATTTCTTCTTTAATCGACACAAGGACTTTTCACAACTATACAGATTTGAAACAGACAAATTAAAATAATGCAAATTGATAAAAACTCTTTGTTGTAAGACAATGATGAGATATACAGTAACAAAACAGCTAATAATGCAGAGCCGTCGAAATTTGTTTATTAAAGTATCCCTTCCCTTATCGTCATGGCTATGTTTCTTCTTGTTGGAAAATTGAGAAGATATTCCATTTTAACATAAACAAGAATGGTATGTATATGCATCAGCGAGCTGAAAGACACCTGACCACTGACCTAGGTCGGATGAAAGCAGCCAACGAAAATTTTATCGATACATCGGACGAAATACCCTTAATCAGACAAACGCACAATCGGACAAATCCGATAACGGATATATAGAAACATTTATCGTATAAGAGGTAGACGACAGTTCTATCACAAATTATTTTATGAGAAAAGCAATCACAACAGTGCTTACCTAATTTATTCTATTATTTTCCAGACGTTAAAAATGAAATGATTATAAATTAACCATCTTACCTTTCAACGAGAATTTCTTAGGCTACCCTAAATACATGTACAATAATGTACGACCGAGCTAAATTCTTATGCTTTTCGCGAATCTTTGCTTTTTTCATACACATCTTTTCATTTATCAGTAAAAAATTAAGAGTGCCAATTATTATCGATTATAATTAATTATTGCTAGGACACTTTCTATATTTTGAGAATCCTGCTAATATACTGTATACACTGGCGGAAAAAAAAAATCCCAACACCACGAAGGACTTGTGTTAGATGAATGAAATTTGGACAGTATATTCAGCTATGGTATTTATTTAATTTATTCAAGTTTCAAGGTTACAACTTATAGGAGGCGCCACCAGCGCCACCCTGTACATGCAAATGAGACATTCCAATGACAGATATAAAGGAGATCAGACGCGCATCTGTGTCACTTCAGACACTTGCGGACGTGTGTGATAGAGTACGTAAAACATGCCTCGAAGGCGACTGCGCGTGAATATGGGCAGCTAACCCAATTCGAACGAGGACGTGTAGTGGGCCTTCGAGAGGGTGGACTTTCGTTCCGTGCTATTGCAGAACGCATGGGTCGAGACGTTGCCACTGTGTACAACTGTTGGCAGCAATGGTCCAGGAAAGGCAGGATTACCAGGAGACCAGGATCTAGACGACCCCCGGCCACTGGAGACAGGGTTGACCGGCGCATCTGTAGGATGGCTGTGGCAAATCGGACAGCATCTGCAGCGGACATTCGGGCTGCTGTGGCACCCACTCCACGCACAATTCGGAACCGTCTCCTGGCCAGGAACCTCCACTCCAGGCGCCCTGTGGCATGTTTGCCTCTTACCTCTCAACACCGTGCGGCACGTCTTCAATGGTGTCAAGCCAGAGCGACTTGGAGGTCAGAATGGAGGTCTGTGGTCTTCACGGATGAAAGTCGTTTCTGTCTGGTTCAGAGTGATGGTCGCACAAGGGTCAGGAGGAGGAGTGGGGAAGTCCTGTTACCGAGCTGTATCCGTCGTCGGCATACTGTCCCTACCCCTGGCGTTATAGTATGGGGAGGGATTTCCTACGACAGCAGGACCCCCTGGTGGTTACCCCAGTCACCATGACGGCAAATGTTTACATTCGGATGGTTGTTGAACCCATTGTGCTGCCATTCACGGCTGGTATGCCTGGGGGGCTGTTCCAACAGGATAACGCTCGACCCCACACTGCCGCTGCAATCCAACGTGCCCTTCAGGGTGTGCACATCCTACCATGGCCAGCACGATCACCAGATCTGTCGCCCATCGAGAACGTCTGGGACATGGCCGGACGCCGTGTCAGGGCTCTTCCACAACCAGCACAACTGTCGCTGATCTGACCATCCAGGTACAACAAGCATGGAATGCCATATCACAAAATGACATTCGGTATCTCTACGACCGTATGCATGCACGTGTGCAGGCCTGGATAGACCAGCGCGGCGACTACAGCGGGTACTAAAGTCCGTGCTTTTCACCATGTACAGGGCGGCGCTGGTCGCGCCCCCTATAAGTTGTAACCTTGAAACTTGAAGAAATTGAATAAATACCATAGCTGAATATACTATCCAAATTTCATTCATCTAGCACAAGTCCTTCGTGGCGTTGGGATTTTTTTTTTCCGCCAGTGTAGATACAGAATACATTTTTTGACTATGAAATTGCCTTGCATTTCATGAAGCAAAATAAATGATAGAAAAACCTGACGTCCAATAGATATGGAAATATTGTTGTCTAGTTTTTGAAAACGAAGGATGCAATTGCACAGCAAACCAGAGGAAAACTGGCAAGAGTCGAGCTACTAATAAACTCAAAAAATAGTCCGGTGAAGTAGGGTGAAAAAGTGTTGATAGACAATATTGACGTTATTTTGCATCTTTTGGCACCTATACTGTCTCATATGCCCAAATATCGGCTGAGTTTACCTCTTCTGAGCAGATACAAAGATATGCTCATGCTTTGAGATGGGTCATTTGGAATGTCAGTATTAGAAAATGGTTTAAATTAAATTATTATAAAAGGTGTAGGAATTAAATACCCGGATAGAGGTGAATGCGTAAATTGTAAACAAAAGTTCAACATGTCAAAACCTATTGCCTGAGTTATCTATCGCACTGCAGCTGCGTAGATTGTTTTTAGTAGCGTAAAGAATTCGTGTTTAGAAACGCATTATAACGACGCATGTGAACAAGTATCGTCGAGAAAAAAATATGGAACAACGGACTTGCATTAAATTCTACCTAAAGTTGAGTAAATCGGTTACGGAAACGCACCAGATGTTGAAACTTGACTACTGTCACCGAGACAGAAAAAAATTAGTTTTCAAATATCAAAAGTGAAGGTAATGTTGATCGCTTTTTGACAGTAAAGGCCTCATTCATCATGGATTTGTTCCCCCAGGCCAAACCGTGAATAAGGAAGTATATGAAGTTATTCTGGGTCGTCTAGCTTCATGCACTTCGCAGAGTGAGGCCAGAGTTTCATGAAACATGAAGTTGGGTTCTTTACGCCATACATGTGAAGCGAATTTTGGCCAAACACAGCATCACAGAGCTCAACCATTCGTCCTATTCTCCGGATTTGGCCCCTCCAGAGCTTTTCCTGTTCCCACAGTTGAAAAACGCTATGAAAAGTATCCGATTTCAAGACGTTTCCGACATTGAGAAAAACGTGACGTCGGAAATTAAGAAGATTCCGTCCGAGGACTTTAAAAGCTTTTTTACAACCTTGTACAAACGCGCTCAAAAGTTTATTGTGTCTGGTGGAAATTATTTGAATCATATTAAATAGAATTTTCATTTGGACTTCTCGTTTGTGAGTATTTTTATTAGTCCGGGTAGTTAATTGCCACACTTTGTAAAATACATCCACGAAATGATAGCTTCCGAATTTATTTTTAAACAAATTTGTAACTTAGGTATTTCTGGGGAAAGAATAATTGAAATTATGTCCCTTAAGCATGATAAAATGAATGCTTGCCTTAAGTTTTCCAATTAAAATGTTATAAAAATAAGTTAAGTTGGGAACACATATATCCCAACTGAAAATTAAAAAAAAATTAAAAATAAATACTAAAATTAAAAGTTTATTCATTTTTATTTAAATTAAAAAAAAACCCGACTTCAGTGAAAATTTATATATACCTTAATAAAAATTTATAAACAATAAAATATATAAAAATTTATTCATTTTTATTTAAATTTATTGAAATTATTATGACACTTTCCTTATTCTGAAAATAAAGTTTAACCAAGAGGGCCTTCTCGATTAATGACAGCATTCCTATGACTACAATTTCGTTACGGTGACGTCTGTAACCTGACAATACCATCTAAATTGGCCAAAAACCGAACACTTCTAACCTTTAACTATTGACGTGCAATATGCGTAACGTAGCTGTTGAAGTGCGATTTCATAGACCGCGACGTTTGGATACCCAGTGTGATGAAAATTTCGATATGACAATTATTAATTTTATTACCAATCACCAGAATAAGGTCTATATACATAAACCTAATTGAAAGTACAAAATTATATTAAAAAGGGCTGTTTTTATTCACTGACTGCTCAATTGAAAGTGAACATTTTTTATTTTAGACGTTTTGGCGAATATCTAGAAAAACACTTGACGAATTATCCTGAAATTTCAAGGGTGTAAAAAGCATGTTACACCTCATGTATACTTCAGCAAGGATTTTCTCCCGAAGGCAAATAGGGGACCAGCAACAAATTGAACAAAAATAATAATGTTTGGGATCACCCTGTAAAAATAATGCTTGAAATGCGTTGTAGCTATAGGATATGATTATGAGGCTTTTTATACTTATCTGTGTTCATTTGTATGAGCACGTATCTGCACGTATATTCATATAGGTTTCTTTAGAAAAAAAAAATCGAATTTTTTTCGCAACCTTTTTGTTTATAACATGCAGGGTTTTTAACTACAATAGAGCAATCAGAATATAAAAAACATTAAATATTTGATGAAATATGCGCATTTTTACTAAATAATGTTTAACTGCACATGCGCTAGCGTTATCAAAATATCTTTTGTATAATTTATTAGCCAAATGTATAGAGCTACTCTTATAAAAAGCCAAATCAAATTTTATGAAAATTCAGAGAGATGTCGTCGTTAGAATGAGTTGAATTACAGTTGCTCTCAAAAATAAACAAAACGATAAGGAGTTTTCTCCAAATTTTTTTTTTTTTTTTACTTCATCTCCTTACGCTGAAATATTGACTTCACATTCATTCATTATTAGTTTATTTCCCGGAAAAAAAGCGCATGAAACTATAAAACGTATTTCAGTAAAAATAATTACTTAAATACTGACTTACGGACTGACAGGCTGCTCCAGAATTTCAAATCAATCGTATTTACTGAATTTGCTTTCGCCGAAACTAAAACCACTTTAGGCGTGGGCACTACAAAACTTGAGGTTACTGAAGAACTGGAGAAAACATGCGCAAGGAAGAGGGTGATTTCATGAAACTTCTCTGTTGTGGGGTCTGACAGACATCACGTCAATAATTAAAGGCTAGCATTAATTTTTCTTTTCTGAAAAATCCGATTTCATTTCAATCGTTTCTGTGAAAATAGTTTTTTTATCTGCATTCGTGTGCGAATTGATGACTTTTAAAGTTTTTTCCTGACTTTTGGATCACCCTGTATTTTAAAATCTTAGAATTAGTAGTAGTGAGACATCTACTCAGTATTATAAGAATTTATCAAATTCGTTTTTTAACTAATCTGTATTTTAAAATTTCGTTTACAGGAACCGATATATTATTTGCTATTGATTACTTGAAAAATTAGAAAAATTTTACAACATAGTTTTAAATTTTTTATGCGGAATAGTCTTTTTATGATTGCTTTGAAAAATATTTAATTCTGCTGCATTTTAACTAGGATCCGGATATTTTAAAGTAAATTATAATATTATCCCAATATTAAATATAATTTTAAAAGAAATAGTTCAGCAATTCAAAAGAGGAGGAAAAATATATAATTAATAAGATATATCTTACCTGTCGGGGGGATTTGGTGGATGAGCGTTACTTTGGTATGTATAAGATGGCGGGGGAGGAGCAGATGGGGCTAAATTGAAATTAAATATAGCAATAATAGTAAATAAAGCATAATTAAAAAAAATTACATAGTCGTTTCAATTATATTACAATAATGGTTTAATTTTTATCAAATTTTTTTAAATTTAAGTTTTAAGTAAAGATTTATAGATAAAGATTAATGATAATACAGGGTTCCCGAAAAAAATGACAACATTTTGTGATTTTATAATGTTTTATTTGATTTAACGGTGGAACATGATTTTTTTCTTACAACGAACAGACTGTATCAAATTAATGTTGGCAGTATTAATTATTACCCATTCAGCATTGCGGCAAAAATATGGCGTCTGTACAAGAAAAAGTTCAGTGAGCGCCTATTTCCAAAAGTAATGGACGTACACGCACTTAAATTAGAACTAATAACGGGCTATGTCCTCCCAATAAATTATCCAAGTTCCTGGAGATGTGTGGCATACCAGTCGAGTTGCGAATAAAAGTCGTGTGCGCTCTCTCTCCCTTGGTGTATTATGGTTCGCGGAATTTAAGTCTATTGTCACTGTCCAGAGCAAGTTTATACAATTTTAACAAAGGTAAAAAAAAATTGTGCATTTTTTAGAATTTTTGTTAAAAATTAACATCCTAGTGCCATCCAATAAAAAGTTATAAAAATCACAAAATTGTTGTCATTCTTTTTTGGAAACCCTATAGAATATTAGAAAAATAAATCAATACATTTACGATGTCAATTCTGAGAAATAAACCCTTTGCGTAGCTCTCTTGCTGACACATTTCTCCATATTCTACAACCTGTGACAATAAAGTTCGGTGAATGACGTCAAATTGCTAACGGTCGTAAGAGTGCACCATCGTCGTATCCTGCCCCAGACAGGTCGAGACATGTTTAAACAAATTTGAGAGAATCAGCGCTGCGTGTGTGTTTATTGTGTTTAAACAGGACATTGAAGAGTGAAGGCGTAGTACGCGCGGTCGAAACCCAAAATGGATCAGCGAACGAAAGAGACTCATGAAATGATGACAACAGTTTACAAAGAAAGTGCTATTACTTTGAAGTGTGTTTATGAGTGGTTTAAACGGTTCCGAGGAGGCCGGAACACCGTAGAAGACGCCCCCCGAAGTGGCCAGACATCCACCGTAATGTTACGACCCAACTGAAGGCTATCCCTAAAAACGACTACGCCAGGAGTTTCCAGGACTTGTACAGGCGTTCCCAGAAGTGCATTACCATCGACGGGGATTACTCTGAAGGATAGTAACTGCTGTTTCATGTAAGCGAGCAATCCACTCTCAATATACCATCATTCACCGAACTTTATTGTCACAGGTTGTATTACACTCAACAAGGGAATTACATGACCATGTACCTCACAGATTTCCACCAATTTAAATATGGAAAAAATAATGTATCCTTATAACAAATAGAAAAGGGAAGGAAAAATTCCGTGACTTCTTGACCTTATCTACTAAATTGATAAGAGCAGTGCCAGCGATAGGCATGGGCCCTGGCTCGAGTCCAGCTCGCGGAATTTTTCTTTCCCTTATCATCTTCTGTTGAGTATTCTATCCTTGATAAAGTCAGGAATAAATAGCGAAATCGGTCGGAATTCTGTGTGATTTGTTTCCCGTTATGTATTACAAGGCCTCCATCAATTTCATCAAGAAGGAGGGTACAAAGAACTTTCCAGTTCATAATGAAATTGAAATATGTTACTCATCTGAGGCCGCCGACGCGCAACGCTATCGCTTCCAAGGTATGCTCGCACGCAAAAAAAATTTCGTCGTACAACTTCGTGTATTTCCCCTGTCAGTCAAAAAATCTTATACCCACGTACATTTTCTGAAGTAATATATAATTTTTCACATCACAATCGAAATTTTTTTTTAATATGTTGGTCTGCTTTTATTCAAGCAATATCAAATATCTTTTGCCTAAAAGAAATAGGCCACACGGATTCCTCGAAAAAAAAAAATAGTTACATAGCTTTTTACCTTAATCTTTCAGATGAATAAATAAATGAACCCGAGGAAGAGAATTCATTTGACAATGCCAAACGGTGAATTCACGAGTTCTTGAAACTTAATGGTGGCTTTTTCAAAACAGAATGGCATGTTATAAAATTACGCAACACTTTAAACACGTGTTTCCAGTAAAATATTTACATATAAAAATTCCTCTAGGAACATGATCAAAAACGTGTACTGTTGATAGTCAAATTCATATAATCAAATTCAAGGTTTTGTTTAGACCGAAAGGTATTGGATGTAAAGTTTCAGACTTTTTAAAATTTCAAAATTTAAACTATCAAATAATGAAGAATCATCATCATTTCCTTTATTAGGTTCGGTGCTTTGATTGGCTGTCAGTTAACAGAAAAAAAAATTGTAAAAATTCGCTCATTGAGCATTGTAGATATTGTGATGTTCGCAACATTTTTATTATACGCTTTTATTTAGCTTAATTTTCTGAGTGGCTGTCCGCGTCTGTCCGGGTCAAATCTTGTAATCAATATTAAACCAATTTCCCGACAAGTCAGGGAGCTGAAAGTTGACACACATACACAGGATCGATTATAATGCATGTTAAAAGAAAAAATTTTTCAAATCGGTTCACTGGTTCGTGCTTTAATGGTATAGCTCATTTTGTGTGTCTGACCGGATCAAATCTTGTAATCAATATTAAACCCCCCAACTTTCCGACAAGCTAGAGAGCTGAAACTTGAGACACATACACAGGACCGATGACAATGGTACAGATCACCTTAAGGAAAAGATTTTCAAATCGGTTAACTGGAACGCGTTCTAAGGCGCAATTCATTTCACAAGTCGATTGTTAGAGCAAACAATTAATTTTACAAATTTTTGACTCCTGCTTGACGAAATATTATAATAAAACATAATAGAAACGTGGTTTGAAAATTTTGTTTTCCCCCTCTTAATTCTTGTTTCTTATTCGCCAGAATAGAAAAATTTCGACAAATTCTTTGATTTGATTTTTAATTATATAACTTCATATGATATATCAGTGTACGCGTAGCCCGCTCGCCAAATCGCCAATGGCCATAGTTCAACTAATCATTTGAATAAACTATATTATTTGGCAAATTCTATTTATATGGACAATTATTATATGAAATATTTTATTTAACTTTAGATTTAAAAAATTCACATGTATCTTTTTTTTTATATTTTATTTAAAATTGTAAGCAACAGGCTAGTGCCCAGTGATAACTTACAGCTTACCTAACCTAAAAAATTACGATGATAGAAAAAACTTAAAGTAAAATAGAATTAAAGATTATATAAAAATAAAAATATTAATAAGAAAAAGTTTTAGTTAGAGAAAAATAGTCAATAATTACAGAACGAGTGGAATATTTTCAATAAGAATTATTTTGAAATGGTTATAACTTATAGAATTGACATCAATTAGATTCGATATAATATTGCATAGTTTAAATATTCTGTGGAAGAGTAAAGTAAGGGTAAATAAAAATTGTTTGTTTTGTTTCTATTTGCTTTCTTCAGTAAGGGTAAATAAAAATTTCATTGTTTCGTGAATTGAGCATGGGTACATGTAATTCGACATAATTAAGAAAATTAAAAAGTAAGTGCTTGTTTATCACATGTAAAATATTTTAGAATATAAGTATTATTTATATACATTTATTATTAAAAATGCAGGATGAAAGAATTTGAGAAGATTACGCAAAAAATTGTTTGCATTTTTTCCAAACTTAATTGCAATATAACATGTGACGGAGACCAAATGGTGGAGGCATATTCTAATATTTGGTCTTACTCAAGTATTAAAAAGAAATAATGAAACGTTAATACTAATAAAGCTTAAAAATTTAGTCTGGTAAGCTTTAGTGGTAATAAAATTAATATGGTCATTGAAAGATAGTTTTGAGTGAAAATGACTCCTAGATCTTTAATATTTGATTTTCGTTTGTAGAAGAGTGTTGTTTAAAGTATAACCATAAGTACGTAATTGACCAATCAGTCTCGAAAATGAGATTGTCATGTGATTAAAAGAATATCAAGACATCGGATTCACGCATTAAAAACGGTACAAGTACAAGCGAGCGATACGAATGTTTCAAATAGCATATCCCACCAAAATAAAACCACCACTTTTTTAAAAGTTTCTTTAAATAAAAAAATTTTTTAAATCCCGATAACTCATCGGGAAAAAAGAATTGCTCCGATACTAATCAGCTGACTGAGAGTGACATTTTGAACGAATGTTATAAAACACATGGCGAGACCAGTCACATAAAAACGTGGTTATTCCAGAAATATGACTGATTGATATTCAAGTCTGAGAATCATTTATTTTTTTTAAACTTTACATATCTTCTGGGGGAAAAATAATATTTTTACAATAGGAAAACACCCGATTAAGAAAACTAATAATATGGCGGATGTCTTTTCTTCGAGTGGGGTATACAAACTCACATGTCCTACGTGTCAATCCTTTTATATTGGGTGTACGAAAAGGTCGTTCAAAGAAAGATTTGGGGAACATCGCAGGGCCTGGATAAATGGAGATGGAACTTCAGCTTTCGCGGAACACCTGAATAAGAACAAACACTCCTTTGGGTCCATTAACGAACAAACACTCCTTTGGGTCCAAAATTATTATACCGTGTGTTTTGAAAGTCGCGTGCCATATGAAATGTTATGAATGCTGGCTTTATGTTCACATGGTTTCGCAAGCTTATCGTTCTTGTTCAAAATGTGCACTATACACTCGAAGACAATGTCTCACACGATCCAAATTTTCTTCTGTCACGCGTAAAAGTGTAGCTGGTGGAATGCTGTGTAGAGTATTGGTGATTCTTTTTTTTAAGTCATCCAGATTTTCGGGCTGTATCTGAAACACCTGCTGTTTCACGTAGCCCCAAAGGAAAAAGTCAAGTGGTGAACATCTGGTGAACGTGAAGGCCAAATGACTGGGCCACCTCCCCCAATCCAATGGCCCGGAAACATGTTGCTTAGTTTTTGACGAGTCATCAGTGCATACTGTTCCTTCAAGCTGAAACCATATCCTTTGCCGGGTATTAAGTGGCAGGTCATTCAAAATGTTCATAACCTAACCTAACAATTAATCAATTTGGCACGCGGCTTTTGAGACACACGGTATTATTGAAGTGTGATCTTCAGTTTGTCAATTTCTATAGTTATCACTTATCCACTTAGCGAGATTCGACTATACATGTGAATATGTATTAAATTTATAATTGTCGAATATATTATTAGTCATTTTCTATCTTTTGACTTTTTTTTTAAATTTTAAAAATTCTTAAATGTTTTTAACATACACAGCAGATTTTTATTTTCTGTGCAATTTTATTCGTATGGATTAAGCAAGTACGTTATGAAGAAAACGCCGAATACAAAAATGTTTTTCATTCTGCGTAACCCTCAAATCTATATTAATGAAGGCTCCAAGTATTGTTTGAGATCTCATGAAGTACATTAGGAAACGCCTTTCTCTAGTGCTTGGTTTTGAATTTCATTTTTCAAATTTAAGTAATATTTTAATGATATTTTGTTCATAGTCTTATGAAGAGCTTAACTTACATCTGTGGCCTCTGTGCCACAGCAGAAAATACAATCCTAATGCGACTATTACAAATTCATAAAACTCGACCACATACTGACGAGTACTCACCACATAATTTAATCACATATTCATCAAGTTGAAAAACAGATCCCCAGATACAGGCGTTTAATAGCTTTTCCGAAATCAAAGTATGACTCTGATCATGACTGAAGAAAAGTTATCGAAAAGTTTATTTTAAATTCGCATATACGTATATTGCCATTTACATGACTTAAATTTCAGGAGCTTAAAAGTTAAATTTTTCCGATAGACATTTTGAATGTTAAACGAAAATAAAGATTAATGTGGATAATTGTAATGTGAATCTTAATATTAATAAAAAACTCTTTAACCACAACAACAC
>JAHWFO010033869.1:2116213-2174278 GCA_023313115.1 Rhysida immarginata
ACTTTCAATGCTAAGATATGGCATGTAATATATCAAACGACTCGTAACAACGTGCCATGAGTGACTATCAAGAGTAAATAATGATAGTGGCAATTGGTTTTGTAGCACGTGCCCTAATGGTACAATACAGAATTTATAGAACTTTTAATGCTAAGATATGGCGTGTAATATATCAACCAACTCCTTACGCGTTATTAGATCTTTTGTTATCCATAGCTTATTTGAATCAAGAGTATAGTACTCTTAGGCTTAATGGTATCTAGAACTCATTACTAATTAATTTAATAGTAGTTAATCGCTTGCTTCAATAAGACTTTAGTAATTTAATATGAAAATCTAATAGATGCTTACACATAACGCTTCAGCAATTGAGGCTCACTTCGTTTAACATTATGTGAGAATTCTTACAAATTAAAGAACTTTTATTTTTTTAAGTGTATGAGGAATAACTTCACTCTCCATTTACCTTTCATTCTTCAAGTTTATTCTTTTAAATTCTCTCTATACGTTAGCCTATTTAAATAGTAATTTACAATTTAGTTTTCATATTTATTTATTTACTCTCAAGTGTTTTAAAATGTTGGTTAATTCTATATATCCATGTGCGATGCTATAAATAGAAAATGTGCTCCGTTTATCCGCTTTGGCGGTAAAATCATTCTTGTTTTTTTTTTTTTTTTTTTTTTACAAGAAACTGGGTTTCCACAAAGCAGTCCTCTTGGGCCGTTTATATTCAATTTTTACATTAATGATCTTTTTTTGCAGAGGGCTGCCTAGCCTACGCTGACTACCTTAAATTAGTCGGAAGCATTCAATATTATGATGATTGTTACATTCGTCAGGAAAAATTTGATATTGTTGTTGAATGGCCTAAAGCTAATGGTTTGATTACACTAGTCAACACACATTTTGTGACTAAGACAACACATTTGTATGTAGAATCCGAATCTGCTTTTAGATTTTTCTATCACGTCAAGTTTCCAAGTTATGCACATCGAGATTTCTATGTTAAAGTAATGGGTGTGAAGAGAAGCGGCTACAATGTTAAAGTATCCATATTTTGGGGCCGCAAGGAAATTTACCAGGCCCCAAACACTGAATGGTTTAAAAATGTTTCATTGGAAAACAAGAAAGCTGTGCGTGCTAGAGAAATTTAAAAATTATATTCGTAATCAGCAGAAAAAATACTACCAAAAATCACCCACTTTCATTTTGTCACAAGAAAAATCTTATATTTTGTTGGCCAGTATTATTAATACCTTGAAGACTAAAGTGATTATAACATTTACTAGAAAGACAAACTACAAAGAAACAGTATATTACGTTTGATTATAAACTCAGCGGAAGGACGGAGAATCGAGAGCTACATGGATCTTGGGATAATATAGGATAAATAATTCAAACTTGATCAACATGTAAATTATCTTATTTACGAGACCTTTAAACGAGTTGGATTTATTCTAAGAGCATGTAAGAACTTTAAGAGGCCTGATATTGCGATTGTACTTTTAACACCCTAGCTCTATCTAAAATTAGATATGATATAGCTATTTGGGGGTGCTGTGTGAAATATGTTTTTAATAATATTAAAAGAGTGAGTTGTAGACTTTTTCTTATTATGTTTTATATTTATGATAGAAATCAGGGAAGTTACTCTTATATTAGGATTAAGGATAAAATTGAAGTGTTAGATCATTACGAGCTGCTTCATATAGTCGTAAAATTATTAATGGAGAGTAGGCTATATTGCCCCTAATGTTCTGGCTAAATTACTGACTGACTACTGTAGAAGGTCTAGAGAAAGAAAGATTCTCGATATATACTGTATAGTAATAGTGTTTTTGGTTTAAATTTCTAACTAATTTTAATGAGATGTTAAATTGCTTTGATGGTTTTAATATTTTTAATTGTAAAAAAATTTGAATGCCTATGTTATGATCTATTTTTCTGTTTTGATGTATAGAGCCTAGTCGTTTTAGGCATCTGCTGTTGACTCGGTTCTTTTTCTCCCTTTATTGAGAAATAAAGAGCAATTAATTACTATTATATCAGTTGTTAATCTATAACGCTATAAATAAATAAAATGGATTCCTTAGAGTAAAAGTTGCGAATGCTATACTTTCTCAACTATTATATTCTTAGAAACATAGAGTTTAAAAGAATTGTTGTTAGTATTATTAATACTATTTTACTTTGATTCCTAAAGTTTACAGAAATCAAGTAAAGTAAATCACAGGATAATTTGATATGTTCGCAGTATATAGAGTTGTTTTCAAAGTTGCTGCCGATTAATGGACCTTGATGCAGATTCTCATAACAACATCATTTTAAATTTCCGATGCATAGGAATTAACGTCAATGAAGTTAAGCATTTTGTTATGAGTTGCTCTTTCAAGCATTAACGTTTAATATATAGGGTGGATACAAAAATGAGCCCCCCCCCCTTTATTTTCGTAACCGAAGCAAATAAGTCAATTTTGATGAATCCAATGAATAAAAAGTTGTGGGTGACCTATCCCGGTGCACTTTTCATCATCCCAAATATGCAAATTAGGACACATTCAAATCCTATCTTAAAAACCGTAACAGATACACGAAAAATTCCAACTGAAGACTTCTTCAGCATGGAATTCCAAACAAAACAAAAAAAATTTCCAAATCCGATGAACGGATCACCAACAATCATAGGATGAATATATTAGAGGTAACTAATGCACTTCACAAAGACATTTGAATGTTCAACATGCAAACCAAGAAATTACCAAAAATTACCATAATAATATTCACTTTCATGAGGAAAAGCAAATAAAGGGCATGTGTCAGCATACAGAAGACAGAACAATTCCAGGATGGCAAGCTACACTGTTCCTGAAATGGTCAACATTATCTTCTGCTTTGGATTGTTGGTGAACCGTTTTGGAAATTTTTTTGTTTTGTTTGGAATTCAATGCTGAACAAGCCTTCAATTGGAATTTTTCGTGTATCTGTTACGGTTTTTAAGATGGGATTTGAATGTGCCCTAATTTGCATATTTGGGATGATGAAAAGTGCACCATGGGATAGGTCACCACAACTTCCTCTTCATTGGATTCATCAAAAGTGACGTAGCTGCTTCGGTTACGAAAATAAAAGGGGGGTGGGCTCATTTTTGTATCCACACTGCATAATTTGTTATAGTTATTACGACTTTCTCTAAGAAGTATTTTAGATAAAAAATTAATAGTGAATAAAAGAGAATCATTAAATTAAAATGAAAAATAGAATTCTGGCTATATAGTATTTCAAAATGGTAGGTTGATTTATGGAAGAAAGGGCATTATATCCGGATGGAAGACTAAAAAAACAAATTTTATATCTATTAATCCCTGGATGATATACAACTGTAAATATTCAACTGATTCATTAAAAACGAGCTGAAGCAACATACGGCAAAGTTGTAAATACCTGCTCCATCCATGACAACAGTGATTGTATCACAAGGAGTTCCTTGACCTATAGAATTAAATGCTTCCATATACAACTGATATGTTGCACCACAAGATAGACCTTCCAAGGCAAAATTTCCGTATTCTGGCCGAATCTCCTTCTTATTCCAGTTGTCGTGTTCTCGTTTAAAGTATAGGAAGAAACCTTCGGAATTAAAATAAAACAAAGTGCTTTATCATCACATAAAAAAAGCTAAAGAAAATTTATCATCACAGTAATTATTGTAATTTGAAAAACTTAGCATTAAAGACATTAAATAAAGATTCATTATTATCGCTGAAAGGGTAGAAAGCAAAAGCTAAGCCAATCAAAGGAAACCAAACATTTCTTTCTCTATACGGTACTTAATCTTCATCTTCTAAGGGGAAAGCTGTATTGGAAAAGCTGTGCTTCATCATCTTCTTTAACCATTCGTCTAGCATGTCCTTTTATTCATCTCTTAATACAGTACCATACATCTTAAAATACACATCTACTAGATCCTACCATAACCTCCTTGGCCTCCGTTTTATGTGCAGATTTACCCTTCATCGCCTATTCGTTCCACTACCAAAAACATTTCAAAATAGACTTAGTATATTCCTTTTTAGCCCAATCATATCTCTGTGGATACATGTGACATGCATGCATATTTAAGGGAGCATAAGCATCTTGTCTAACACTCTTCTAAATATAAATTATTCTAGCATTTTAAGTCTGATACTTGCATATTTATCTATCCAAATTCGTCCTCATATTTATCCATATAATTTTCCTCAAAATCTTAAAAGTATTCGTTTATTCAGACAAAACTTCTTACACTATTTTTTGTCTTCGTTTAGCAACCATAACACCTCGCTTATGTATTACAGAGCAACTTGTCTTAGTTGTGGCTCTATCAAGTCTTGGACTCCACACATTTTTCAAATAACTCTGATTTTTTCTATTCGAGTTTATTTTCTATACGTACATTAACTGTCACTCATTCACGCTATTTCATCCTTTCACCCCAGGACGAAACAGTTCTTAAAAACACCATGCCATCTTCAATCATCTGATGCCATCTTCATCTTCAGAGGATGATGCTTTTCATACCAAGCAGCAGCCCTGAACGTTTTTTTCATACTTCCACCATGCTTCCATATGATGCTTTATTTTCTTTAAATCCATTCTGTAATTTCTATCCCTTTCTCTTGCTATTTTTTCTTGCTTTCTTTCACCATATGTACACATTCCTTCTTATATAATGTAATCTCTTCAAAAACTTTACAACTCAATCCTCATAAAGCAATGGCTGCCTCTCTTATGTTAATTTTGTTTGTGTTCCTGATTAGATGAAATTACAATGAATCAAGAAAATGAGACTCTAAAGCTTGGATCATGGGAAATGTCCGACTCGCAGCTAAGCGTTCTTCTGCATCTCAGCTAACATATGCAAACTTGCCTTCACCATTGTTGACGTTCATGCGGCAGTGTTTAGAGTGCAGTGATGTATCACCACGGCCTCCTAGAAACTACCAGGTCTGAACATGGTGTCAATAATGTACTGTTGAAGCAATATGATTGTAACGTTGAACTAACTCCGTAATAGCACCACCAGTTCGACGTAACAATGTTTTTGTCTTTTCCATGTTCAGGCCTGGAGCAGAGAGTCAATATAAAATTTCGTTTTAAATTGGATAAAACCGCAAAGGAAACCCACGAAATGTTAAAAAGTGGAGACGCTGTGACTCGAAAATGTTAAAAAGTGGAGACGCTGTCACTCGAAAATGTATGAATGGTATAAGCGTTTCCGTGAAGGACGAGAAACTCCCATAGATGAACCCTGATGTGGAAGGCCGACCACCAGCACTACACGGCTTAATAACGAACGTGTCCGCACACATCGTTTGAAATCAACTATGAAAGGACACGAATTTCTTGATGTTCCGGTAAACGGCGGTGGCGAGGAAACTTCATACAGTACCGAAAGAGGATTTTTCACACGCCTTGCAACAATTGTACGAACGATGTCAAAAGTGTATTGTGGCCATGGGGACTTATTTTGAAGGACATTAAAGTATCATCTCTGAACTACCTGTCCCTGTTTGTTTTTCTGAGTCATTCATCGAACTTTCCGGTCTCACCTTATATTTTAATTTTGCTTAAAATTTTATTTTTTTTTAATTAATAGGAAATAAGTATACCTCGGATTCTATCCCCACCGTCTTCTCCTGCCTTCCATCTCAGTTTAATTGTCGACCAGGATTTTGCTACTATTTCAACCCAAGGAGCTGAAGGAGGAACTAGAAAATAAAGAAGAATTACAGTTTCAAGAAACATTTTATGACAAATTCTCATTGCATACTACAGGCTCTTCAAAATGTTTTTTTTTAAAGTAAACAGAACTTTCGTGAAAGCCTCTACTATTTGAAAGCTTTATCCCTTTCATATTAAACATTTTTTATTTGATAAAATGATAGATTTGTGTTATACATACCGCATTTTTTAATTTTAATGAATCGAATATCATTAATGTCTAGGAAATAAAATTATTAGAGTACAATCTTAAACAAATTTTATTTTAACAAACTCAAATAAAATATTAAGTTTCTGGTTTGTATTTTGAAATTATTTTATAAAATCATTCATCTTAATGCTAAAAATGGGGTCAAGAAAATTAAAATGGATTATTAATGGTATTTTTTCCTGAACCTTCAATAGGAATTACCGTCCCTTGAAGTATTCATACAGATTCAAGGAGCGATATTCGCTGATAAAAAGAAAGAAAAATTAGATCACGTACACAAAAATAAAACAACGTAACAGATGGCAAAAATGAAAAAAAGGAAAGTAACAATAATAATCTAATAAACTCTTCAAAACTCTATTTACCTAAAACTTGTAAGGAATATCTGACTTCGTCCTTCCCATGTTCATTGAATAGACTGCAAGTGTAGTTGCCGTTGTCCTCTTTGGACACTTCCTTGATGTACAGGGAACCGTCCGGTCGTATAGAAATACGCTCGCTTTCTATCAGAAAACCATTGCTGAAAGAGAAAATATTGTACGCTATAGGAAAATTTTAATATTTCGCATGCTCTTTTTAAAGAAAAAAAACACTACATGATGATTCTAAAAGTACTCTGTCATTCAAAAACATTCTGTTTATTGCAGACTAATACAAATGTATTACTTTCCAGATACCGCCATGATACATTGCACTGCTCTTAGCAGGGCAAGTGTGGAATCAGAGACGAGTAAACTATTCGAATACAATCTTGTGGACATCAGACTTAGACGTACGATTTATTTCATAGGTTTTCTACAATAAAGTCACGAAACCAGGAAGTTCTTTTTTGAATCACTTTGTATTTGTCTTTAATCAGCAAAACGTGAGGACTTAAAAATCACAATTTAAATAAATGACATATTTTAAAATTAATCCAAAAATTTAATAAATCTTATAGTTTTCTAGACAAACAGGTGTGCACTGTAGTTTTTCTTTTCATTCTACATATTATGTATTAATTGTCTCATTCTTCACCTGAACATCCATTCTCTTTGTGGATGTGGAACACCAACAGCTTTACATGACAACAGGACGCTCCGCTTCCAAGGAGTGACAATATTGGCATCAAATGAAGCAGACTTGGCTGCAACTGTACTATAAAAAGACAAGCATCATTTCTTACTAGTATATTATATAAGAGAATACTTAAAAATATAATAAAAAGCACTATCATACATATTTAAATTATACATTCTGAAAGTCGGATAACTTAATGCTCTCAAAATACTTTCGGGCCCGGAAACATGCACAATAGATGACAATCCTCATTAAAAAACTAATTCTACTATACAAAACTGGGTGGTTAAATAGAATGTCATTGGTTTTCGTCCTAAATTACATACTGCTTCTTGTATGAATGAAATAACGAAACATTAATGCTAAATAAACAAAACATTTTCTATTTTGAAATACCGTACTTTTAATCTGGGGAACTTTATTAATTCTGATACTGTATTTAGATTTCGTTTTTTGTTCCATTTAAAGCATTTAAAATTTTTCGAAGGAAAAGAGTGCTTTTTTTCTTGATGCTTTTTTCTAAAGAACAAGAGCAGGTATTTAATTGGTATATTAACCCTGAATTTCAAATGGGTGCAATGACGCATTTGTTTAAATATGTAAGGCGTTTCTGGTACAAAACTAACCTTCTTAAAAGAAGAACTTAGAAATCTTGAATGTACAAAGAAGCCAATCTAAAGATATGACAAATTTCATGTACAGAGTGTTTTAAAAATAGTGAGCATTATTTCAGGAATCAACTCACCGTATGTAAAAAACAAAAAAAAAGTTTATTACAACAGGGGTCCAGAAACGCATGGTTTCCGAATTATGGCCTTCAAAACAATGATATTCACCGAAGCTTTTCTTTTATTCTGCAGGTGATTGACGTTTAACTGTGCGACTTCATGTACGGAAAGGCGCCGTGGTTAACGTCAGGTTCTGTGGATTTACTAGTCCAAGTTCGATTCCTATATTAATGAATTTTTTTTTCATTTATTTTTCATTTTTTCCCCCATTATTTTTCCATTTTTTCATTTTTTTTTGTTTTGCGCCATTATTATTTGTTTGCACTTTATTTGCATAATAACATTCACAGACATAAGCAAAATAAGAATGCAAAATGTGTTGTACAATATTTTCACGGATGGTCATTAGCGATCCGTGATGTGATGGTGTCAATTGCGCATAGATCGTCGATAGTGTGACTAGATCTTTATAGTTTCTTTTTTATTTCACACACCATGACAATGACCGTCCGTGAAAATACTGTACAACGTATTTTGCATTTTTTTTTGACCTGTGACGTTGCTTATGTATGTGTATTATTATGCAAATTTCAAACAAATAATAATGACGAAAAACACACAAAAATGGAAAAATAATGGGAAAATAATTGAAAAAAAAATAGAAAAACAATGGAAAAAATGAAAAAACTTCAATACTACAGGAATCCAACCCTGACCAGAAAATCCACAGAACCTCATGTTAACCACTGCGTTATCACTTTCTTCCCACTTGGCTTATCTGGCACAACAAAATAAACGAAAGGCCATTGAGTCATATACTTTTACACAGAAGGTATATTAATATTGTGGATTGACCTCCTAAAATTTCAACCAAATCCGTGATTACATGTCCGTGCGGTCCCCTTGTAAGTACCGCACCACATTCCGAATATCCAGTGACCTCCAACATGACCAAATGTAAAATTACCTGTGCTCAAAAGGAAACAGGTAAAAAAGTGAAGCTTACATGTAAACAGATAAATAAGCAAGCTAGATTTTTCATGTTGATAATTAGTGCCTTGGAGAAGCTTACATGCAAAGGAAACACGGCCGTTGAATGATCTCTTGAATATTGACGTCTGCATTGTTTTTGTTTTCAAAAGTAGACCAATTGTCATAAGAGAAAACCCCAAACCAGTGTTTTGCATTACAATTAAGTTAGAGTATCAGTGCCTTTTGGAGCTTTTACTTATGTGCATGCGTTGGTAGCGGATCTAAAACAAAAGGGGCATGAAGCATTAAAAATGCCATCCGGTATTTCTTAAATATCTGTCATGATACAATGCAATAATTTTTTTATGTCACAGTGTAAACGATTCAAATGTGCAGTAAAATATATCACCGAGTTTTATGACTTTCAGAATGTTATTTTGGAATTTTTCAGTGTTGTTGGTGCGAACCATATACGAATACAGATAAAATATTCAATTCACATTTGGATATCGGGTATTCATTACCTTCAGAATCAGCAACGGTTTCAGCTATTATCGGCGATATTGGACTTTCTCCAATTATTGACATTGCCGTTACCCAAAAGGCATATTTCTTGTTCTTTTTTAGTCCCGTGATCTCCAAGTATTTCGCATCAGATTGTGTCGAATGGACGGTTGCATCTCGAAAGAATTCTTCAGTCATTTGCGAATCAAGATCAATCTTGAAATAGATGAAAGTTTTTATTTTTGATATGTTGAGGATAAATTAATGAATTACGTAAGAGATAATTTTCGAATCCTTTAAGTGTTGGATTATGGAAATACATTCATAGCATAACAATGTCCAGTCAAAAACTTATGAACTCCCCTTTGCATAACAGAACATTTGCCTGTTCCCAGCAGCTACATTGTGCACTCATATATAGATGCAAATTTATAGAAGGAATAAAAAAAGGACAAGTGCTTAATATTGTAGTAATCAAAATTGAAAATGAGAAAAATGATAACCTAACAGAGTTATGTGATCCTATATTGTTTTCGGAGTTGCATCTGCTGTGAGTTGTTCAAGAATGGAAAGACACGTGACGATGTAAGCGAGCCAATGGTGGACAACGCAAAAATTCATGTCTGCGACCAACATTCATTATTCCAGTTTTTATGATCCAGAATATACAGACATAGTATAATGAACCTTGACCATTACGAGTTTCTGGAATTAACGTCTATTTAACATATACAGTAGATTCCGCTTAAAGAATGTACTTTGCCCAGATTAAATGACTGCCCTAATTATACTAAAGTGTGATACAAATGCAGCCAAAACCGCTACAAAAAGAAAAACTGCTGTTTAAATGAGCAACGAAGAATGTAGTGAAATATTTTCTGAATATTTATTAAATTCACGTAGTTTTCACCCACCGACAATTTTCACGCTAGTATCTGGCACTCTATTAGGATCAAAATTATAAAAATATAGAGATAAACAATATTGATCACTTACAGTTGTGTAAACACTCTAAACTTCCCGATTCAATTGCTTATTGGAGAAAACAGTATACGGGGATACGGGTAAAAAATAAATTCTGCGACAATAACCAATGAAAATCGCGGGTGGACCATATGCTTTACATGACATACGGCCAACTGGGAGCCGAGCGTTGAAAGTTTCATCGAAAATTCAACCCGTAGATCCAGACTGGCCCACTTTTGGTTGGATCTAATAATCAGACAAGTCGATGATTCCTCTGCAAGCTTCAGAGGTGAGGAAAAGAGTGGAAAACTTTCCCAAATAAACGGCGTGCTGTCCAAATTTAGCGAAGAAAACCCATGGCTTTTTCCTATTGGCTCTCTTCTTTAAGCTTTCTTCCAAATAAACGGCTGTGGCGATTAGATGGTAGCCAAAATAACAGGAATCTACTGTATAACCTGCTAGTCCGTTACATGCCAATATTTTTTTTATCGAAAAATGGAAAAGGGCTGCATTTACTGACGAATAATTTTTTGGCTGCTTTTTTCAGATAATGTTCCTACTGATCATCTATGGTATTGCCATAACCGACAGCCTTTGCACTAGATCCTCTAATCAGGACTCACGAAGATCTCCTGGAGGCTTAGGCGTAAGCATGGAAAATTTTAGAGGGTCTTTTGAACATGCCGTATAGCCAGGTATTGGCGATACGAGGAGATCACATAGCGGGGAATATGCAATAATTTTTTGATTGGGCATTGTGAGAATAAATAGCTAGAATAAATGAAAAAGAATAATTATTTTTAGTTATTAGCATATATCTTCTAATTTAAAAAATTAACGGAATTAAAATAAAATTAAGCAAAGTCAGTGCAGTTCACGCTTGGATCCCGATAGAAAAATGTATTACTCTTGTTAGAATCTGGAATTACAAGATATCATCGAATTTAGTCTTTCATTTGTTCATAACCGTTTTTCATAAAAATTGGATTTTGGAGTAAATGAAATTTGAATAAAACCATATTACATACAGGGAAATTCAGAAAATATATACGAGAGCGGAACTATTTCTTTTTTCGCCATTAATTTTCCTCGCGTGTATCCCTACTGCCCAGTAGTAACTGAAAGTAGCCATACTGCGTTTGCGTGCAGTGCTTATTTATAGTACAAGTATAATTCATTTTACGAAATTAATTTTACGAATTTTTGATAAAGTTCCAGCAGAATTTTTACACAGACTTCCATACTGAAAAGACCCACTTTTATGGAATTCATTTTTACGAAATTTCAGTTTAACGAAATGAATCGTGAACCTCATGCTATTCTTGTAACACCTCAGTTTAGCGATTGAGGAGCACAAGGTTTATCACGTATATTTCGAAAATGTCCAGGTACAATTTTTCCACCAAACTGGACACTTGTACTTCAGTCAATGGACCTTGGCATTATACGATCATTGAATGGAAAGTACAGAAAATAACTTTTGAGAAGAATCCTGCTGAATTTGGACAATGTATATAACAAAGAGTGAAAGAAAAGTCAACTTTAAGGAAGCGATCGACATGAATGGACATGGGACAATGTCACTTCCAGAAAGAAAATTGTTTCCTTGCCAACTTGATGAACGTGATGAGCCAGAAGAACATGATGACAATGAGATACAGTCACTGTGGAATGCCGTTCTTCCCAAACAGAAACAGATCTAGCATTATCCTTTGATGAGTTTGTTGACGAGGATAGCCACTTACAAACTGCACTAGGTTTAATTGACAATACTATTGTAGAGAGTGTAAAAGCCCCAGAAGACTCATCAGAAGACAAAAGCACAGAAAACGCATATATTATTAGTTTTAAAAAAACCTCTTTGTTCATTACAAAAAGTGTGAACTTATTTATCTTCCGCCAAAAATATTTCTGAAGAATTTTTTCATTTCTAAGTGCAGTGGAACAGCATATTTTAAGTAGTCTTGTACAAGGAAACATTACTGACTACTTTGTATTTATTACCTAATGTCTATAGTATGCTATGAAGAGGTAAGAAAAACACAGCAATAAATTTTGCTTTAACAAAATATTTTTTCATCTCTTTCGGATTCGATAAACTGAGGTTTTACGTGTAATCTAATGGCTATTCGATTCGTAATCTCACAAGTGCGAGATGTATTCGAGTATTCATGTCTTTAATATGAAAGAGAAGAGACAGTAGAGATTCTGCCAATTCAGTCTTTATAAACAGACAGAAAGCGGAAAAAGAATGGCTGAATTCAAACTAGCTAGAACTAAGGCTGCGTACGAGTGTTAAATCGAGTCGAATAAAGGTGCAGACGAATTCATTTGAAAACAACAAATTCTGCTTCAAATGAAACGAATATAATTTTAAATGGATTCGGAAAAAAGTTCAAAAACACTTGAATTGAAATCAAATCTATTCGATTAATTCAATTCAAGGAGGCTGATTACTCCTGTAAGCTCGAATTGATTTTATCCGAACCATACCATTCGATACCTTCGGGTACATCCGAAAATAAGCTTATAACTGCTTACAAATAATAGCTCATTTCGGTGTTTATTGCACACTAATCTATTAGAAATTTTCGGGGACATTGTAAATGCTGTTTCAATTAGTTAAAATATCTAATTGAAATGCAAAGACTTCAGAACCACTCGTAGGCGTACGACCGCAGCGTTAACTTAACGTTAGAACAATAGTGCTATAAATGGAACCAAATACATCATCTAGGTCTTTCATATGGAAACATTACAACAAATATGTTGAGAAAAGTGAAGAAAGCCAAGATATATTCCAGAGAAATATGTTCAAATGGTTTCGAAAGGAATATTCAAAGGCCATTCAAATAGATTTCGAATAAGGCGTTCAAAAGCTGTTGATATACAAATTAATAGAATGAATCACACAATTCGTTACAGCAGCCAAACTTCAAATGTTAGTTCAAATGAATTCGATAAAAGCTCGAATGACTCGAGAAACAGATCAATTCATTTCGAATTGTTTTAATGTAGATTTGATAGGATGTTCGAATGCATCCAAATCAAAGTTTTCTTGAAATTATTCGACTCGCACGTAGTCTTAGCTAGAACTATGTTAATCAATCCAATGTATTTCACACAAGTCCATTTAATGCCTATTCAGTTAATGAAATGACATTTCCATCAAAATCATGGAGGAAATGTCATTTTTTTGACCGGAATAAGCATTAGCTATCCATCTGAGTGTGTGAAAAAACCTTGTGATTGACCAATATATATATCATATCACAGACTTAAAATTTTGACCAAATTTTGATCGCTATATTAGCTATGCTCCCGAATAGACAGGACATGTGTGCCTGGTATAAATTTAACTTAATTTTGGATGCTGTGTCCGAATCTGACGTCAAAATCAAAAAATTAAAAAAAAAACTAGCAACAAAAAGACCGACTTTACAAATTCAGTAACGATGTTTTTAAGATCATTGAAAATTAGGATACATTTTGTGTTGATAATCATTTAACAATGGATAAAATTTATAGAAAAATTTTTGGGAATCTCCATATTTATAGGACAGTGATCGATAACTCGTATAATAGAAGAATTACTGCAGTGGGAAGTTTTGAGCAACAAATTAAAGGAAGTTAAAGGAACATTTCCTGTGGGACACAATGATCGGGATGGAAGGGCAGATTTTACTTCTGAATCACAAGAAGTTTGACTTCAGTCTCAACAAGATAAGAGGGAAAAAAGGGCTTTTTGCAAACCACGGTTTTATAATATTTTCTTATATATCTCTTCAAGCCGGCGTCAACAATTTGTAAAACTAATTTTTTCATCTAACAATTAAGCAATTCTTATACCAATCGTCCCTCCGCAAATCGGCAACCAAGTTGCCGATTTGTGACGAGAGGACTGAAATGAATTTTTGCCCTAGAACGCGTTCCAGTGAACCGATTTGAAAATTTTTTCCTTTAACATGCATTGTCATCGATCTTGTGTATGTATATCAAGTTTCAGCTTTCTAGCTTCTCGGGAAGTTGGTTTAATGTTGATTACAAGAACTGACCCGGACACACAGAAAAGCAAGTTAAATTAAAGCGTGTAAAAAATCTATTGGCTGACAAAAAAAGTGAAGCACCCAGAAGGAGTGGTTGAAAGTGAATGAAACGACATATGATGAAAGAACATGTGACTTTATTGCACTGATTACAATATGGGATGAAACAGACAACGCCGTTGGAAGTGCATTCCTTTGGCGCCAGATCAGCAGGGTGTGGCACACCTCTGATCCCCATGCATGCCCTTATGCGGTTCGGGATGGCGTCGATCCTCTTGATCCTCTCCTGAGGCAAGCCAATCCACAGTTGTTGCAGCTGTCCCTCCAGATCCCGTAGGTTGGTACCGGGACGGAGTCGCCTTACAATGTATTCCCATACATGTTCAATGATGGAGAGATCCTGATGCCAGGGGTTACGCCTGTGTCTCCACAATACGGGTCGGTTGTGCCCTCTGCCCTCGACCAACACCTCCTAAAGATAAGGCCTGAGCGCTAAAACATCATATATTGTTACATCACCATGCGAAGACATAATTTAGGGCTTATTATTGGTAGAAATGCGATTAAACATGTCTTCGTATGATGATGTAACAATATATGACGTTTTCGCGCTCAGGCCTTATCTTTAGGAGGCGTTGCCTCGACGCAGCCATACGCGAACACGATGGTCATCGGAGGTCATGGAGAAGCGGGACTCATCACTAAACATGACGCGACGCCATTCGTCCTCTGTCCATGCCTCTCGGGCAAGGCACTACTCTAAACGCAGGCGTTGGTAGGACCCAATCCGGCGGATGCGAGTCGTCGAGACACGGTGCGGGGGAACTCCTGGAGTGTTGTAGAGTCTCCAGTACATGTTCGCGGATGGCGGGTGCCGATGCCATGAGATTCTTTAATGCTTGGAGCACCATACGACGGTCCTCCACCCGAGGGACCCGAACCTGCAAGACGTGCATGGGTGCCCTCATGTACCCATTGATTCCAACATCGGGCCACTGTGCCAATTGTACGATACGACCAATCAGCCTCATGCAGTCCCACAATGTGGTCCCGGTCAAATGCTGTCAATTGGTGGATAGGATGTCTAACGCGTCTGCGAGGAATCGCGGGTGCTTTGTACATTACAGTAATGCTCTCTGAACGTCTTGCGTAGCCGTCGGACTCAGAGCAGTTGACTGGCAACAACTTAACAATATGGCGGTGAATCACGAATGCACTCTGGTGAGCGTTCTAGACATAGCAGATGCTTGTGAATCGTTTACTAACACATCAGTGGTATGAATGTGTACCGAAATAGGATAATATTGGACCACTCCTTCTGGGTGCTTCAATTTTTTGTCAGCCAGTGTGTATTAAGAACTATAATGATTACGTTAAAAATAAATAAATTTTATTCTAAGTAAATGTATTTTATGGTTATTTTATTTTAATTCTATAGTCCTCTCGTAATTCATACGGTTGTTCTAAACATAAAATCTGGACTAGTGAAATCTTGATAGAATCTCTTAACAATGTAAATGGCCCATTTTTTAATTGTTTTGAATATATTTTAAATTAATTTTCTTAATAAAAACATTTGAGTCCACGTTGTCCGTCTATCGGTCACGAACTCGAAAGACTTCGGGCAAAACTATTCGGGCGCTTGAAATTTCCGCAAGAAAATTCATATGGTACAGATATACCAAAAATAAAATATGACTGAAATATGGAGCAATGTACACAAGAAACTCTTTCAGTTTTGACTTCATTTGGTCATTAATTTTATCATGACTTTTGTTACATTATTAGAACTGCATCTAAAGACCATGGGCACCATTTAGGGGAGAGGTGATTTGGGGGGGGGGGGGAATGCTTCCGTTAGAAGCAATAATTTTTTATTTTTTTAGAAGAGTAATTTTTTATAACTCAAATTTTTCTGAATCTATGGATGCGTGTAGATATGGTATTATAAACTCCATCTAATGTCGCGGATGACGCGAACAACAACGTCATCGAGCAAGGAAAAATCTTTAATTGAGAAAAATGTGTTTTTTAAAATGTTTATATGTGCAATTATTTATTTAGAGTTAGGGTCTATGTTGCAGAAAAACAAAAAACAGAGACAGGATATACATACTTAAAAAAGCTTAGTTAAAAAGAAAAGCCTTATTTAAAAAAAATAAGCCTTAAACCTGTAAAGTTTGTTAACCGTGCTTATATTCTTGATTTTTAAAAACAATTTTAAAAACAAAAAATGGGGGTCGTCTTATAATCGGGTAAATACGGTAATATTAAAACTCTAAGCTCAAGGACATGCTTGCATTTGCTGCGCGTTTCCATCACCGTGACAACAATTTATGGCGACAGCAAGCAAAATTTCGAACATGGATTGACGTGCTGTCGGATATAATAGCGACGGAATTGAAAATGCGACTTCGCGTCATGATAGAAATGCCAAGAGAAACTGCTTTTTCTTTAGATACCGAGAATAACGAGAGTGATCGTCATGATTGAAGTTCCGAGCGCGCCTATACTTTGTCATCGCCTTCTCTGCGAAAGAAACCCGGAGAAAACGCAATCATATCCCTGTATTGAATAATGATTTTCTTTTTTTTTCCTTTTTTTTTAAAGTTATTTGCAAGCATCGGAGCTGTAATTAATGTTTAAAAATGACATTTAACAAAATAAAGCTAAAACTTGTTATCATTAATGTCACTTATTTTAGTTATTACTTCCTTTAATTCAATAGAATTAAAACTGAAGCGAATTTTTTTTTTCAATTTTGGCTAATGCCAAATATGAATATTATCTTAAATAATGTTTGGTAATATACTGTGTAGCATGTAAGCGTGTAAGTTGTCTGTCTTGGAAATAATCTCACGGTAATTACAAGGAACCTGTTTCCCATCTTTAAGAGGTGACACGTAGACGTTGTATTTAGTTATAGCACTGTTGGATTTCTCTGGAAGTTTCCATGACACAACGACAGAATCAGAAGACGACGGAAGTACCTTGATGACTGAAGGAGCCTCAGGGACTGTAATTAAAACAGCAGATTTATTGTAAAAATAATTAAATGGCAGATGAAATAATTAAATAACAACTATGTGCAAACAAATGATATATGAAAATATTCATTTAATTTAAAAGACAACAACAACTAAAATTACCATTTACGTTTGAAGTGTTAGTAATTAAGAATTATTTTTAAGATTAAGGGATGCTGGTTACCAAATAAAATCATACGTGCGCTTGAATACAATATTTAATCGTGTATGTGAATTTTAAAAGTCATTATTATTAATCAAGAAAGCTAAAAATAAACATGAAACTAGCTGTCAACAGGAAATGCTTAAGAGGCAACTTACCATCTTCGTGGGTTTTACAAAACACGGGAAGACTCTTAACGCCTTCTCCAACTTTAGTGAAGGCCAAAACCTGAATACTGTAATTGACATTAACTTCCAAATCTTGTAACGTAAACTTAGATGCCTGAACAATTTTGGACTGCATCAGAGCATCTGAAATGAACCGTCATAGAGGTTTAAGTAATTCATCTAAACAATGTTTCGCTTCACTCGTGAAAACTTACCTACCATACCATTCTTCCGCAGGCTTGTAAAGAACCTTATATCCTTTCAAGATTCCATTCAAGGAATCCGCTGGAGGAGGATCCCAAAGTACGTAAATGCTCTTAGTCGACAGGGCAGAACAGCGAACGGATTCTGGAGGCTTTGTTGGCACTAAATGAGAAAGATTTAATTAGGAAATGTGTGAAGTACTGAATCAGGAAATGAATATAATGATATCTATTACCGTCTTCAGAAGTCATCGCTAACACTGGTTTTGAAAACGGCCCAACACCTTTTGCATTGTATGCTTGGATTACGATATTGTATTGCGTGTACATGTTCATATGATTCAGCTGGTATATGAGATCGTCCGTGTAATCCTCAGGAACTTCAAGAGTGGTGAAAGTATAATCGTTTTTAGAATTTTCTAATTTATATCCAATATTATAACCGCGGATAACACCGTTCCACGTGTGCTTCCTGGGAGGCTTTGGAAAATGAATATTAAATAAAATCATCGGTAAGAAAATTTTTAACACATAGCAATATAAAAATTCTATACCTTCCAAGATATTCTTAACGTATTTGCATCTGTTGCCTCAACTTCAACGTGTTGAGGAGCTCCTGAAGGAACTGGAATAGGAAAAAAAAAAGAAAAAACCATTTGAAAGACCGATAACGAAAAGATTTCACAATAAATAATTTCTACAAAAAAAAGCACATGAAGTTGAGTTTCGCTTAATCTAGCTAAGAATTGTGTAGACATATTAGTTAATTCATGGATTAAGAAAATAGTTCTACCATTTTCGTCTGTCTTGGCGGAAGCTTCATAACTACAACTCCCATTTCCGACGGCATTTTCAGCAAAGACACGAAATGAGTAACTTGTTGCTGGTTGTAAATCCGTCACATTAACTTCGTTGACTTCACCGTCTACTACAGTCACACCCGACTTATTGCTCCATTTTTCTGAAATGAAAATTGTCTTATAATAAAAAAATTGGCCTATTTTAATTAAAATATAATAAATTGCGTTTTCTTTTACTAACCATGCTCTTTTTTATACTGGATATAGAACCTTATTATAGGACTATTGTTATCGTTTGGGGTTGTCCATTTTAAATAGACCGTTTGGTTAGTTACGTTATTAGATAATTCTAGCAATGGAGGATCTGGAACTTCTAATTTTGTTATAAAAATATTGAGAGTTCAATTATTTATAAAATTATAAATAAGAAATAAAGAATGATGATAAAAAGAAAACCGACAGTAGCAAGACACAAACCTTGAACAATAAGATTGACATGCATCTCATCTTTCCCAATAGAATTTTCAGCTTTACAAATAAACTGAAGAGAATCTTTTTTCTCTACCCATGTTATAATGAATTCGGACCAACTTTCTTTGTTTCGGTCATTTTCTTCTGCATTTTTAATTTGATATCTTTAGGGTCGAAAAAGCAAACCACCTCAATTTAAATGTCGTGCTGAACAAATAAACTGCTACTCTTATTTCAGTTGAAGGGGCTTTACCTGTGATCAGTGAAAGAATTGATATCTTGATTATCTACAACCCAACTATAAGAGATTGGCAAATCTCCTTCCGCTTGACAAACAATTTGTGCATCTTCGCCTTTCTTCACTAACAAGTCCTCGTAGGATTTTTCAAATTTTGGAGGTGCTATTTAAATTCAAAAACAAATCATTATTTGATGATTTTAATCTTAAATCAGTTACTGTTAAGGTGAATTTAAATGTAATTTAATATAATATAAAATAGACTAAACCCAGCAAAAAAAGAACAAAAAGATGAAATTTAATAATAATGATTTAAAAATTTCTACAATGTAATTAAAATACAGCTTTAATAAAAATTGTGTATGTACAATTAAAAGATATTACTAAACAACTAAAGTGGCAAATGTAAAATTTCAATTTAATAATTTGCATATAAGAGGATGAGTTGCATAAATCGGACAAACCGATTTAAAAAAAACACTTCTTGGTGCCACTTGTTGTTAGTTTTCAGGACTTCGTCGAAGGAGGTAACCATTGTGCTATCGACGAGGCCGAAACTGCAGCCGATTTCCCACAAAAAATCCGGTAAGTTTTATTCACTTCTAAATAAAATGTGTTAACTTCTAAGTAATAACTCGTGTTAACTGTCGAAAGACAGAAAGATCGTGGATCAACTGTGAATATCATATTTTGATTCGTAAATCAACTGTGAAATTTCGGATCACCTCCCAATATTCACCTTCCAATCTTTCCAGTCAACAGCACACCCCATCTCATCGTCACTCAACACTCGACTAATAACAACCAACAGATTAGCAATTTTCAATTCATTTCTGGAATTAACCAACTCGCTATTTAACCCAGAGGAAGACATCAACACCCTCTTCGAAAAATTTGTCTACCAAATCCACAATGGTTTCAATCGATACCTACCATATGCACCTACTAACTCCTCTTAAACAAAACACTCCTTTCTGAAGCCTTGGATGATCCCTAACTTACTCTCACTTTTTTCACATAAAAATGCTTTATATCGCAAATACCGCCGCTCTCCAAACGCTTATAACAAATTTAGGTTCCGATCTTTCTCCAATTCCACTCGTCATGCTATCCAAAAAGATAATCCAATTATTTTATTCAATTCTTTGCGAATGTCAGTAACAGCAATTTAAAATGGAAAGCTATAAAAAATTTAATTCAGGGACACTCCCCTCTTATCACGCCATTCTCTGACCCTTCCACCCTTGAACCCACTCTTTTAAATAACTTTTTGAATATACTGCTATCGCCAACTCCTTCACCTTCTTCACAGCAACAATACCCTATCTCAATATCGACAGATTCATCCCTTCCTTTGCCAAAATATTTGAGAGCCTTTTCTACCACGTCTATCTTCATATATTTTTTCAAAAAATCTTTTTTCTCCTTCCCAACACCGATTCACATCTATAAGAAGCACATCCACTGCCTGGTACGAACTGATGGAATACATTATCGGTATCTCTAATATGGCCAACAACAAATTAGTTGTTTCCCTATTTCTCGATTATTCTAAAACATTTGACTCAATCCTTCATGATCTCCTTCGACACAAACTATTCCAACATTTCAACATACGTGGCCCTCCTCTTGACTGGCTTTCAAGCTTTTTAATAGATAGACAATACACCCTCCACCTTCATAATAAATCCTCCTCCACATTCACCCAAAATATTGGAGTCTCCCAAAGTTCCATCTTATTACCGCTTTTATTTAATATTTTTATAAATGATCTTTCCTCCATACTATCTCCCCTACCTTTAATATTGTATGCAAATGATGCAACAATATCCTATGCCGATGCCTCGCTACATACAATATAGGATTCCTTTAACTCAATCCTAGAAAAACTTCTATTCTGGAACACTGTCAATCATCAGTCCCTCAACTTTAGCAAAACCACTTACGTCATCTTCCATCAACGCAATAAAAATTTTGACACGAACGAATTTTCGCTATATTACAACTCACAACAGATTAACCCATCCAAATTCTTTAAATACCTAGGCATTCACTTAACTCATAACCTCTCCTGGGATACCCACATCAATTCTTTAGCTTCAACTCTTAATCAGAGTTTAGGGCTTTTCTCCCGTCTCCACTTCTTTCCCCCAAAAATTCTCTTACTATTATATAATACTCTAATCCACTCCTCACTAACTTACGACCTTCAATTCTGGGGTTCGACCACTAATATAATCTTTTACGCTTATTCAGATTCAAAAATGGTTCGTTCGAATGTTATTAAAACTATGCAAACCAACCCCTATCTCTCATCTTTTTACCACAGTGGGTATCGCACCCATTCAACAACTCTACTTTATAAACCTAGCAATCTTTATATACAAGATAATCAACAATCACATTTTAATCTCCCTCCCTCAACCCTTATGTACAATCAATAACGCACCTCCTTACAACACTCAACACTCAGTCTTCTTGCAAATAAAGCATAATTACGAACTCAAAAGCATCTCTGTCTCAGGCAATAGACTCTGGTATTCTATTCCACCAGATCTCCGAATGTCCCCTAATATCGCAACCTTTAAAACCCTTATAAAGAATTATTTCTTAACACACCCACCCATCTAACTATCCCCTTCCCACCTCACCCCCTCAACATAAATTATATTACAATTTATATTACAATACTGTTTTACACTGTCTCTTGTTCCCTACCCAGGGACCAACCCCGTCGGGCTACGGCCATACTGGCCCTGGATGGACGATTGTAACGTTTTTTTGGAATATTTTTAACCAAAATAAATAAATAAATAAATATCGATGGATTATTTTTATAGCAACATGCAACGAGCCGCCATCGGATTTTCTATGGGGCTAGATGATATTCAAAATTACCATGTTCCAAGGTCGGAACAGTTTCAATTTCCTAAGATGGCGCGGGTTTTCTCAAGGAATAAACAAAGAACATCAAAAGAGAAGAAGCTAACAAATTTGCCACAATAGAATGATTTTGCATAATCTGGAAGGATCATATGCACTATTCACTTCCGGTTGGATCCAGTGTACCCAGTGCAAAGAATGGGCACCTGAAACCTGCATAATCACGGATAAAGTCCGTTTTACTTGTTTTGCAGGTAGCAAGTAAAATACAAAAGTTGATATCAAAAGTCTACATAGGAAAAGTTAAGTGCTTTGTTTTATTTGTTTGCTATGTCCTGTCTTAGGCTCCTGTCTTAGGCTCATATATATATAACTTGGGAATCATTTGGTATTCAGTGCCCTCCATAATTTATCCTGTTTTGTATTAATAAATTCTAGAAAACGTCCCAATTTATGCAACTCTCCCCCAGTGAATTGAAAAAAAAAATTTCCAAAAATACTTGTGTATATGATTAATAAAAATTGTGAAGTGACTGCCTTATGAATTTCTTTATATCCACCGTAAGGAAAGAAAGTACCGCAGACTAATTTAAGAAGTTTTTAATTCTACATAAATAATTTGGTCGATTTTATTTTAAATAAATTTTAACTAAATTCTGGTAATTTTTAAATCACTGTTATTAAATTTTAAATTTATTTTACATTATTGTTTAATGTTGAGGTATAATCTCTTTCTTATTACATTAAATGATATTAAATTTTAAGTTGTTTCCTTTCATAAACTTATTCATAAAATAACCTTGAACTTTTATTGAAATGGCTTTGCTTAATGGTTCGCCAATTCCGTTGTTTGCAACGCAATAATAAAATCCTTCATCAGATGGCTGTACATGTTTGAAGACCAAAGAACCATTCCAAAGAACTTCTGTGAGCTCATTGTTTGTTATAGGTAACATATTTTCTTCAATAAAATTGTGACCTGACAGTAAGTATTAAAAATTCATTAGTAAATTTCATTTCTGGTTGATAGAAAATATAAGTAAACGATTTTAATTAATATCATGGTTAATTTAGAAGAAAAATTAATTACCTTATGACTGTGGGTATTACTTATAGTAAAGAAGGCAAAAAACATAACCACTTCCCAACAATATTATTCATTCAATCATGTATACGCATTTCGACTGTTCTGCAATACATAATATTGTGGGAAGTGGTTATGTTTCTTCGCCTTCTTTATCATAATTAATATTTTTTAAGGTCGTGTATTTTTTGCCAATAACTATAACTCTTTATCATCAATTTAAAATAAGACAAATAATATTAAATTCTTACCAATGATTAAAATAAGTTTTGATATCGATATTTTAAATATTATCAAAATATAATTTTTGGATTACTTTTTCCCAATGCGTTTCACCTATCGACATTTTCAATAGAGAATGTATTGATTGATAATTTATTGAAAAATGACAGACTATTTAAAATATTTGAAAATATTCAGCACAACAAGCATTGTTATTATAACAATTAGGAAATTACCAGGAATGTACATTGTATGAGAATTTTCTTTTTTAAGTAGGAAATAGAAATATAAATGTTAAATATAATCAAATAATGAAATAAATGGTTGAAAAAAATAATTAGCTAATAATTTTTATTATATCATCAATATTAGATACTCTATATAATCAAACTTTTTAAGAAACAATGGTCGTCAGAATGAAATCTACGCATTTTTAAAACCTCAGTAAGTTGCACTGTAGTTAGCAATTAGAAGTTTAATGACAACGATTAACTAACTTTTTTTTAAATAATATGACTATTTATTATGCATATTTATTAGAACATACCTTTAGCTCTTTTCCAGGTTATTACGGGCTTTGGAAACCCTTCTGCTTGACAATCTACAGTCAACTTCTCTCCTGCTTTGGTTAAAGCGTCCTGAGGTTCCAGTGACCATTTGGACGTTACTTAAAAAAAAAGGCAGCAACAATTAAAATATGTACCATGTGAATATATTAAATAAAAACTCGAGAGTATAGGCATTTCCGTATTTTGCGAGTTCCATACCAATTTGTGAATATCATTAATAATATACCGAAGACATTTCTGCCCTGTTCTAATTTTATCAGTTATAATTCTGTTATGTGTATCTACTCGTAAAAACGATAATATAAAGCATATATAGGATTTTGATTATATTTTTAAACCTGTGTTAGAAAGTTTGTTCTCTAGCAATTATCACGTGACTGCTCGTATTTTTAGAGCCTGCTAATCCCAATGAATATTGACAAAAAATAAGGACACAGATAATGGGAATATTTGTTTCTCATTCCAGGAATCAAGGAAAAATGGAAGAGAAGCCTAACTCATAATAGAGGCTTCATGTTCCTCATTCTGCAGAAGTCTGAGGGATACATCTATCACAGATTCATAAATAAAGGTTGGAAGAAATAATAGAGACACTCCGAGTTAGTCGCGGTGCAATGAGCACGAAGCCTGACTTCAGATGAGTGAAAATATGACATTGTGTTCCTTCATGTTTCCTCACAAACAATAGGTTTTTATGTGGAGAAGACCTAAAGAACCTTATGGTTCGGATAGCTAATTCTATGTTCAGTCATGTTTTTGACAGCCATAGAGTAGTTTTACGCAAGACTAATCGCCTACAAAGGCAGATTGACTAACAAGAATTACAGGCAAATTTTGAGCAACCAGATATATCTCTTCCCGTTTATTTTCTGTGTATTTTCCAAGATGACAATGCAACTGACGATGTCCAATCTTGATTAGAGGAGAATGAACAAAAGATCAACCATCTTTCCTGGCCAGCGACATCCCAACATAGCAACATCATTGCCCCACTTAGTTTCTTTTGAAAGACAGAGTCAGGAACCGAGATTCCCTTCCCTGCATCTGTCAAGGAACTTGAACGTATTGATATGACGAATGGTATATATTCCAATAATGAACGTCCAAGAGTTTTATGCTTCCATTTCTAGGAGAAGTCAGGCTGTATTGCTTTCCAACCGGGTTTTACACATATTAATAACTTTCCATTATCATTGTGAGGTATTTCCAGCATTTTATGTACCGCTTATAATTTTTTCGTACACCCAAAGAATTAAAATGAATTCAATGTGCACACTTTATAAATATCAAGGAAAAGAGAAGAAAAAAATGAATATGAACAATAATAATAAACCATTAAATTATTAATATTTTTGATGCATTTATATTTATTTAAATATGTATTTCATGCTTTATAGTAATAAACGAGTCTTCTCTACTCAATCCTTTCAGAGGAAATTGAATTTGGTTGGACTTACCTTTGACAACCAACCCTGCAGTGAAGCTGCTAAAGCCTGCGTGATTTCTGGCCGTGCAAGTGTAATTTCCTGAATGAGTGGAAGAAACGGGCTCAATGGAGAGGACACTGGAATACTCGTCGAAGTCACGAATCGTTATCGACGTCTGGGAAGTGAGAGCACGACCATCCTTCATCCACGAGATGCTTAAGGGCAAGTCTCCTCGGCTGATGACGCACGAGACACGCACGAGTTGTCCTTCTAAAAGGCGCTCGTCTTGGAATGTGAAAGGTACTACCTTCGGGGGAACTGAAAAATACGACAATTCATGGAACCCTATAGAAAGGGGGATTTGTGCAACAATTGTGATCGTCCATCAATGCCAGACAAGATCAATCTCAGGTGTTGACATCTCAAATAATGGAAGGTCACTTTGAAAAATATTGTTATTTTTCGAAAAAAAAGAAAGTTTCTTGACAGGAAAGAATGTTCACTTTAAATTTAAAGTGTCTTAGCAATTAACGAATTCTTCATACCCGTACCAATTTTACTTTATTATAAAATACTGTGATGATTATAAAGGTCTAAACATGTTAAATGGTAGGTTGGTAACAAATCACAATATATATATATATGCAGTAAATTTAAATGAGACCATTTCTGCATGTCTAATTACAGCATCATTCCATTCACAGTCGAAAAATCTATCTTTAACATAGCTGGCGTAATTTCAGCAACTGCGGCTGTAATGGTCTGTTTTAATTATTCAATGTTGTAGTTCTACAGCTGGTTAATCTTAGATTTGATAAACTCCCACTTAAAAGACTTTAAGAAGGTCAGGGTTGGTGTTCGGCAAGCCCTGACCAATACATTTAATATGATTCAGGTAGTCTCAAAATTGTAGAAAAATTAGGTGGTACACCAACTTGTGGAGTAGAACAGTGTCGATAATTCCATCAGACACCAATAGTGGCTCAAAAATTATCCGGACATATCGAGATATATTTTCCCGGTAACTTATTCCATGAATATAAAGGATTCGTCAACCCTGGTCTTCGTTATCCCTAAACTACACATAAACTTTGCATTGTTAGCATTGTTTCATATCATCTGCAAAGAAGATGGATTTTGTTACTCTATCACAATAATGTTTAGGGACTTTATAATCATCCTTTACATTGCTACAAAAATAATCATATGCACTTTCATGACTAAAAGTGTCGATAGCTCTTTTAATCTCAGTATGATGAACTAATCCCTATTCATTAGACCAAAAGAAGGACAAATAAAAGATCTTGGAATTATCAGTCTTCTCCAAAGTTTTGTACTCATTAGAGAAGTCTTTTAAACTTCGTAGACTATGAAATTTCTCTCAGACTATAAAGTATTTTGGAAATTGTATCACTCTCAGATGATGTCAAAACGTCTTTATTAAGTACCGAAGGTGCTTTATTCTTTCAATGGGATATTTTATCTGGCTGTCTCTCTATAACTCGACTTTCTCGAAGCGTATGAAAAATTTTCAAAATCTGAATTCCCCCATCGATAAACATAGATCATCGCAAGGACGAATTCGTAGATAGCCGAAATTGGTTAAGTAGAAATAGGAATATTTGCGTTTAAACCGTCTCTTCTCTAAACCAAACTTCTCTTTGCTTTTGACGTTTCCCATTTGCTTTGTAATTAAAAATCGCAGAAAAAACAACCATCAAAATTGTGACAATACAGAACTGTTTCATTCTTACCGCTATGTATACGAGTGAACTAAAACAATAGAAACATATTTCTAGTGACAAAACGCAGTAACTCGACGCGACATTGACTCCACAAGAGGCTGTTGCGAGACGTTGTGAGTCATGCCGTCTGGATTGCCCACCCACAGATCCATATTATTGGTAGATGACAGTTCTTGAATGCGCAGGGACCTCTCCAACACGTCCCATAAATATTCAATGGGGTTCATTTCTGGGGAGCGAGCTGACTGCACATTTCTTTGGAACTCTTCTGAATGTTCCTCAAATCAGTTATACACAACTTGGTTTAATGACATGGACCATTATCCTGCTGATAGAGCACATCATTGTAAAGGCATAAAGTCCATGAAGTCATGTGAATGGTCACCAAACAACCAACCTAGCAGGAACCGTTCAATGATGTGGCTAAAAGGACCAACAGATCCAACTATGACACGCAAAAAGACCTCACACCTGCACGGTACCCTGTTTGGGGTGTGGCCTAATGGGTTCTTAGTCACACCCGGATCCTTCCAATAAGCCCGGTATGCTGTAACCGTGATTCGTCGGTCACACAAATCGTTTCCAGTCTCCCAAGATCCACTTAACATGTTGACGAGCCCAAGTGATGGGCTGTGTTCGTGTTGTTGCATTAGTAATGCTACTCTGGTGAGTCGTCGGCTACCATAACTCATGATTGTTACAGCACGCCACACAGACTCACTGGATATGGATTTGGAAGCACCTATATTGAATCTGGAAATGCTATGGGTTGTCGGTTTCAGGTGGTCACGATCGGCAACTGCGTTCTCCATGGTTGCTGGTAAGAGAATGCCTTCCAGAAGGTATTCTCTGTATACACGGGACACAGTGGATCGCGAAACTTGAATTTCATAAAAAAGCTCGAGAAAGGGCCTGGCCCTTGAGACGGCCATCCACTAAAATGCTACGTTCAAAGTCTGATAGTTCTGGTCGTCTTGCCATGATCACAACGACAGGGATACAAGTAGATAAAGTGTACATAGGGCGCAACCATTTTATGCTCCATTGGATGGTAGACATGTGCAAGTGGCATATTGCTATCCCAAGACATTTGCATTGACTTTTGGCCTTTGTGTTTATGAAAATTGTTTAATTTGAAACCTTAATTGAGTTTTATTGTTAAGAACGAAAATTATAATGACTAATTATATTGGAATGCCTATTTAGAAATATAGTAATATGTAACGAACTATTAACCTGGCCCAATTTGTCGTATGAAGATGATAAAATTGAATTGATAAAATTTATGAAAATTCCTTTTCTCACTTTTATTTAACACTAGCTGATATCCCCGGCGTTGCTCGGGTACTTTTTATTTATTTTTTTTATTTTTTGCAAGAAATTTAAATTTTTTTTATTTAAACAAAAAATACTTTTTAAAAAGTAGTATGCACAGCAAAGATCGTAAAATTCTGCAAGTGAAACTTATTCATACAGATCAAACATTTATCAGGTGTTAGCGATAGAAAGTTAATTAAATGCATTGCAAGTGTATTGCAGAAAAGAGGATCGATAGCAATAAAATCATTCGCATGCCATTGTGTTATGAATTATGACGGATTTATTGATTGATTGCCATGTAAATATTTTCTGTGAAACTCATTTCTTAGGTAATATTCATTACAAAAGAGAATTAATTAACTATAACTTTGCTATAATTAATACATTCGTGGATACGAAGACAATGTTTTTGTCAGTGATTCAATTTAGAGAAAGCGTTTTCATCAAACTTGAGTTCTCACGCTAGAACATGGATTAATCACCTAAGAATGGAAGATTTAATAAACTTGTGAGGCATTAATGCATGATATAATCAATCACTGAATGATTAAATCAAGAGTATATACTTTTTCCAATCTAAACTTGACTGGGTGTGTCCATGGAAGCAAATGGAGCCAGAAACTGTGGACACAACTTGACAAGAACAACAGGAAACCGCTAATAAACATCTTATGTGGAGTAGTGGTTACCTGTTGTTATTGTCTGGTGTGTCCAATTAAATTTACATTGTTAGAAATTTCTGATTTAATTTGGAGCAATGGTCTAACAATTCAAATCGGAAATTTAATTAGACACGCTCATTCAAACTTCCGTTGAACAGAAACTAATAATTCTTTATGTATTCATTATATAATCTGTTGGTGTTCCTAAATACGAGTAATGACAATGATACGTTGAAGTGAATAGTATAACTGAATTATATTTAAAAGACTTAATACTTCAACAATTGTATAATACGGGACGGGACTTGTCTGTAAAATAAGTACCCTTTCGTTCTACTGCCACCGCAGCGCTAGTGTCGCAGTTCCGAGCATGAACACTCGTCTCTCTGGTTCAATATCGTTGCACTGACGCCATTATAGCCGGGGTGTGTTGTGTTTACATTTGTTAGTGATCGTTGAAAATGTTTACAACAATTTCTGAGCCCACGGACTGTGAATGCGTTCTGTAATACAGTTTTTGAACGCAAAGAATGTTAAGCCAGCTGAAATTCATCGTCAACTTGTAGAGATTTACTGGAAAAATGTAATGACTGATGGAATGGTGAGAAAGTGGGTTAGGCAGTTCAATGATGGACGAACCAATGTTCATGACGAAGCACGGAGTGTGCGGCCTTCTGTTGTCAATGTTGATTTGGTTGAAAACGTGAATGAGAAAATTCGTGAAAAAAGACGGTTCACAATAAGAATGCTTTGTCATGAGTTGCCACAAACTTCAAAAACTGTTTTGCATCTTCACTGGCGGCATCTTTCTATGAAGAGGGCATAGAAAAGCTGGTTTCCCGCTACGACAAATGTCTGAACAACGGTGGAAAATATGTAGAAAAATAATTTAAGAAATGCTCTTTCATGTAAAAATAAATTTGAAAAAAATTTTTATACGTTTTTATCCAAAATAGTAATTACTTTCCGGACATGCCTCGTAAAACATTATAAACGAAATTTTAAGAATTTGTTTTTGATTATTCAATTGTTGAAGTATTAAATCTTTTAAATATAATTCAAATTCCTACATAATGTTAAAACCGAAATGAGCGTCAATTGTTGAAGCGTCTTCATAATCTGTTGCTAAAGCATTTCTACGCAAGCATCTATTTTTAAAACAAAGCGAACGATTCCCCCTCTATAAGTCTAACAGAAATTAGCTATTGGCATTGTTAGGCTACGTAATTACCAATTGATAGTAGGCATAATGACAATTAGCTGTTCATAATAATAGTCCTGATAGAGATTAGTCATTGGTAATAATAGGCCTAAAAGCAATAACATTAGGCCTAGCAGCGATTTGTGATTGATTGCAATTAGCTACTGCTAGAAATTAGTTCTTGATAACATTAGACCTAGCAACTATTTGCTATAGATAACAGCAATTTGCTATCGATAACAATACGCCTAAAACCAATTAATTAAGGATAATAGTAAGCATAACAGGAATTGAGAGTTGTTAGCTATTATTAACAACATGTCTAGCAGTAATTATCTGTTGAAAAAATTACCAGTGAGATATTATAAATAGATCACGACAACATTACTTTTTCATTGTCTCAGAGATCTAATTATGCATCACTGCATAATAATGAATGATATTGAATGATTCGTTGCTACGAAATGATTGATGTATCAAATGCCATATGTTGACATTGAAAATTGCCAATGGTATCATAACGGTATAATTAGCCGTACTACTGAACCAATTTCGACCAATATCGAACTTATTAATTAATCGTTATATTCATTCATGACTCGTCGTTGCGAGTTTGTTTGATGTACTGCATGATATAACTAACTTGTAAGTGGGTGTCACCATATAGTGTCATTAGAATACATGTGCCACTAAATTAAGTTCAACCATCTTCGAACTATATTTATCGTTTGGCGCGAACAGTACTTTATAACGTTATATTCGTTCATGGCTCGTTGTTACGATTTGATTTGATGTATTATGTATTCAATATCTTAATATTGAAAATTTCATGGGTTATATCTTAAGTATATCATTAGAAGCTCTCATCTTCAGTTGCATCTTGTGTGTTACTCCCTGTCAATCCTGCTGAAGATGAGAGCTTCGTTTTCGAAAAGTACTTACAGGTCGTATTTTTTCTTTTTACTCGTTGTGGTTAAAGAGTGCTTTATTTCTTGTATCATTGATGAAAATAGGAAAAAAAAATCCACAGCCTTAATAACTGTAGTGTTTTATTTTTGAATTATATGCAAATGCATATACTATTCAGTTTTTAAAGATGAAATCCGAAATAATTATTGCATTATAAAAGAACAGTAGCTAAATTTCAGAAACTAGATTAAATTTTTGAAGACGCAATTTTAATTCACATTTTAGTCACGAAAATATGATTATTTTAAAGCACTTTTTGAGACAAGTGTCAAACTTAATAATTTTATAATTGGGAATTCTATAATTTACTTTTTAAATCATTACTCTGACATTTTCTTCACTTACCTTGGTTTGAATATTAATCAGCTGACACACAAGACTTATTTCTGGATAAATAAAATTACTATAAATATTTTCAGGAAACAAAAAATGCAATAGGATTTTAAATGACCTTTACTTTATAATAAAATAACGTATTACGACTTTTTACTTCTTGAAAATTAATAACGTTAAATATATACACCGGTTCCCATAAATAAATATATACAGTACATCAACTTCTAATAGAATAAATAATAAAAAAATGAATTTTTTCTCTCTGAAACAGATGATTAGAAATGCTAATATATTGATTAATTTATTCCTAAGCTAAATGCTTTACTCCCTTGGGAAATAAAAGCTTTCAATTAGTCAATATATCCATTCTTAAAAGATAGCTTACGAAAAATTTTCAAGTTTTATTATTTCTTAGATTATCGTGCATTTACAACCCATCACTGAATTATAAAACTTTTATAAATATAAATATTGGGCTCCATTAGCATGAATTACAGCACATATGCGATTGAGCATGAATTCCACAAGATGTGTAAATGCATATACGTGTACATCTAGAAAATACAAATTATTCAGGAGACTTGCTTTCGATTCGCTCAGATTGTATATAAGTGGATGGCTCTTTCGCATCAGTTTTTCCAATAAATCCTATATTTTTATAGGATTCATACCTAGACTCTGAGGAAAGCATAGAAGATACTGTAAGTCGCTTGATGCTCTTGGAACCAATTCAGAAAATTTTTTGCATGATATGAAGAGCAATTGACTTCTAAAAAACACCTATCTCTTTTTGAGTAGAAATATTACATTGCAAGATGAGCTCGATCCGCTATAGCTTTTAGATGAACTTTTGAGTTCAAAGGACCTTCTAGCAATCCCAACAGACTTATTTCATACAATAAAACATACCTTAAATCAGGAAACATTCTCCATTTTTTTGGACAAAGCTGGATCTACTAATTCATGAGATTCCGTCACACTTTTTGTCAGAATGTAAAGTGACTCTTTCAACCACATGAAAATTTCTGATGTCTATTGTACAACGAAGCCATTCCTTACTCCACGAAGACAATTTTACCATTCTGGTCCAAGCTGTTTCCATGTTACCACGCGGCAATTTATACAAGTTCTCTGCAATTTCCTGCGCATAGCTCGGTTTAACATGACTGCAGAATTGAATAAATTAAATCTGTCACTTTTTCTACACAAAGTTATTCTAAATTCATAAATTTTTCCAGATGGTATCGGTTTCTGTTATCGTATACCGTTTTTCGACGGCAATGAGAGTTATTTTCCAACATTAAAAAATTTTAGATATCTCCCTTTGAATTTCAGTCAATTCCGCGGTTTTGAAATCATGGCTCAAGCATGCCGGCACCCACAATGAACCTCTTTACTAGCTCTTAAAAAACTCCCCCATTGTCAGGAAGAATATTGTCAATTACTGCTGTGCAGCACTTTAAATAATTGCAGGGGCCATATGGTTAAGCTTGCCGTCACGTAATCTGAATTCATAAGCCATGACTGATCGTTGCATTGATTTGCATTATGGTTTATAATTCAGTGACCGGAATAATTCAGTTGAATATGTCTCACGGAATATGCTTTTTTCAGAGCACAGGAATTGAACAATCAGAAATTTTTGTCGTTGCTTACGTAAATTTAAAATTACGTATTTTTGAAATATAAAGATAAAGATAACTCATGTAGCATATTTATATCAGTCGAGCTTTATTGCGAGCATTTTAAATTTTATTTTATATTTTCCTCATTAAATGAAACCCATGACTATCAGAAGCTAGGAAAGAGTACTCTAAAAAGCGGATAATGATTTTTTAAATAACGCAAATTTATATCACTTAGCCGAATGAAATCATGAAAGAGAACTTTTAAAATAATAAGGAAAATTAGCATTCTCAATAAGGCAAGAATAATGAACATATTAAAATAATAAATAATAATTCTTGTACCTAAAAACAGAAACACAACAACTGCATTTTAATCCAAAAGCTTCACGATAAGCGGGTGGTTTTTTTTTCAAATATTGACATTACAAGTCGACACTAGAGTTTACGATATTTTACACATCATTTTCAATTTCTTAAGAGTTGCTTGTTTTAATGCATAAATCTAGTGCAGAAATCTGCTGTATCGTCAAGAAAACGTATGTAAAAGAAAAATTCTCTTGAATAGATATGCAAAGTGAGATGGGTGACATATAATACGCAATGGGTCAAAATAATCACCTGAAATAGACTTTACAACTGTTTCTTGACGGAGAATCAACAAAACTCTCCATTATATTTCTATTATTGTTATCCTTTCTAGGTTATATCACTTAAAAGCCTTTCCCATCAGTATTCAGAAAAAGTTACTTTGAGATTACTTAACATTTTTAACGAATAATATAAAACAAACGATCTCGTTAATTATAACTCCTTTCTATCTGTTTTGGACTCTGACTTGTTAGGGGACAACTTGGGTTCTTCCCCTCCGGTTTATCCGGTGGGTGATTATTGTAACTTAAACGAGAATTTGATGTGATATATGTATTTTATTAATAGAAAGCGGTGTACGACTTTTAATTTTTTTAAAAATTTAAAATGAAGATTAATTATAAAAGATAGTCATATTGAAATGCTGATTGCACGAAATAAGGAACTGATTTTCGTAGTTAAACGGAGTTACTTTTCTTGATATATCAAGTGAACAATCTGTATGGTATTTACGTAATTGTAAAGGTTGATAATGGAGAAGGGGCATATAGGAACATATAATATTAAAAAATTATTTTAAAAAAATAAAAATAAAATAAATCGTTAAAGTCGTTTCTCCATAATCGATCCTATTATACAAAAAATAAATGTAATCAAGAAATATCAAACATATAAGTTCAAACAGTGATTCTCACTTTAAAACGAAACGTTAATTCTCATTTTCTCTATGCAACGAGGAGTTTTATTCCTCGATGTAATTATTTTTAAAAAATGGTAAGCATTTCAGCTAGATTATAGATCATGCTTAGAGCGTAATTTTAATTACTAATGTTATCATTATTGTTGTTGTGAACTACAGATTCGTTTACATTTTAAAGTGAAATCCTTCAATTGCTTAAATCTACAAAATATCATCTATAGAAATAAATATAAATATAAATTTATAAATATATAAATCTGGAGAGAGAAGTATGGGTTAGGACTAACAGAGAGAAAAATAATCTTTTTTAAAAAAAACAACTTTTAAGTACAAAACAATAGGAGGTGAATGAACAAACATTGAATACAAAACATGTATTTTAAATTCAATAAGGACAGACTTAGGAGGTAACAATTTGACAAATTCATCTCAACTGAAATAATGTGTAAACAGACTTTACATTTGGAAAATAGAACGATGACAGATCAATATTTTATAAGGACTTTCACAACAAGTAAACATATATTACTGTCACAGAATTTGTCAACAGAAAAAGACGATCGATAGGTCAAGTTACAAAATGACAGGAACAAAAATCGAAAACAGCTTCATCACTGACGACACATTGAATAACATGTTCCATGAACGAGAAACGAAACACACAAAAACACATAACGTATTAAACTTAAAAACATTACGACAATATGACTCACAACATTTCGATTACAATTACATTGACTTTGAAGACAACGAATGAGATCAAAAACAACGAGCTTCGGACTTCACGTATCAATTTACAAAGTTCAAAGACCGGTTCTTTACGATTGACATGGATACTTTGGAAAGAAAGTAAAATTTACGAAACTTAACTCGTCAGACTTAAACGAGACTTGAACAATTAACAGGTGGTACAAAAAAACGAATGTCAATGGACTCGTCCACGAGGATTTCGTAAAACCAGGATTACCAAAACAAACAAACGTAGATGAGGAAACCAAAAGAGAAAACAACCATATTCCAATCTCCTTCTTCTTAAATCTAAATACTTTTCATCTACTTGATTCATCTAATGCTGATACCCACACATGGGATTAGATGATTTAGAAAATTTGTATACTGAATTTAAACTACTGTATATAGCAATTTTCACCCAGATCAACTGATCGACCAGTGTAAGTTTTACCATGAACTAAGAGTTGTGCCGTATGCGACACCTTGGCTGCTTCATTGTTGGCGACGCAAGTGTAGTTGCCCGTGTGAACAGAAGAAACGCTTTCAATGCTCAGCGAATTAGCGTGCTCATCAATGTTTCGAGTGACTACGCCCAACGAAGGGGGAATGGGTTGACCATCTTTTAACCAATGATAACGGATAGGTAAATCTCCCTGGCTCACAGCACACACAATATAAGCCCTCATGCCTTTGAAGAATTGATCGTCTTGGAATGTGAAAGGTAAGATTTTGGGTGGAACTATAAAATAAAAGAAAAAGAAAAGTGAATTAAAAACTTTACCATTGACAAATAGAGGTGCGGTGTGTCGGGCTTGTCCTGCTACATTGGAAGCCACACACGTATAGTTGCCATTGTGTTTAGGGGTTATTGCAGTAATCATTAGGATACTGGAGACTTCGTCCAAATCACGAATGGTGATGCCTAAATCTGATGGAAGAGGTCGGCCATCTTTTAACCATTTAAGTTTTACAGGAGCCTCTCCTTCGCTTATAACACACTGAATTCTTGCTCTTATGCCTTCTCTAATTTGCTCTTCTTGGAAGGAAAATGGCGTAATTTTTGGAGGAACTGAAATAAAATAGCCTTATGTATATAAAGCATAGGTGTCTGCAAAGATATAGAAATCAAATACAAGAATCGATTTGGAGTTATTTAATCCTTCTTTTCCTGCAAGTACTCATGCCAGTAGCTGAAAACAATTGTGCATAAAATAAAATTGTGCATAAAATAAAAAAAATATGTAGAATTACTTGAAATGATTTGAAAGAAGACTTATATTACAGTAAGATTTCTTTTCTCTAACAAAACAATCTCCTTGAGGCACGTAATGAATATTTTGAACGTAAAATACGAGGAACTCAATATTTTTATTTGGAAATATTCGCTTAAACAACATAATAAAGGAAAAGTAAGTGAAATGTCCCCTCCGTTCTGATTTTTGTAACATGTCTTCCTTTGGTCTCTAAAACACAATCTCACATATGAGACCTTGGATACATTATATTGAATGGATAATCACTCACGCATATTTAGCTGCTCTTCAATGCGTGTATTTTCCAAAGGTCGAAATATAAATTTGCATGTCGCTTATCTTCACAACGTTTCTCACATTGTGGGTTGAAAACTGACTTTTGAAATTGCGAAAGTTTTTGAAATGTGATTGCGAACATTAAAATCTGCTACATTTCAGCGTTTCTCAACCGGCGCTCCGCGGTCGCTCCAGAAAAAATATACTAAATGAAAGTTATTGAACTTTATTGTGATTTCTTGTTTAAGAGGCTCCGCCAAGGAAATTAGATAGGCCTAAGGGGCCTAGAAATTCCTTTTATAAAGAGCCCCCGTGAGTCAAAAATGTTCAAAATCGCTGCTGTATATGATGCATAACATCATATGTGAAATGAGGATAATTAATGTTATCCATCCTTTATATTATGTGGAATGCATTTAATTACAGTAAACTATCTATAACGACCATCCACGGGACAAAGCAAAAGCGGTCGTTAACCTCAAATAATACTGGTTAACAAGGAAATTGTAACAGACTTAAAAAAAGCTTTTTCTGTAGTATTTTGGTGTGCTAAACACGAATATAACCATTAAAAAATTTTATTGGCTCTCGTTTTGAAGATTTTTCATATAGATCTTTTCTAGCCGAGAAAGGGAATTGCATTACTTGCGGAAGGAATGGACTTGCAGACAAAATGTAGCAGTGGGAGAGAACATTCAGCGCCCAGCTCTAGTCGAAACTCAAAAAATCCTTCTACCATCCCTGCACATTAAACTAGGTTTGATGAAGAACTTCGTGAAAGCCATGGGTCGGACTTCGCCAGCTTTCCGATACCTGCATGAAAAATTTCTTCGACTCAGCGAAGCAAAGATTAAGGAGGGAGTTTTTCTGGGCCCGCAGATGCAAGAGCTTTTCAAAGATAACCAGTTCAACAACTTGCTGCAGGGTGATGTGAAAAAAGCAAGGAATCCTTTTCGCTTAGTTTCTATCAACTTTCTCGGGAATGTTAGGACAGCAAATTACAAGGATGTCGTAGAAGATATTAAACTAGATTGCAACACGTCTTTAAAGATTCACTTACTTCATTTCTTCCCTGACAACTGTGGTATGGTTAGTGATGAACATGGTGAACGTTTTCATCAAAATATCGCATCAATGGAACAAAGATACCAGGGGAAATGGTCTACTTCTATACTTGCTGACTAATACTGGACACTCCGCAGAATGCTCCTGATCAGCATTTCGTTATGTAAACAATTGTTTTTGCAGATTATAAAAAAACTAGAGCCAATTTTGCGTTTTGACAGTCAAATTCGTGTTCAGCACATACAAATTTATAAAAAAATTAACTCAATTTATTTTGGAAACATGACTTTTGCAAAAATTTGTTGACCAGTATAATCGTTACAGACAGCTTTAATAAAATTATAAATCAACAATATAATTAAAAACAATAAAAAGTTTCATTTCAGTGTAGAAAAGGGAAAGAAAAATTTCGCGACCTGGACTCGAACTAGGGACCACGACTTTCGCTACCGCTACTCTAGCTCTAGAGTTTTTATAAACTTCAGTTTTATAGGGGAAGTTCAATTTATCAGAATAATAATTAATGATAAATCAATTTATAAGAAAATTTCTTACAAAAGTGGTATCTGACGTGAGTTATTTACTGCTAATAAAAAAATCAAACTACTGAAGGACTGATTTCCAAAGCCAGCCTTCTTTATTTACCCTAATTATTCAGAAAATTTAAAAAAATTGGAAAGCTATGAAATATATTTTTGAAAGAAAGGCATTTTATATAAGAATTTTTTTTGGAATATATTTTGTAAAGAACTTTTATTTTCCCTCACAGAGTGCCAATAGGATGCCAAAATACCGATAACCATAAAAGGGTGGATTTTGGAGAAAACAAATTTGAAAATCAGCCCTTTAACTGTATTTATTCAACCATTGTATTTAGTAATAAATAGGTCCATAGAGGGAAAGCCTTTTGTTAATGGAAAGGTAAATCAGATGGAAGGTAAAATATATTTATCCAAGTGTGTCAAATAAATGGCAATCACTTTAATGGGGTTTTTTTTTTTTTAAAAAGGAAGAAAATAATTAATAACTTATGTAAGTGTAATGAACAATAGGAATAATGTAGCAAAATTTGTAAAGTGGTTTGGATTAGATCTTTTTCTGAAAAAAATTTCATATAAAAACTTTACTAAAAAATACTTGGAAAACATGACATATTTTTCCTAATTTAAAAAATCCTGAACGTATATTTTATAAAAATTAATTAAGCAAAATATATAAGAATGTCAATTTATTTTTAACCGACTTCAAAAAAAGGAGGTTATCAATTCGATGCGTATGTATGTAATATTGTTGGAATTGTACAATATTCATATATGTTAGTCTATGTGTGCTTCTAAACAAGTATACCAAATTTCATAAGTATGTATGTATGTATGTATGTATGTATGTATGTATGTATGTATGTATATATGTATGCATGTATGTATGTATGTTTGTCCACGTATTTCTCAGAAACTAGAAATCGAATTGCAATAATTTTTTTTTATTGGATTAAGTATCTTTGAACTTAGGGATAAATCCAAGTTTCATCAAAATCGGTTCAGTAGTTTTCAAGATATGGACTGATATAGCTAGGCGATAGTGAAAGTTTCATTAAAGTAGTTTTTTTTATACTCTGTTTAATCTTGTTAAATTTAAAATTACATTTAAAGTTTTGCGCTGTTCAAAATAGAAAAATTGTTTTGAAAACCAATTTAACATAAAATTCGATGCAATTATGCAGCATTACCAAAAGGGTGCATCAATTAGAAAAAGAATTCACGAAAAAATATTATGTCGATGTTTCGGATAGAGCCTATCCTTTTTTTATTTATTTATTTTATTTTTTAATTAATAAATATTATTTATTGTATTCCAGGGTTTTTATGTCTCGTCCTTCTCTCCTATGTATATCCGTATATTGCAACAGATTTGGAATATGCCATTTCGTACACAGTTAGAAAGGGTGCAACACATTTTTAATCACCCTTATTTAATCTGTCAGGGTTTTGGGTAGTGAGATTGGAATAACCACAATTCGCAAAGAACGATAGAAACAATATGAACTTAAATGGCGTTTAATTTCGTATATGCAAGAACTGTGTATTTAGTAATTTTGTCCATGTATGTCTATTTTTATTCTATGTGTTTAAAATAAAAATCCATATTCTATACATGGTGATTATGGCAGTGTGAATACAAAATTGCCGTGTGTGGAGTACGAAAAATCCATATGCATTTATTGAACAACCCCTACATTAGCCAAAAATCTGAGTTGGCTTCACCGCTGATTTCATAATCGGTGCATTTTTCTTCGAGGAAGTCACAGAGACTGTTCTAAAATCCAGGTGTGCGCTCTGCAGCACGGATATGGGCCAGCATCATTCTAGAATTGCAAGCGCGACAAGCACTGCATACATTCACCTTTATGAAAGATGGAGCACCACCGCATATTGCTACGCCTCTGCTCAATATTTGGGGAGAATAGCGTCTTCAGTCGATACTTTCCGCAGGCATGGCCACCCAGATCGCCCGATCTCAAGTTTTGTGACTTTTGGCTATGTGGATATCCGAAGTCAAAAGTGTACTATGACCAACCGACATTACTGGCAACATTGAAAGATTCCATCCCGCAACATGTGTCTGCCATGCCGAGAGAAATGTTGCTTAATGCAGTGAACAGTGTAGCGTCTCATCTACCGGCTGTGTTGCTGAATGACGGAGAGTAAATATTTGTAATCCAGTACTTAATCCAGCATCTTTTCGTCTGAAAATGTGCATGAACTGATGTCTGTTAAATTTCTGGATAGATAAAGTATTTACACTCCGCCATTCCTGTGAAAAATTCCTTCATAGTGACATCTACAAAATGCAAGCAATTTTTATAATAACCTTATTATATTAGTATTATTTATAATTTTTCCGGTTCTTGCAATTCTGCTGCATAATAACCCGCGATTTTACCTTTTTTGGCATTCCTATAGATCAGGGCGGTCCGAATCGTGCCCGTCGCTTGCGTGCAACATAAAAAGCTCGCGGGCAAAGCCGAGGATATAGTCCAAAACTCAGGAGGGGAGTGGGTATAGTTTTTCCTACGCAGTGTTGCCAGATCTTAGGGGGCGATTTCATTAAATGAGGCATTATTTCTTTTGTTGCTGATACTTGCTTGGTTTTCGTCTCGCATAACATGGCGCACATTCCGAAAAAGCATAAAATCACGTAACCAGTATTTAAACCGGAGTGGGAGAATCTGTTTTTTTTTTCATTGTTTACAGATCGGATTCTAAATGTTTAATATGCAATCGTGTCCTATCGGGAAAAAGAAAATACAATTCAACTTGACATCGAGAAAATTGTCACATTAAAACGAAGGAAATAAAATGGTAAACTGCCTCGATTTTTTTTTTACAATGTCGATTCGATAATTAGCAACTCGACTTTAAGGAACTGATCAACGTAATGTGCAATAGGGGGGGGGGGTGGGAGAGAAAATTACACGCGTGCACGGGCGCTGCCCGCGGACAGAAATCTTGGACAGCCCTGCTGTAGATGGAATTTTGCACAGAAATGGCGGGAGTGTCCATGCTTTATCAATCTAAAACTTTAATGTCTGTAACCTGACAACGCCATCTGTTGGACAAAACCGAACAATTCTATCATTAAATTTTTCTCCTGGGAAAAAAATCCGACGTTCCGACTTCATTTCAATCGTTTCTGTGTAAACACTGTAACAGAATCTTTTTATCTGCATTCTTGTGCGAATTATTGAATTTTAAAGTTTTTCCTGACTTTTGGATTACCCTGTAGGTCATTTTGTTTTGTTTTACTACGAGCGTGATGTCTTATCTATTATGATGTATAGTCTTGTCAGTTATTATAGCCATGGTCTTTTAATCCCCTGGTCTGTGCACGGGCATTGAATTCCATTGTTTTAGTCCAACAACTGGATTGCTGTATTTACTGAAGAGTCGTTTTTTGCCCCCTCTCTTGAATGAATTTGGCTACAGCTCAAACATAACAATGCATTTTAACGATCGCACAACGTAACAAACTGTCAGGTAATGTTACGTTTTGTTGCTGAACACGTAATAGTAGCTGACAGTTTTGTTACGTTGTGCGATCGTTAAAATACATTGTTCTGTTTGAGCTGTAGCCAAATTCATTCAAGAGAGGGGGCAAAAAACGACTCTTCAGTAAATACAGCAATCCAATTGTTGGACTAAAACAATGGAATTCAATGCTTGTGCACAGATCAGGGGATTAAAAGACTATGTTATAGCTGTGTCAAAAAATAATTTGTCTAGTATTCTCTAAGTTTTTAAACGTTGGCTGGAAACTGGCCGATTGGTATAATCGGTCTGGCAAAAAGCCAGATTTTTTCTCTATCTAGATTAATTTTTAGTTATTTACTTTTGGTATTTTAACATTGTTTCTGGTTTAGTGACACGGCTGTTATTGCCAGCGTAGCGATGATAAGGATTTTGACATTAATTATTAGATGATCAGTATTATTGTTGTCCTTTTTGTCTTTGTTAACTATTATTATATTTTCTTTTAAATGTTTTTTATTAACCCCGTTTTGGGCTTATGGCCTGTTGGGGGACAACAGTGGGTTTGACTTTCCAGTTTATCTGAAGGTTTTCTCTCCTCTGTTGTTACATTATTATTATTATTATTATTATTATTATTATTATTATTATTATTATGTAAATTGATTTATATTTTCCTATTTAGCATTTGACCCTTCTTAAAGTAAAGCATCTTATTTTTCTTATCTTTCCCGAAGTCAATATTAGCAAGAAAATGACCCCATTAAATTCTAGATTTTACTGTGTCTTAAACTATTTTTAACACTTGTTTTTCTTAATTAAATTAAAAAATATCTTAGTTCATTCTTTTACCCATCACAACGATGTCTACACTCCCTCGTACGGATGTTTCGTCTTCCGCCGTCACTATACAAATATATTTTCCGTAATCACTTTTCTGTTGAACATTTCTCAAAACCAGACTTCCATTACGGAACGGCACTTGCCTCAGATGGACAGGGAGCGAAGCACCATCTGGAAAGAAAATAAAATTCCTATCAATTAATAAACGAAATTAACAAAAATCAAAATCATTTATCTAGTCAAAAATTAATTATTAAATTCCTGTGAACTCTAAATTTTAATTGCTAAAACTCAAGTGAACTTCCAGTACATTAAGAAAATTATTGAGTTAATCTTTCAAGAAACATTTCATAATTTGCAAATGCAGAAAAGGGAAGGCAAAATTCGCGACCTGGTCTGGAACCACGGACCACGACATTCGTTTTCACTGCTCTAACCAATTGAGCTATCGCCGGGAGTAAACAGAAATGCTGTTACAATGTCTTCTTATGGACTTTCATGAAGTCACATGACAGCCCAAACGGCAGAACAGGCCCCCAATTCGCAAGTCGGAACTCCTCTTTACGCTTAAATCATCAAATAAATTGATAAAAATTCTTATTCAAAGGCACGTTAAAAACTGTAAAAAATTATTCTTCAAATATGTTATAATTACAGTATAAAAAAAAGAAAGAGAAAATATAGAGTATAATTTTTCTCAATTAAGTCACAGAAAGTTTACAGCTTCATCTCCCCCTTGATTTTGTGTAAATTATTAAAACCTGATCATAAAAAGACGATAATATTATAAACAAAGACGTTCTCCGCAAGCGGTAAAAGATTTTATGGTCTACTTATTAAACACGCAATTTAATGTGAATGCTTTCAATTTCTTCTCTGAATATTTCTATAATTTATGTGTTTAGTTATACCAGAACTAAATTTTTACATCAAGGTATAAAGACATTAATTAATTAAATAATAATAATTAAATAATATTAATAATTAGAGAGATTTTCAAATCATTTTGCCCTATTTCAGATAACGATTTTGCATTGCATTTCTGGAAAAGATTATATTTTCGATGATAAAAGGCAGCGTTCAGACAAGTCAATATCAAACTAACGAACCACTTCTCGGCCACCTTTCAGTGTAATGAAATTAGCACCCTTCCATGGCCTAAAGCACTCTATGAGGTCGATGACTATAAAAAGTACGCAGACTTAGATAACTCTTGGAAATATTCCAAAGCGGAGATAAAGGGATCGATACTAAAAGCAACTTTAAAAAGCGCCATTTACTATGAGCACAACTAGAGTAGGATTAATCGAGACGCAGCGGTGCAATTGGGCCAGGGGCCTTTCGGGTAAACTCAATTACCATTAACGTAATCTTCATTTCTTTCAACTTCTTTTTATGTTCCTATCATCTGAGAACAAGCGAATTTAGTGATAAATTTTATTAGGAAAGCTTAAAAATGCAAGCGCTAGAGTCCCAGATTGTTTTTCTGTGTCACCAGCCACAACCCCTCCCATTGTCATTTTTCCTAAAGTGTGACATTTCCTATTGAAGAGAAGGATATAGTAAGATGGAAATTAGGTTTTTTACATCTTCCCATTTCTTCATAATAACATAGAAGAATGTCTTTATATACTCATAATTATATATTAATCATCTGAGTTTGTTGACCTTTTGAATACATAAAATGATAAAGACAGTCATTTGTCAAATGACAGAAAGATATTTGGTAACACTAACGTATAAAGATTTACTTATAGGCTTCAGCCTGTCTTCCATCCAGGGATTTTTCAGCGACTCGGAAAGTGCAGCAACTTTTGGATATGTTGGAAAATCTCCCAAACAACGCGACGCGTTTCACAAGCGTACCAGTTAGTGATTTTCAGGAGTTTTCGGACTCTGATCTGATCGTATTGGTCAAGTAAGTTTGGAAAACACCAAAGTGATCTTCAAACACTGCCACTCTCTTAAGGCGAAGGAAAAGACGGAGTGATTTTTTTTTTAATAATGTTGGTCTCGCACCGTGTTTTTAAATCTCTCAGAAACCGAGGTGGGAGCGAGAGATCTCTGGCTGAGTAGGAACAATGATAGCGAATATTACACGGTGGTAAAATGCTTTTGTTTCATGTCCGTTCGCATACGATATCGAGCACGGGAAAAATCATGAAAACCTATCCGGCGAACACCAGCTATGGCAACCATGATTCTCCATCTAAATTGGCAAACACCATGGCCCAGAATGCCTAGTAAATTACTTGGATAGATCTGGAAAATATGAATGAGGCTTTCATATTTCATATTTACTGGAAAAGACATCTGAAAACGATTGAAAGAAGCGTGCGCGTCAAAATCGCTAATTGAAAAACGAGTCTAGGAGGCAGAAAGTGGCAGAAATATTGCTTAAAATTCGCTATATGGAAAGTATGTTTTAACCTATGACGATATTAGTGTATAGTCAAACCCTAAGATCTAGTATCTTGAGTGAAATGATCAATTAACCAAAAAATAAAAAACAAAAAAAAAAAGAAAAAAAAGGAGGGGAGCGTACGGGTGATAATTTCTGGACGGGGGAGTATGGTATTAAGCAGGGGTGGGCACGCCTGAGGTCAAAGAGAGCTGCATTCCGATGTTTCTTATATTATAAAGAGCCACATTCTGGTTTTTCATATACAGGATGTAACGGGGAGGTTCATTACATTTAAAAAATTTATATTTTTTTAAAAATGAAGATACAGAGATGGGCGACATGTTTGTAATAATCATAAGTTTTGTTTATAAGTGTTCGATGTGTCCTCCTTCTGCTGCATGGCACACATCTAGACGAAAATCAAATTCCTCCCATACCTACTGAAGCATATTGGAGTCACTTCACGAATGGCGGCTGTTATTCGGCTGTTATGGACGGGGAGGAGACACAAAAACACGATCTTTTACGCATCCCCACAAGAAGAAGTCACAAGCAGTGAGGTCTGGGGATCAAGGTGGCCATAAAAAGGCTTTGTGTGTGCGTTCACCATCTTGACAGTAACTGACGAGACCACCCAATGTCTTCCACATGCACCTCAGAGACTTCTACCGGCATTGAACAAAAACCTGACGTTCCCCTCTTTCAAATGGTGTGCGGTTCATTGATCTGCGACCAAGATTGCCGAGCTATTTAGGATAGAAATGTGATGAACCTTTATGTTACACCTTGTATTATAAAGAGCCACACTATAATTAGACAATATTCCATACACAAATTTAAATAACAAAATAAGTTTCAGTGAAAACGTTTCTGAAAAAACGGATTAAATTTTCAATGGGAGCCGAATTTGCGCACCCCTGATATCAAGTAATGTCTTAGAATTAACTTCCGTTTGTTAGTTTGTTACTTCCCTGTTTTTGTTAATCAAACATTCAACGCAGGGTTCAATCATTACAGTTTGACTTCGATGTCTATGACTTCGTGCAGTGAAGAGTTCAACGCTGAACAACTTTGCAGTGAAGTGCCATTAATCTGGAGACATGATACACTACAGCAGTAGCTCCCAACCCTTTTCGAATCGCGACCCTCTGTTCTAAAAAGTAACTTGCGACCCCACAATTCACATTTGAATAAAAAAGGCATTTTAACAGGATTGATATACATGAAAATGTTCAAAAAATCTCGAAATTTCTTTTAATAATAAATGTAAATAAAAGTAATATCTGCGATCCGCTCCCCGCCCCTCCAAATAAATTTCGTAGTCGGGAACCAAGTCACTACAGTAATACAGAGTGTATTCGTGACTCAGTGGATAAATTTACAAGGGTCACTTACAAGTCATGGGAACTATTTTTTGCAAGCAAATGAACTATTATACAAATATTTCATAATTTACATATGAAAATACACAATGTACTTTATCAATATTTCTATTACGTGGGTTACTCAGGAAGTATTGTAGAAAGGGAGAAGAGTAGAAATCAAAAAGAAAAAATTCATCTACCATAATAATGTTGACCACGCACATTAACACATTCGAAGTCATCTCCAAGGCAATCAACCAGAGACAGTCGGAGAAAGAGACTACCCAATTCATCATTTATTGTGTAACCACTTCCTGTTTTAGAGCTTGGGCAACATTATCCTGGTGGCGCTTTAAGTTTCAAATTTACAGTTTTTGTTTCGATTTAAATGCTCCGTGAAAACGAGAGATGAATCATTTCAGATGACCACAACGGCAGACAGCGTTTAAATTAACGTAACATTTAAATCTCTGCTGTTAAGATAATGGGTCGTAAATTTTGTGCAGCCAAATTTTGTATGAATCGTTATGGTAAAAAGGAACTTTCTTTTTTTGGATTTCCATTAGAGGAAGAAAGGTGAGCGAGAACTTAATTTTTTTAAAAATCACATAAGCAAAGAATGAGTAAATATTCAGAGTAGCGTTCCCTAATTTTCTCAGATGATATTGGTCAGTTCTGTCGCATTCATGCTCTAATTTTATTAGCGTGTGATCTCTACGTAATAAGTAAATGATTTACCATATTTTTTAGAAATTAATTGTTTGAGAAATTCATGCGGAAAAAAATCACGTAATTCCCGTGATGGTGAATAGGTGGCCAAAGAGACATTACTGCAAATAATAAAGGGAAATATGCTACATAAATAACGCAAATAAATTCAGAGCATGAATTAGACATCATCCGAGAACATTAGGAAACGAATCTCTGGACTTTTACTCATTCTTTGCTTATGTGATTTAAAAAATAATTAATTCTCACTCACCTTTCTTCATTTAATGGAAATCCAAAAAAAGAAAGTTAATTTTCACCATTAATTGTATAAAAATATATAAATAAAAATTAATAAATATAACGAATATAAAGATGCAGTAAAATAAACGAAGTGGATGGAAGCAACTGGAAAAGGTACACGTCACATAATAATAATTTCAGGTATACGTCATAAAATAACAGCCCCTTAAGTTTGAGCAACATTTTCCAGAGGGAGCCACCAATAAAAACGGTACAGATTTTTGTATGGGTAAAGTGAAAATTGTCCAGTCTCATTATTTAACAGTCTCTGCAATCAACCGTTCAGCGATACACTGCTATTTTTACGTACCTGACTTTCGCTCATCTTTCCTCTTCCGTCCTTGAACATCTACACCATCTAGCGGCATCAATAAGTACCAAACGTCTCAATGTCATTGATGCATATCAAAAAATATTGATCGCAGTTTGAAATTCCGCTGAAAAAAATAGTTGCCATGACTTTGTAAGTGACACTCGTATGATTACCATATCCCAAAGCTAGATAAGTTAGACGATGAATTTTATCTTTTGGAGGGTTCATTATTCGTTCGATCTAATGTTTATGCAAAAACGCATTTGTTATTAAGCAATTGAAAAATTGACAGGAATTTTTGGAACATCCTGGTTTTAAAAATGTTAATAAATATTCAAGTAAAGAACAAAAGAAAATTAAATCTACAATACATGAAAGAACTAATCATTTATACTAATAAAAATTATAAAACAAGATGAGAGGAAAAGGGTTTTTTCAAACCAAGTTTTTATAATGTTTTATTTAGTGAGCTTTATAAAGCTTAATTTTGCAACAATAAACAATAGATACATTTAATTCTCGCCATAACGAGTTGTTTGTTGTGGCAATTGGACAATTCGTAGTAATGAATTAGTACCATTAGAACACGAACCAGTGAACCGATTTGAAAATTTTCTTTAACATAAATTGTCATCGATCAAGTGTGTGTGCGTCAACTTTCAGCTCCCTAGCTTGTCGGGAAGTTGGTTTAATATTCATTACAAGATTTGACCTAAACAAACTAACATTGCAAGATTAATGAAAGCTTTTAATAACAAGAAGTTAATCCTCCCGAGGAAGGTATAGGAAAGTAGCCGAAGCCCTGAGACCATCTATTTTTACTCTTTTATCTCACTTTTTTAACCCCCCCTCCCCAATTTTTTAAATCAAAAAATTGATTTTCTCGAACGTAGTATTTAGAAAGTGTAAAAGAGCTCTATCTTTCGTTTTATCACCATTTCCGAACGAATGATATATGACATGCCATATGTTGTCATAGTTCTAAAGACCAAGTAACTGCCACCTCCACAATTCCGATCCCATCGGGACAATTTGGCCCAAACTTTATAGTAATGTTGATCTTGCTTAGAGGAATTTGCATATCGAATTTCACTCCTTTATATGGAGTAGACCTTTTGATCCCTCTAATTTCGCCCCCAAAACTCCGATCCCAGTGAGCCAATCAAAACCAAACCAAATAGTGAAGGTGCACATGCCCATAGTAAGCTACATTCCGAATTTCAACCTTCTATCTCACTAAATGCAGAAATTATGAAGGGGACGGACAGACAGACGGACATTATGAAAACAATAAGTAGCTCCATTCTTCCGCTACTTAATAACGTGTAATTTAAACGTGTTACAGCAGCTGATTTTTCAAAACTCATATGACCGCTTTTGAATATAATTCCTCATATCCCTTAACAATTGTCGGGCAAAATTTAACAATCTTAAAATTACTTAGTCGTGTTCATTATTTTGTATAAGTGTTTACCACGCATAATATCGAAGCATAGAGTCGTAAACAGGTACAATCTGTGGATCAGCGTATCTCAAATAATGCACATGGGACGTGCCTTTCTCAACGCACACAATAGCAATATTGATGAGAGTAGAAGGAGAAATTATTGAGAGTATTAATGAAAAAGTAAGAGTCTGGACACACTTCCGTAATAACGCTTCCGTATTGAAAAAATATAAAAGACACATACTTAATCTTGTTTTTCTATTTCATAAACAGGATTAAAAACATGGAAGTTATCTATCGTACCAAAATAAAGCTCCTGAGATCGTATCGAAAAAAGGATAAATGCAAAAATTTTGTGTCAGATTAGTCATTTTCTCTACAGTCACCAGACACATTTTTCCAAGCGATGGTTCAACCGCTGTTTGTTGTAGAATTTCTCAGTTTGGCTGTTTAACAAGCAGCCCTCGAGTCAACCCCGGCCGATCTGGCACCAAGTCACGTCTACCTCTTTCCTCAAATGAAAAAAAAACAATCTAGGAAGGATTTTCAGGGACGACGATGAGGTCGTTTGAGTTACTATTAAATTTTTAAACTCGAACTTTGAAAATTTTAAGATCAATTTTGGAATCATATAATTTTTAAAAATTGTGTTCTAAATTCATATTTTAAACATTGAGTTTTGGAAAAATGAATCATCCTTAGAAATTCAAGAAGTGCTTCTTCGTGGTCATCGAGACTTTTACTTAATTCGATTTTAATGTTTTAGCAGGCGTATATCAGAACACAGAATGAAAATATAGTGCCATTGGGATAGTGAAGATGACAGTGCTTATACATCCGTACGATTATGATAGTTCCGATTTTATAAGATTTTTCTGAACTTTTTTCCGTGCATTTTATTGTTTAGCAGTATTGTTGTTTATGTTAAACAGCTCAACACTGTCACCGGAACAAAATAATAAGAAAACTGTAAAAAGGAAGGAGAAAAACAAGAGTGAGACCTCTAATCTACAAAGACAAAGGAAATACTTGCCTATTTACGTTGAAACATTATGTATTCTATTAAAAGAGTAATTACCTAAGACTGTGGATGTGAAGACTAACACCAAAGAGAGACAAACAACCGCTTTTCCACAAATATATTTATACATTTCGGTCGCTACGCGGCCCTCTTATTATGTATTCTAGTTAATTGAAGGAATATTATTTTCCCACACAAGAGATAAATTTTACCGGACATACTGGATAAGTGTTTCGAAAACACACTACCTTTTTAACGGCCTAAAACAAAGAAAACTTAAAACTGGAACTCCATATAAACTAGAGTTGACTTGGGAGAGGATGATGAAGAAAGGAACATAATAAGAATCCTTTCAGTTTTTTAAAAAAATGCATAGGAAAATCATCTTGCCAGTAGACAGAGGAGAGACCAATATTTAAAATTTAATATTTTTGATTTTTGTTTATTTAAATATTTATTTTCCCTTAATTTATCATTATTTTTTGTTTAATTTTCTCCCCTTTCTTGGTAAATGCTATAGGACTTGCAATGCTACAGTTATTTTTAAATTGTAAAAGAAGTTTTTATTAAAAATTATGCTTTTCATCGTTTTAACTATGAACATACGTACACTACATGATCAAAGAAGTTGGGACACCTGTTGCTCTACCGTAAAGCCGCAAAAAGCTTCAATCAGTAGTGTGCAGGACCACCCCGAGCTGCTATCACTGCCTCCACCCTACATGGCATACTGTCCACAAGTTTACGGTATGTGTCCACAGGTATTGACCTCCATTCCTCGAGGAGTGTCTTGGTCAGTTCCTGGACAGATGTAGGGAGAACCATCCTGGATCTCACACGTCGTTCCAATTCGTCTCAAAGATATTCGATGGGGTTGAGTTCAGGACTCTGGGCGGACCAATCCAGTTCTTCAACCCGCATCTCGTCAAACCAGTCGGCCCGAGTAAGCGGGTTCGATCCCGGCCGAGGACGACGAGGATTTTTCCGGGGGAAATCCTGAGATCACGCACTTCCTTCGGAAGGGAAGTAAAGCCGTTGGTCCCGTGTAGTCGTTTGCCGGCTGCACGTTAAAGAACCCTTGCGAGGCAAAATTTGCGGCCCCATAACACCTTGAAATGACCATAGCAGTTGAAAAGGACGTTAATACCAAACAAACCAAACCAATCAAACCAGTCGGATATGGATCTTGCTTTGTGGCAAGGCGCATTGTTGTGCTGGAAGAGGAACGGCCCGTCACCGAAGTGTTCCCACAGCGCTGGAAGTGCCCCGTTATCCAGAATGGTCCTGTAGCCATCAGCATTGAGGTTTCCGTCCACCTTGATGAGCGGACCCAGTCCAGTCCAGGAGAAACACCCCAGGTGTTCACAGGGGTGTCCCAACTCCTTTGATCACGTAGTGTATTTCTTCTTTTATCAAATATTTTCTATTTGAGGATTTTCATCAATAATTGAAATTAAAATATCTAAAACTAATATGAAGAGTTTTAGAAATAATTTTAATGTAGGGGGGGGGGGAGTAACGAATAGAATTACCTTTTTCCCACGTAATGGATTCAAAAGGATAACCATAAAATGGGCAATCGATTTGCACAGTTTCTTCGGCTACAGCAATGACTCGCACATGAGAACGGACATTCAAATTACCTATAAAATATATTTGAAGTACCATTTCAAAAATACGCTATAATGACAGTAATATTTGAATCGATGAGTGCAGAAACAAAGTAAATCACCTTTTTGAAGTTTTACATGAGAGCAAAAGCACTGCCTCAACATTGTTTCTGCGCCCAATGCGTTTTTTCTAGGATCTTAAATTTCCCAAACTAAACTAAACACGGAAAAGTTTATACACAATACGACTCCAACCTTGCATGGCGGTAAAGGATATAATACATCCTTTATCGCCATATGTTTTCGACTCTTCTAATTTAATTTCATGTATTGTAATTTGTAAATTTCCCTAACAAAGCACATGTAATTAAACGTGATTTTCACGTTTTGAATGTGCTGTCAATTTCCTTTCTTGGGTGTGCTGGCCGCATGCCTGATTACACTGGCCAACAAAATTTAAGATTTTTCTTGTGACAAAATGAAAACGGGTGATTTTTGGTAATATTTTTTCTGCTGATTACGAATATAATTTTTAAATTTCTCTAGCACGCACAGCTTTCTTGTTTTACAATGAAACATTTTAAAATCATTCAGTGTTTGGGGCCTGGTAAATTTCCTTGCCGCCCCAAAATATGGATACTTTAACATTGTAGCCGCTTCTCTTCACACCCATTACTTTAACATAGAAGTCTCATAGTGCATAACTTGGAAACGTGACGTGATAGAAAAAATCTAAAAGCAGATTCGGATTCTACATACAAATTACTACTAAGAACACTATGTGTTGTCTTATTCACATAATGTGTGTTGACTAGTGTTATTGTTGCTGAGCAACACTATAATTATATTCAGTGATTTTGTAAAAGAGCAACACTACTATCCGGGACTGAAGAGAAGACCTCTGAGTTGCACAATTCCACCACTACACAGCAGAAACGGTTGGGTGAGTTCATTTCTAAAAAAGGTTGAATAGGGATATTGCAATTTTTGTCATATTTTTCTCCTGCGTCGCATGTTGTCTCTCCTCGTGTCTGCGTTGATTTTGTTGCGCGCGTGCTTTAGACAACAATTGCCGGAGAAAAATATGACAGAAATCGTAATATCCCTGTCCAACCTTCTTAGAATGAACCCACCCAAACGTTTCTGCCCTGTAGTGGTGGAATTGTGCAACTCACAAGTCTTCTCTTGAGTCCTGGACAGTACCAACCACCTGGTACCAACGCCTTTTATAAAGAAAGCTTCGCCACTGAAACGTCATACATTGTTACATCATCATAAGTCGACCAAATATAGGGCTTCTTATTGGTAGAAATACGATTAACAAAGGACGAAGGCTTTCTTTATAGGAGGCGTTGACAGTATTCCAGCCTTTTCTACAGAGCATGGAAGGATCAGCTCTTGGACATAGGAGGAATTTTGCCAAGATGATCCAGTACATGCACATATAGGTGAGAACTGACTATATTTTATCTCAGGATCTATGGAAAAAGCTTATGTTTTCCAGTCTACAGTTCGTGATTGAGTGACTTTGATAAATCCTATCTTCATGCGGAAATGTAAGAATTTCGCGTGCCATGGAACCTTTGAGGCAAAAATCATTTTTGAATTTTCAGTGACGTACAAAGTTTTCTGCACTCACTCTGTAATATTTAAGTTTTAAGCTTGTATTCTGTTCTTCAAAGAGATGTCTATACAGGGTGACTAAAAATGTGTTGTACCCCTACATTTACAGAAATAGAGATACAATAAATTTGTTGTAAAAAATAGGAAGTTGAGGGTTGAGGGAAGTAGAGGAAGTCTGTCAGACGGCCCAGTCAGTTGATCTCCAACCTTCAACATTACGACACATGCAAAATATCTCGTCAATCATAACAGATTGAAAAGATTTCCAATTGTAAACTTGTTCAGCATCACACTCTGAACACTTTCAGCATCACAGTCTGAACAACAAGGGTTCAATAGCTACAGTTGATGAATATCGCTTTCATTTAAAAACTATTGCAAATTGATAAACCAAAATATGCCAGCCCTGAAAACTCTGCCAGACAACCGCTTCATGTGATTCGAATTAAGAAGTAGCACAATCATAAAGAGTACGTAAAAGGATAAAGAGCACACATATTGTTTGTATTGCATCGGTGACATTGAGGCAAGAAGTGGATAATGTCAGTCTAGAACGTGCTCGATGTGATGGCCATCTTCTCAAATGCACAATTTTGCATGCAATCTCACAGATGTCATCACTTTTCGCATCATGTAAGCAATTGTGCTGCACATGCGGTGTGAATTAGTTTTGCAAGTCCTGCTTTGACACTGATACAAAGTATACACTATATTCTGGATGAAACCCCACAGGAAGGAGTCAAGAGGTATGAGATCAGATGAGCATCTGGGCCAATCAACGGGACCTCTTCGTCCAATTTATCGGTCTAGAATCATCTGGCATAACTTGTGACGTGCGAAGCTCCAAACAGTGGTGGTGCTCCATGATTCTTGAGCCAAAATTGTTGATAAACAATTAATGACAGATTATCTACAAAGTCTGTGAGTACAACGCTTTCGAGGACCAACTCTATGTAAAGAACAGTTGTAAGAATTCCTTCATAAATGTAAGTTCTCCCCCAAGAATCATTGTTAAAGGCCACACCGCACCTTCTGCCTCCAGTTTTCCTAATGTGATGTTTCTCCCATCCATCGAAGATTTCCATCCGCCCAATAATGGAGATTGTGTTTATTCACAACTCACCCGAGCATAATAACTGTTGCAAAGAAGGGACTTTATCCAAGCAGCAAAGTAACAAATTACAGAAGTCGATGCGTCATACATATCCTGAGCCTCCAGTCCCTGCTAGCAGTACACACGATAGGGATGGAAGCGATGTGCGTGCAAGATGTTGACGACAGATTGCTGACAACAACCAACATCTGCAGCAATTGCTTGCTAGTTGCCAGTGAGCTTCTATCAACTGTTGCTAGGATTATTGTTGTGATATACTTTGCTACTGTCCTTGGTCGAACTTGACGCGGATGCTGCTGGGTACCACCTGTATCCAGGAATCGCTGCTTGACGGTTGGCATTTGTTAGGGTATTTGGCTTGATGCAATCTAATTGCAGCACTGTAGAGTAAATCCCAATTAAGATGACTTTGTTGATCATTTCCTGCATTATATATTTTGCCATCTTAACAGTCAACTAGACTTCTGACTGCTTGAATGTTCCTTTTAGAGCAACTGAACAATAAGTTGATAACATTCTACATAGTTCATGAAATTTCAATTGTGCAGAGAACTGTTCATCTGATTTTGAAAAAAAATTAAGTGTTCAGAATGATGTACAATTGGAATTTTTTTGCTGTCTCTTATGTTTGATGATATAGAATTTGCATATGCCCTAATTTTCACTTTGAGATCAATCTGACTGGACCATCTCACAAGTCAAACGCAAATTCCTATTTTGGGATATCTCCATTTTCTGCACAGGTGGGAGTGGTGCAACAAACCTTTCATTTACCCTGTAAAAGCTTGCACAAACATACAATTCTATGATGTTAAATTTAAACAAACTCTTAAGAAAATTATTTTAAAATGTTCTAATCTTTTATTGACATAACCTAGTCGAAAATTATAATTCCACTCAATGGTAGTCTTTATTGTGCTTACCGTATACATTAATGCGATTCATTCGTTTGTCACTTCCGGCATTGTTTTTAGCGATGCATTTATAAAGGCCGCCGTCCTCAGTCTTCATGTTGCTAATAGACAAACGTCCGGTAACGTAATCACCTTGGTCTCGGAGAGTTTCCATCCGTATTCGGCCACTTTTGACAACGGGTGTGCCGTCATAGGTCCACGTCACCTCGGGCAAAGGATTGCCTTTTGCAACGCACTCAACTACTACTTCTTGCCCAGGTTTTACAATTTGTTCGTCAAAAGCTTGCGTAATTTCTGGCAGAGAATCTGTGGTAAAGACATCAATATAAAAAACATCAATATTATACACCAGGTCTAAAGTTTTTAATTTTAAGCATAATGTTTTATTAATGAGAATTTCTTTTTAAAAAGTATATATTTAATATTCTTCTTTAAGTTAAATCTTTAAAGTTATTTTTTTTCGTTTCTAAAATGCCATTTAGCAAATATCTTTAAGGCAAAATATGAATACTAATAATATTTCAGTATTTTCTGAAGTAATTTTAATATATCCTTTCAAGAATTTCAAATACGGGCTCAATGTAGGCAATTTTTATCTTAAAAATTTAATCATCATATAACGTACAATTTTATCACAGTATAAAAACTGTCACTCGCTTGAAAACATTCATCGCAAAAGGCGAGAAAGAATTTATTTAAATTTTTCTTATAAAATTCTAATAATCACTCGAGAGGCAAAGGTTTAGACAGCTTCACGATTATTCCGTTTTCACTTTTGTTTAAAGACATCCTCGCCGTCATTTACCGTGATTGTTTCATTAACAACACGAAGCTAACAATTTTTTTCTTATCCTATTTTATTTATCTATGACATTCCCCCTCCATCATTTTAGGATCATAAAGTAGTTGACTTTATTAACATAATAATTCTTCTAATAACCAAAACTAATTATTTACCTGCTAACTGAAGCACCGCCACTCCATAGGTCGAAGTGAACGAATTACTAATGAAACACTGATAGATCCCTGCGTGCATTGGACTCATTTTCTTGATATGCAGAGTAAAGTTGTTCGGCTGTAGTATTCCTGCCTGGGGTAACGGGTGGCCATCTTTCATCCAGTACATATGCTTGATTGGGGAACCAAAAGTAGAGCAGTGAAGAGCTGCTGACGAACCGTGGTCAACAAATTGGCTTTCCGGATGAACGGTTGCTTTAAGGTGTTCTGTAATAAAGCGATATTATTCTACGTTATTCGTTTTCCACCGCCTTTGCTTGAGAGTCATCAACATTTTTATGTAACTATCCTAATTGCAATCTTGTAAATGTTAGAAAAAATTTAACAGATAATTTAGCTTCAGTAATCTCCTATTCAAATCTTAATCAAAATTACTTTCCTGTAGTTACTACATATAAAAACTTACGCCTTATTAAGTTTCTGCTAACACGATTATAAACTAACGACTTACATTTCTCTAACCGTATGGTTTAGTAATAAAACCGAAACACTTGTAGTGAAACCGCAAATGGAGAGCCCCGAGGGGAATAATAACCTTGTAGTCAAAAAAAGAAAGTGAGTTAATTCTCGGACATGTCTAATATCCTACTCTCCCCGTTCAGAGATTATCACCCTATCCCCCTTTTTTGTTAGTCGATCGTTCCACTCACGGCTGTCGATCTTACGGTTTCACTATACCGTATGCATCGAAGCTTATAAGTCGAATTTAAAAATATCTCTAAACTATTGGTAAAGTTATACGCCAAATATAAGCTCGCTTTTGCATCAGTTTTTTGATGTTATACGGGCCGAGTTTGAAAATTTCCGAACAAAATTGAATAAAATATACAGGGCGGAACAAAAGTCCCCTCCCCGTCCACACTGATTTTTTTGAAGGGATTTGGGTATTTTTGAAAAATAACTCCAGCTTGATTATAAACTTGATAGTGTACCTTCTAGACATTCTTCTTAGATAACCCATATGTGTTAACAACAACAGGAAATAGGAAAACACTTTTCCACAAAAATGAATTTATTAAACTCATTATGTACATTTCGCAAGTTTCTGTCTCCTTCCTCAGTGAGAAACAGAAAATGAAAATAGGAGACAACAAGGCCGCTATATACAGGGCACAAATCTCCAGGGGTGGTATAAGCCCCAACCTAGGATTTACCTTGCCAACAATTAAGTATATCATGCTTCGCCTTGAATTTGGTTAAAAGATTATTAATAAAGTGGAACTTAAAACAGATGAAACTTAAATCTTAAAACATTATCAAATGTAATTTAAGAAGGAAAAAGAATAAATCGGAACTCTTAATCTGAATTAAAACGGAACAATTATGTCTAAATACAAGGTGATTATAATTAAAGTCCCTTTGTAAAAATGCTATAAAAA
>JAHWFO010033869.1:2188828-2242170 GCA_023313115.1 Rhysida immarginata
CTTTGCAGTTGGACACAAGATTCCGGAGACGTTTTTGGCTGCGACAGTGCAAAGAGGAGTCAACGTCCGCGACCCTGAGGAATGGGGTCTCGTCAGGCAGCGAACTACGTGGATGAATACGACGTCCGCCGCCGCCGTCATTGTTGACGCGAGTGAGAGAAGACGTGCTCCCGGCGAGCAGAGGACAGCTTTCTCTACACCCATTACGGATCGTTTGAAACCCTGTCTGGAGCCAGCCTTCCTATCAACGTCGTGCGAGAGGTGTTTGGTCTTCGTTTCGGCACTGCAAGTGTCTGACTGGAGGCGAGCGTATCCCGAGGAGGAATTGGATCGTTTCGCCCCGTCCCAATCTGTCGCCGGAGTGTTCCCCTGGTCCAGCGAAGCGTTTCGTTGGGAGAGTCTCGGCTCCTTTACCCTACTTTCGAGGTAAGCCAGAATTTTTCTTATTTTCTCCGTCTCGAAACTAATGCGGAGAGATAGGAATTAAATGGCGGTCTTGAGCATCTTATTAAGACCCCGTCACCCTAACCAGCTCTCGCTCCCCCAGGCATTTTTTTTTTTGTTCTGCTTTCCAGTAGTGGGCTTGGCAAATTAGTTTTAATTTACGCCCCCTTTCTAATGAAGGGCGTGTTAGGGTTAAACTGTAATGCGCATAGTAATGGCATGTGGTTTATAGCTAAGACGGGGAGTAGTCAAGATTAATGTTTGCCTCTCGTCAGACCGTGCATTAAGTTCTAGTCACTCGTAGATATAAGTAACTATGGCCATTTATTTGCTCAGGTTGTTTATTGGGCATAATGGCAGAGGAATTTATTGAAGGGGGCATCGGTTTGACATGTGTCCTGTATTAAATCGTTCCCTCATCTATTTTTTGCAGCTTCCCGTGCGGACTGGTATCGGGAGGACCACGCCATGCATAGAAGCAGCAAGGATAAATGTTTCCAAGATGGGATGCGTCTACTGCCTCTATCCAGTACTTAGCAGCGGCGTCGAACGTCGACCAACCTTTTCAATATAAGTTTATTTTTGGACACTGGTTTTGAAGTTTGTTGGTGCGGAGAATCTTTAAAAAAAAAGTTTAATGTAAGTTGGGCCCGTAACTCCTAATAGTAGTTAATGCGGTGCCCTATGCTCCCAAATTTGGTTGTTGCTGTGATCAAGTCTTTTCTTTTGTCGCTCGACCGGGAGTTTTATTCTAGTGGGTATTTTCCACGTGTTAGTGGAAGTCCCAAATATTATATCCTATTGTTTTCTTTAAGAGTGACCGCTCCCAAGGCGAGCACACTCTATTGACTATTTCTTTACTGTACAATTTGTTATTCATTTAGTCAATAAATAGGATTATTACTTTTTCAAAATTATATGCTCCTTGTTCACTTTATCTTAACATTCACCTAATTTCCACTGCGCGTATACGTGACAAAAATGGCGTGTTATGCTTGATTTCAATTCAGGCAGTCTGTAAGTTTCCTCCATAGACACGATCTTTCAGGAATACCCAAAACCAGAAGTCACAAGGATTTGAGTCCGGAAAACAAGACGGCCAGGCAGTCGAAAGAATTCTCTTAATTACCCAATCATCGCCAAAGCGGGTACGAAGCACTTCCTTCATTTCTCGGGCTATATGGGGTGTTACAGCATCTTGCATGAAGACAGTAGTCTAAATATTATCGTTTTTGTAAGGCAGGAATGACTTGCTGCTGCAGAAGTTTGTAGTAACAGCACCCGTGATGGACCACCTTTTAAGGCCTTGAGGAGTGTTCTACTCAAGAAAAAGAGGTTAAGAATGAAGTCAGCAGTAAAGCTACACCAAACAGTAATACAGTAATGAAATCAGAATGCAGAGGCTGTTGATGCACAACATTAGGACTTGCAGTACCCCAAATGCTACGGTTCTGAATATTCCCTACTCCATTTAGGGTAAATATGCCTCATCTGACCCGAAATGTTCCATTGTCATGAATTGTTAACGACTATTCTGGCCAAAATAATCAAAATCACGGGAGCAGCTTTTGCACCCCACCTTTTACTTCGCAGTCGACATCGTAACACGTGCCGGTTAGTACTCACATGTGAGCATATGTTACGATGTTGATTGCGTAACTCGGAAACTACTCGTTGGAATTCGATCAAATTTTAACGGTACACACAGTTTCATGCACCGTTTCATCCAAATTTCATTATCCTGAAAACCTGAATTATTAACTTTTGATCTTGGTGGCGATATTTTTAATTCTGTTCATATCTCAGTTATCATTCAAATTAGGACCCATGTTCATATGAACTTTTTTGCTTAGAATCACCCATACTATCATATATATAAAATCAGCGACGGTGGACTTTGTCACAAACGTATGGACAGCGATGTGTGTCAAAAATCTAACAAAGGACTATTTCCCGATTATTCAATCCGGTGGGTTCGCTTCTAGTCTCCCATAAAAGATTAAAATTCACCCTGTATAATCTCATATAAAATCTGAGAGGGTATTGTTCTCTGTACTGTGTTTAAAAACAAAATGATCGAGATCTCTTTTTCTTTTGTCATATGTAAGGCCTCTTTTCATTTTATCATATACGAGGGGAGATCAAAAAGTAAGTTGCACTAACTCGCCGCAGGAGCGCGCTGTGTGTCGCAATCTTGGGCAAAGCGGAGAAAGGGACATTAACTGCGCAGACGTCGGATAGGACGGTTGCTGTGGTTTCCCGTCGTGTTTTGTGTGACTAGCGGGCTAAAAGCAATGGCGCGTCAACTGGATGTCCACTCCAAACTTGAGGTGCGAGCAGCAATCCGATTTCTATGGGCCAAACGGGTGAATTGCACGGACATTCATCGTGAAATCACTGCTGTATATGGGAAATTGAGCGCCGGTGTGATTTTGTTGAATGATAACGCAACACCTCACAAGGCCCGCCAAACGTGCGAACTGCTGCAGCGATTCAAGTGGGAGGTTTGGCAACATCCTCCATACAGTCCCGACTTAGCGCCATGTGACTTTCATCTTTTCGGTAAGCTCAAAACGGAACTCGGTGGACAACGATTTCGAAACGATGGGGAGGTGAAAGCGGCTGTCACCGTGTGGTTACAAAACGCTGGAGAAGATTTCTGTGCATCCGGAATCGAAAACTTGGTTGATCGTTCGGATAAATGTTTAGGGTCTCTTGGGGGCTATGTGGAAAAGTGAACCTACATTGTATGCTGCTATAGCCGTGTTGCTTTTTTATAGGTGGTGTAATAAATGGCCATACAGTGGAAGTGCAACTTACTTTTTGATCTCCCCTCGTAAAATCCTCATATAATTGAGTACAATATTTAATAATAATTTTTATCGTTTTTTATTCGCTTAATTCGGTTTGTTATATAAAAACTAGACTTAAGAATCGCTTTCACTTAACAATATCTAGGACAAATATAATTATTTTACATCCCATATCGGATTAGGATCCCGTTATTGAGAGACGGAAATATCTATATCCTTCTTCTTCTTCTTAATGTGGTATTTCCTATCGGAGGTTGGTGACCAATTGATACTGACGTACTAGGAATAGCAATGCGGTGGTTTTCCGTTGCCTTCCGCATGATTAGTGAGGGACAAACACAACATCCATGCCACAGCGGGATTCGAACCCACGACCCGAGGATTTCGAAAAGAACTGAAGCCTGCGCCTCAGCCTTCTCGGCCACTGGGGGCCGGCTCTACATCCTTATCGGCTGTCAAATAGTCTCTTTTACGAGACGATGGCGTAACTGATTTCTTAAAAAGCATTAAAAAGAAACCGAAGATCGAAAATCGTTCAATAATTTATGGAATAAAATTTAAACATTAATTTGTATATATTTTTGAGAGAAGAAGAGTAACCTTTCCTTTTTCGACTCCTAATCTTTACAATTACAGTAATACAATTGTAAACAAATCTATTTTTTACTAACTATATTTCAGAAAAAAAGTTGAAGAACTTAAACGAACCTTGCAATTTAACTTCTGTGAATGTCTTGTCGTTCCCAGCCTCGTTACTTGCGTTGCACGCGTAGATGCCGGTGTCCGTCTGTTCAACTGTCTTGATCAAAAGGGATCCGGAAATGACTGTTAACCGCTGGCCTAGCTTCACCGAAATTTCGTAGCCATCCATCGTTTGCTTGGTCCACCTAACAGAGAAATAAACATTGAATGCGATGAGCGAAAATGACACTTTTTCCACTATATTGTTAGAGAAACCCCCACGACGAATTCATTTTTTCCTCAATTTTCAGTCCACTTTTTCGTGGAATGAAATTTTGAAAATAAGATATTGATACCAAAAAATGTTTATATCCATACCTAACAAAATATTATAGCTTAACAATCTACAGATAGGTAATTTCCTTCATATTTCAAATTATTGTCTCCAGAGCGATGTTTAACTAAAAGGAATGTGCTGAGCCCCCAAGTAACGACAGTTTTAGCTGTTTATTGGATAACTTCTTCATTGACATAGTGATATTTTAAGAAAAAGAACTGAAATCATCCCACCTCATTTAAAACTCATCTGAGCTGCATATTTGGTTGTTTCAATAATTAGGCTGTAGTCTGTGAATAAACGTGGCTGGTTGGTTCGTTAGCTTTTAGGCGCATCTGCTTCTACGTTATTTGTGCCTTTTCATATGACTAATGCACATTCCAATAACAACCTTAAACATTCATAACTTCGGTGGGATTTAAAACCGCGCCACGACTTATTGGCCTGCGCCCAGCTATGTTGAGCAGTGGCGATAAACATACTTCTCAAGGGATCTAAATAGTAGCTGTTACATCTTGAGTTTTTAATATCTTCTGGCAGGATATGTTGCCACACGGTTTTTAAACTATCCAGTAATTGATGACGAATACTGGCTGGTGATTTGTGCATCCATATGGGGAGCTTAGGATAAAAAAGTGATGGAAATGTTTCCAGGTACTAGAACATTATATGTTTGCTAGAAATGAAATAAATATCATGTATTTTTATTCTTCCAATTAAGTACAAAACTCCTCTAAATTGATGAAAACTACTCATCTACCATAAGAAAGATTCTGTTTCATCCTTACATTTGGAATGTAGATTTTTAGAAATAAATAAAAATAAGCCTTTTTAATCTGTTTGCTAAAGGAAAAAGTAAAAAGTAAACTGTGAATTATCTATGATCTATGCACAAGTTTTTATGCTTTACGTCTGCTTTACATGTTTTCCTTAGTGTCTTTTTATCTTTTACTTTTTAGATTTTATAATAATATCATAAATAAGTTTCCTCGAATTCTGTAAACGAAATAGATATCTATTGACAAATCTTTTTTTTCACAAATTTGCCAATTTTAATGTTTTAGGGGGAAGAGTAGAAAATTATAATTAAACTTACATAATTTTTACAGCATAATCAGTTAGATGAAGATAAAATTTTCAAGATCATGACCTATTTTAAATATTTTAGAATCAAGTTAGTAAATTACCTATACTGTGGCAGTGGGTTTCCTTGAGCAACACATGGCAAAAGAGCAGATTCGTCGGTATGCGTGTAAACTTCTACTTCCGTAAACATTATTTTAGGAGAAATACTTCCTTTTGGCTCTGAAATGATAAATAATACTTACATGTACTTAACTAATTTAAGCAGGCAATTAAAACCTAAATTTTTTTGCATATAGTTTCTTTTTACCTGCTTTTATTTATTTATTTATTTATTTTTAAGCATTATTTTTTGCGTAAGAAATTCACGAATATAGAAAATTTGTACAAATGAATTTTTCCCTTATTTTTGAGCTGGAAATTTAAACTACTAATATTTGTCATAAAATATTAATGGACATCGTTTAATAATCACCTGTAACGATGAGTCGACCAGCCGTTGTACTGAGCTTTGATTCACCCGTTAGACGATGGGTTGCTTGACATCTAAAAGCCGTCATTCCGTCACTTATTTGCACATCGCGTATAAATAATTCGCCCGTTGATAACAGAAAGTATTTAGAATCTATATAATTAAAGTATTAAAAATGATTGATGTTATTCGACATAGCTTGTGATTTTCTGTAGTTTACTACAGCCAAATTAAAAACTTTTTATAAAATATTTAAATTTATATCCATTTTTTTTTAATTTTAATGGCTTCTTTTAGTAGTAATCAATAAACTTTGATTCTGTCACTAACACCACTATACAGGGTGTTTCAAAATTATGTACAATAAATTTAGTGACATATTCTTCAGGTCAAAGAAGAAGAAAATGTTCTATAGCACTTTGTCTGAAAACGATTTATTTACGCGATACAGCCAACTAAACCCGTGGCTCCAAATTACAGGAATTGTTCAAAGTGCCCGCCACCAGCTCGCACGCAAGCTTCGGCTCGTTGCATGAGCGACCGTCTGATGTCGTGGAAGAGTTCGTCGCCAGCATTACGAACGGTTTGACATGCATTTTCAATTCGCTGTCGCAGATCCATAATGTTAGGAACTTCTGTGCTGTAGACGATCGTTTTCACATGACCCCACAGAAAAAAGTCCAAGGGATTAAGGTCGGGTGATCTTGCAGGCCAGGCTACCGGTCCACCTCGACCTATCCACCGATTCGTGTATGCAGCATTAAGGTGTGCTCGCACAACATGGCTGAAATGTGCTGGAGCGCCATCATGCATGAACCACATGTTAGATCTTATCAAAAGAGGAACATCTTTCAGTAATTCTGGCAATGCATTCTGCAGAAGCAAAAGATACGTTCGCCCAGTCAATCGTGGCGGCAACACATAAGGGCCAATTAAGTTATTTCCGACAATTCCACACCAAATGTTCACGGAGAAGCGCTCTTGATGCGCTCGAGCTCTGGTAATATGCGGGTTAGCATCTGCCCAATGGTGCTGGTTGTGAGAATTTACGATTCCTGTCCGGGTGAAGGTTGCTTCGTCCGTGAAAAGTATCTGGCTGAGACAACTAGGGTCTGCAGCATGACGACGTTGTATCCATTGGCAAAATCGTTGTCGGTGTGGATAGTCCGTTGGGTTCAGTGCCTGAACCAGTTGCAGGTGGTATGGATGCAATAACTGACGGTGAAGAATGCGCCAAACAGATGAGTGCGAAATGTGTACCATGGAAGAAATACGACGGGTGCTTGTCTGTGGTTCATCATGTATGATGTCAATTATCACATCCTCCTCATCCGGAGAATGTGCTACAGGCCGACCTTGTCCTGTTTGACGGCCAAAGGAACCACGCTCCCTCAAATGTCTGTAATATTCGGTTATTTGGCAAACGTCTATTCGGAAAGCGTTCTTGGTAGAGTCTTCTTGCTTCCACAGCATTTCCGTCCGCAAGACCATACATTAGGTGCATGTCAGTGTATTCTGCACTGGAATACGTGTACATGACTTTTTTACGTAATGCGTATGTATGCAAACGTTCTGAAATTGATATTCCTAGTGGATGTACAGTAGTGAAACTACAGTAATGGAAACAACCGTACACAACTAATGGAACAACCCTAAAGTAGGTTTAAATGGAACAAACCACTCAACCTAGTGTTGGGTCGAAACGCTGGAACTGCTAAAATATCGTCCGCTAACTACCGTTCTTCCCTACTGTATGATATTGGATTACTCGCAAACAAATCGTTTCCAGACAAAGTGCTATAGAACATTTATGTCTTCTTTTGACCTGAAGAATATGTCACTAAATTTATTGTACATAATTTTGAAACACCCTGTATAATTTGGACTATGGCAATAATAGAGGAGAAGGTGGTAATGTGGTCCACCATTTATAAGCTATCTTAAAACCAGCTATTATAGCGCAAGGAATGTGGTATTTTATTGGGATGAAGTATCATTTTTTGAAATTAAAAAAAAGCTCAAAATTTTTGAAAAATCATTTTTTTTTGTTCAGTTCAAACAGATTAGACAAGTTATAGGTATTACGACACACTAGGAGCCATTATAAATGTATGGAAAAATAATTTTACTAAACTCCAGAATGAAATCAACATTCAATAGTCATAACATTGAACTTAATAATTATTATTATCTATTGCTAACTAACAATGAAACTTAGACGAGTTTTCTCTGAACTAAAATAAACATAATACGATTTTTCTAGAAAAAAGTTTAAAAAATCAAAATAATGTTTAATTCTTCACTCCGACTATCGTTTTCTTTAGCGATTATCACAGGAGATTCAGCTAGTGTCCGTGTTTTCAAGTACTCTGTTCAGGTTAAGAGCATATTCTGATTCTGAATGATTATCTATAATTTCCTCCTTTTCTTCCTTTTCGTTATATTGCTGGTCCTAAGTGTAGCCACTCTCTGGCCTCTGGTACAGGAGTGCTTCTCCCTCGTACACTGCGTCTATCACGGACAGCACGGCCACCACCAAATAAAATGATGGAACGAAAACATTGATTACAAGCCGTATATATTATAAACAATAACAGGGGGCCGAATTAAAAGTAAAACACTGGGTTTGACAGACAACAATAATAGGATGTAAGGAAAAAAGCTAACGTGAGTTTACTTTCAATATGTCAAAGAAGGAATATTATCAGTTATAAATTTATATTACAACTACAGTCTCTTTTGCGCATTTCTACAATATTTAAAACAAAAAAATATTCGACAAGGAAAACTTTCTTCACCATCTTGTGTTGATAGTACTGCTTTACCGACAGATGAGTCAACAGGAAGCGATATCTAAACATTAAATTTTGCATTAAGTTATTGATTTATTGGATATTCTACCCACTTCCTAGATGGCATTAATAGTTGATGTATTAGGCTGGAGGGGGGGGGGGCAATTAACCCGCAGGGGGCCCACGATACCACCGTCTCCTCTATTTATTTCTTATTTATTGACTTTTAGAATTACTCTACCTACATCGTCTGAAGAAGAATTCCGATAGAGATGTATGATAATAAAGAGATTTTTAATTTACATTTGATATAACATTGAAAAACAAAAGCTTTTTAAATATAAAAATGACTGAATACTAATCTGCTATTTCAAACATAACGAAAATAGCGAATCTATATTAAAAGCAGAGAGTTTGAAAAAGAAGATACATTACCACAAAATATAGTGTTTAATGCAGAGTTTATAATATTTATGGGAATATCAACATATAAATAATAATTATCCAGAACTCTAGCATGGAAAGAATTGTGAAAAATGCTTATAATATAGATCTTCTTTAAACTTTATTTAATATGCAGAATTTACCATAACGAATTATAGATTACATAAATAAAGGTTAAATATGAAGGCAGTTTCTGTTTTAAAAGTTGAAGGCCAATGACCAACAATTTTTTGAATTTGGCTATTTTTGGCTTCAGCTAACACTGAGAAATGGCAAAAACCTTGAAATTGTTCCAGAACCTTCAATAAAAACAAGGGCAAGAACCTCATGTAAAATAACTTTAAAGCTAAAAGTGCCAAGAAAAAATATAAACAAAAACTTTATAAAATAATCGAATAATGAAAAAGATCACTGATTAATAGAAAAAATATAGATATGATTAGGATGGCGAATAATTTGAAAAATGAACTTCCTGTCAAAAATTATTTTAAAGCCCTCAGAAAGAAATTGCTTTATTTATTAATGGTTTTACTTCTCCTTTTGTTTTATTAAATAAGCATTTCACGAAATCATTTGTTGAGTATGATTATGTTGTTCTTAAAAAATTTCAAGAAAGAAAACTGTGAACTCAAAATGAAGATGACTTACTGGCGTCATTTTTAGAGGCAGTGATGAACACGATGGAGTCTTTGATCCAGGCGGTGATGGAGATGTAGTTTCTCAGAATGTCCGGAATATGGCATCGCATTATGGCAGAGTTTCCTCGAATGACATAGACGTCATACACATGAACATCAAATGAGTGGATGACAACTTTAAGAAACATTAAATAAACAAACCATTAGAGAGGAATTACTGAGGATGAAGTTTAAACAAAGAGACATATTTTTGCAATTATAACATGTTTAAAAAACAATTTCTTCAATTATTCATATAAAATTAAAATTAATTTAATAGTTTAAGTAACACAAGTATGGTTTGTAGTAAACTAATGGAGAGGATATTCCACCAATATATGAGTACGTGGAAGGTTCTAATTTCTTATGTATTCAAACAAAAATATGTTGTAGGATATACGGGGTGATTCAGTCAATTTCTGACCATTTCAGTACTATGATGTATTGACCCATTAATGTTTACAAACTTAGCATTTCAGTATGATATTTTAGGCAGTTCGGAGTTAATATTCCCGTGGAAAAGTCTTGATGATATGCTCAATGTGGCCACCACGAACGTTTTGAACTGCTCGCAGCCGAATGGTGAAGTTGTTCATAACTCTATCCAGGATTTCTGCATCCACAAGGGTGAAGCAGTTGACGATGCTTTGTCGCAGCTGGTCTAGGATTCTTGGTGCTGTAGTGAACACACTGTCTTTAAGGAACCCCCAGAGATAAAAATCACATGGGTTTAGGTCAGGACTCGCAGGCGAACAGATTTTTTGGTAGGGGAATCGACCAACCTTGTGCGAATATTTTCGACAACTTCGGCCGTTCGAACACGAGCTTCGCTCCGCCTTTTTCTTGCCTTTAACATATCCAGTGGCACGAAATTGCTTGACAAAATCCATGATTGCTTGCCTGCCTGGTGCGTCTCGACACTTACACTCCTTCCGGAACTTTCTTTGCACGGTTAAGGTGATTTTGCCTCGAAATACCATTCGACAACCTTGCATTTCTGCCCTGTTGATAAAGCGGGCGACATTTTTCAACAATACGATTTTCATGCAGCGCCATTGTAACAATACAAACTCCAACTATTTAGAAATTCGAAATGGCGCTCATATTCTTTCAATTGTTTATCCCTAATGCACGCCATTCGAGTGAAATGGTCAGAAATTGACTGAATCACCCTGTATTTTAAATGTACACTCTAATTGTATACCTGCTTATCAGTGCAATAGTGTATAACAGTATCTCAAAATTGTACTCTCTAGTAAAAATATAACTTTTAACTCGATATTAATTATCATTATATATTAAAACATGTTTTCTTAAGAAAATATATTAGTGCCATCGACCATTAAAGTAATGTTTTAAACTTCTTTATCTCGAAAGTATCAACTTCCTGTTATACTGTTTCATTGACAATGCGATAAGTCCTAATAAAACAAAACCTGATTTTCTTCTGTACACGTTCAGAGACTAGAAATTTTTCTATGATCTGTTACTTTCTCTAATGGTAATGTATTTTGAATTCAAATGTCAAACTTTGAATAAAAAATAATGATTTAAATCTTGAAAAAAACTGATAAACTTGTTTTAACGTTTACTCTAAATCAGTGGTCCTGAAGACTTTTTAACACCGCGGTCCAATTTTTAGAACGACAATCTATCGCGAGCCATTATTAGGACATTCTACAAGATGTTCATAAAATATTTTACAAATTTAGACTTTAATAACCACAACACTCTATAAAATAAAAAGAAACGGTTTTCAGCATGTGACAGGTAAACTAATAAAGATATTTAGCACATTTTCTATATATAGAAATGTGCTTATGTGATCGGTTTGTCCAGCTGTCCGTCCGTCCGTCCGTCTGTAGACTAATCCCACAATTCATTGCGTTGAAATAGAAATAGTGCATGTATTGAATTGCTGGAAGACACGAATTATCCTCGCATTCGGGAAAACGCGTGTTGAGAACATACATGGGTTCGGCTCTGCGCGTGCTCTAAATGTTAATGAGATGGTGCGCGTGCAGGATGCACGTGTTTGACGATTACTGAAAGGGCAGTTCGGTCTCTATATCAAGAGAATTTTTTAATTCTTAGGGAGCTTAGTATTTATTACAATAACTTGAAAACGAATTAACTTTTCCAAAGTCTATTTTCACTAATCCATTAATATGGGACTGAGCACGAACAAGTATGAACGTGAGATAGCCGGAATAAGTACTACTATAATGGCACGTGCTTTAATGGTACCATTATGATACCCCCTTAAAAACTTCCTATAACCAGATGTAGCATGTAATATATCAAACAAATCGTCACAACATATCATGAGCGAATACATAAGAGTAACTAGTGATAGCAGTTATTGGTCTAATGGCACGTGTACGTGCAAGGATGTCTCATGAATGAATATAACGCGTAAATAATGTTGTGTGTGATATGTTTAGTATACGTATTTTAATGGTACCAAATACAAATTTCAATGCTAAGATATGGCATGTAATATATCAAACAACTCGTAACAACGTGCCATGAGTGAATATAACGAGTAAATAATGATAGTGGGAATTGGTTTTGTTGCATGTGCCCTGATGGTACAATATAGTACTGTTAGAACTTTCAATACTAAGATACGGCGTGTAATATATCAACCAACTCATTACGAGTTGTTAGATCTATTGTTATGCATAGCTTATTTGTACCAAGAGCATAATGCTGTTAGGCTTAATGTTATCTAAAACTCACTACTGTTATACATATTGCTAATTAATAGTAGTTAATCGCTTGCTTCAATAGTAGACGATAACGTAGAAACACTTTAGTAATTTAATATGAAAAAAAAAAATAGATGCTTACACACAACGCTTCAGCAATTGAGGCTCACTTCGTTTAATATTATGTGGGAATTCTTACGAATTAAAGAACTTTTATTTTTTTAAATGTATGAGGAATAACTCCCTCTCCATTTACCGTTCAGTTCTTCAAGTTTATTCGTTTAAATTCTCTTTATAAATTAGCTTAATTAAATAGTAATTTACAATTTAGTTTTCATATTTATTTATTAAGTACCGCAAGGTGCTTTATGCTATCAGTGTGGGGAAACGTGTCTGTCCGTCTGACTGTAACTCCAACTCCTCCGAGGCTATGAAAGATTTTCAAAATCTGTTTTCGTCAGTCGATGAATATGGTTCATGGCACGGACCAGTTACAAATATTATCTAAATCGGTTTATTGGCACGTGCACAAATGGTACCTCTAATTTTCCGCCTAGCAATTTTCAACTGAAAGATATATTGAGTATTATAACAAACAAACCGTAATGACGAGATAGATGCGGTTATTCATTATTATTTTCGTCCGTCGATGAACATGGTACATGACACGAACCAGTCACAAATATTATCTAAATCTGTTCAATAGCCCGTGCACAAATGGTACCTTTACGACCCCACATAGCAATTTTCAATGGAGAGATATATTAAGTAATATATCAAACAAATCGTAATGACGAGATAGAAGCGGATATAAATTACTATTTTCGCCAATTAATAAATAAGGTTCCGGGAATGAACCATTTTGAAAATGGTTGAATTCGAAACAATGACACGTGCTCTAATAGTACCCTGATGAGACACTGAAAAATTTTCAGTGCTAAAATATGGCATGTAGTATACAAACGACTCGGAATGATGTGTCATGAATGAATATAACGTAAAATTAATGATAGTCCAAATTGGTTTCAAGGAACCTAGTTTAGTTGAACCATGATGGTTCATTGGAACTTTCAATTCTAAAATACGGCATGTAATATATCAAACGACTTGGAATGATGAGTCATAAATGAATATAACGTAAAACTAATGATAGTCCAAATTGGTTTCAAGGAACCTTGTTTAGTGGAACCATTCTGGTTTAGTGGAACCATTCTGGTTTAGTGGAACCATAATGGTTCATTGGAACTTTCATTGCTAAAATATGGCATGTAATATATCAAACGGCTTAGAATGAGGTGTCATGAATGAATATAACGTAAAATTAATGATAGTCTAAATTGGTTTCAAGGAACCTGGTTTAGTGGAACCATTATGGTTTATGTGGAATTTCAATGCTAAAATATGGCATGTAATATATCAAACGACTTGGAATGATGTGTCATGAATGAATATAACGTAAAATTATTGATAGTCCAAATTGGTTCAAAGATACTGGTGTAATGGTATTTTTACGGCCCATTAGAAACTTGCAATGTTAACTTAGGGCTGTTTAAAAATATAGTTCCGCGAATGGTTTAACCTTTCGGTACTTTGTTATGTCATTCCTTAATGGTTTATTTTCTCATAAGTGTTTTAAAATGTTGATTAATTCAATATATTCATAACATGAAAATGTGCTCCCTTTTAACCGCTTTGGCGGTAAAATCGTTTTGTTTTATTTTCGTTTTAGGTAAGGCAGTTTAGACGGGAATTGAGGACCCTACAGGAAAAAGCTCAGTGCGTTGCCTGGCTCATAGAAACTAACAACGCCACATATATCACGGTACACTTGAAATAAGGCAAATTGCTACTTGTGCTGACGGTATTGGTCCATACTTTCCAACATGGTCAGTCACATGACCATGTAAACCCTTAGTTTTCAGAAATTTGACAAATATGAATTGGAGGAAGTGTATAAGCGAAAGTAATATTTGTCTCTCTCTTTAATGGTCTGAGTGGCGTAGTGGGAAACACTGCATTTTGTCAAAGAGATATCGGGTTCAATTCCCTGTGAGAGCAGAATTTTAAGCTTTTCCCTTCACCTTTTGTGCAGTAAAACGCGTAGTATAAGTTTTTGCAAAAATATAAACCGTCCAAATAAACAATTTTTCCAATTATTTTCAGGCGTAGAAAAGTAAATAGAATCTAAAACCTATTGTTTTCGATCTCGTTTCCTTGATCTCTCTTTACTCGGCCTATACTGGCAGAACCTTCTGTATCTTCAGGAGCAGTTTTGATAGGATACGTCTCTACTTGTAACAACGGGCCTTCATCACATGCCATTGCATGATACTCTTGATAAAAGTGCTGAAAGCAAAAGTTTTTCCTGGCAATAACTGCATTTGATAAGTGAGATCATCTGGCAGTCATTGTGAAAAGTTGCAGGACTTTTTCTTTAATAGAAAACACGCATCCCGAACGTTCTTATAGTATGGCTTGTTCTATAGTATTCTAGGGTGATACCATGCATGTTCTACAGCGATTACGTCGGGATGGTTGAAATATGTTGGGTACGAGAAATTTTTAAAAAGTATAGTTCCATTGTGTGAAGATAAAGGGTGTCCCAAAATGAACTGACATTTTGAATTTGCCACCATTATTTTCGTGGTACAACAAGAGTAGAGATTTTTATATGCTCTCATTATTAAACATTGAGGTTTAATTATGCAAAACTACACAATCGAACAATATGTAGAAATTGTAAAAATTCATTTCAAAAATTTTACGATAACTGTTCGCAGCGAGGTGATGTGAATTGGCCGCCAAGATCATGTGACTTGACACTGTTAGATTTCTTTCGCTGGGGTTATTTTAAGGATAAAGTGTACGTCAATAAACCACAAACTCCTGAGGACCTCAAAGATGAAATTCGATACAACATTGCCGAAATTTCCCAGCAACATTTTATGTTAATTTTCCTCAAAAGAGTGAATTTGTGCTATCAAGGTCATTTGTCAGATGTTTTGTATCACGCGTAATCTCCATGTTTTTACTTTCTAATAAAGCAAAAATTTTATAAATTTTCCAATGAAAAATGTGTTTTATTAAAAAATTAAAATGCCAGCTCATTTTGGAACACAATTTAATTCTGTCATTGGAAGCCGCGGTAGAAGAGTCACGTCTAGTCGCGGAAGAATATGGGGTCTAGAGGCTGGAAATAGATGATTTTAGATTCCATTTAGATTTTATTTACGCCTGAAAAAAAATTTAAAAATTGCTTTATTTTATTTGGGCGGTTAATGTTGTTGGCAAAAACTTGTTCTATGCACAGAAAAATTTAAAAATTACTCTCTCACAGAGATTTTAACAAGCATCTTTCTGTCAAAAATGCACAGCATTTCGCACTGCGATACTCAGACCATTACTTTCTCTTATACACTTCCTCCAATTTTGTTTTGTCATATTTCTCAAAACTAAAGATCCACACAGTCAGGAGACTGATCTTGTGTGAAAGTATAGACCAATGCCTTATTTCATGTGTACCCATGACATATATTGCATTGTAAGTCAGATACCCAAGTGCAACAGAACCAAGGTCCAATTCGGTGGCCGCCTCGATCATCACACCACTGGACTTCTTCCTGTGGCTTTCCTAAAAGATCAGGTGTACCGAACCAATATTAGAGACTTATTGGACTTGAAGACATGCATTCTCAATGCTTTTGCTCTCCACGAAGGGTGCACACTTTGAGTATATGAATAATGAAAAAAAAAAAAACGATACGAGTTTACTTGTCACATGCTGAAAACCGTTTCTTGTTATCTTGTATAGTGTTTTAGTTATTAAATTCTAAATTTGAAAAGATAATTTATGGACACCCTATATTATTTACCTCATTTTTAACATTTTCTAATTTTTAATTGTCTTTTTCACTTGAAAATCATTTATAGCCTATTCAAAATCTTTCGAGAATTTCAGTTTAAAAAAGGTTGCTCTAAATCGCAGTGTGCAAAAGTAGATTATTAAAAATAATATTGGAAAAAGCGGAAGGAATAGTTCAAGAAATGTATTACTACTTTCTAAATAACATTATAATATTTAGATTTTGAACAGTTTTTTGCTTTTTTTTCCCCTTTTAAATTAAGAGGAAAAACCAAACTGTTCACAGTCTAAATAAATTAATTCTTTTTACGGATAGTTTTGAAAACTTCAGTTATTAAAGATTTGTTTGAATTATGCTGGCTACACTGTCAAAACAATCCTTAACTATAGAACTGTTCTTGGAAAGAGCTAAATTCCAAAGATAAATGAGTAAATAAGTAATCAATCGTCCTTATATGTTCATCAGCATATAAAAAATTTGCATTAATTTGATCGTTAGCGATGCGATAGCGTTTTCAATGAATTATTATAATTACTTATCAAACATTATTCCTTGAGAAAAATGTAATAATTAATTCTTGTTTTTTTAATTTTTTATTTACTATTAAGGGTCTTATTGTTTCCTTAAGTTAATTAATTATTTTAATTACTTGTGGTATTAATTGGCGCAGTACCCTATAAATTTCATCTACAAATCTCGTATGGCTGCTGTGAACAAATAGCCTTTGCCAATTTAAAATTTGGGCATAATATACACTGATGCAAAAACTTGGGCACATCAGGCTGATGAAAAAATTTAGTTTTGTTGTCTGTTTTACTTTTTTGTGAACGAATCAATATTTAATCGTTCTAGACTTGAAATTTAATTTAGTTTAATAAAAAAAATCAAGTCATATAATCCATGAACAAATTGAAATAATATTTTTTATTTCTTCCCCCTCCTTCTGAGAAAATTGCAAATACAATTTTGGTAAAGCTTTTATTTTTAGGTATATCGTTTTACATTTTTCAGTTTCTGCATTTCGAGTTCTGAAAGAATCGTACATCTGAATTTTGATTAGGAATTTTAAAATTCTATAAGTTGCGAAAAACACTCAAGGCAATAGCACAACTAGAATGATGGGGAAACAATCTATTTTTATCATAGAATTGAAATTGTGTAAGAGTAATTTACTTACCTCCGCGGACATGAATTTGTGACGACGTGATGGTTCCGATGGAGTTGGTGGCCAAGCATCGGTAGAAGACGCCGTGGACGTCTTGCCGAAAATCTTCGGCTCGGAAGGGAGGGAACACAAGGGAGCCGTCGGGCATCACATGGCGAAGGCCGGGCACGTTGGTGGCGGGGGAGCCGTCCGACAGCACCCATGAGATCTGAGGCTCCCCACCCCGCGCCTTGCATGACAATGTCCCTCCACTCGAGTTGGAGAACTCAAACAGCATTGGAAGCTCTTCATTGAACACAGGAACTAAAGGTAAACGACATAAAAAAATCAAAGTTTATCCATCTGCATTAAAATAAAGTTAAAGAATATCTAATACAAATGCCACACAAAATTCAGTTTGGATTAGTAAAAATATCTGCAGTCAAAATTTGATGTAATCTGATACCATTTTCAATATTGAATTACTAACTACGGGAAACAATGACAGTAATAAATTTAAACTGGAATTAATCCTCCAAACATAAGGTAAATACACTACTGTTTATAAAAATCGCAACACCCTGATGGAATGGTCTAATCCATATGCAATTTGCAATATTTGCATACAATGGGTCAGAGTATAAATGATTAGATTTTCAGAGTAATTGCTTGAAAGAACACCATGCCTCGACGACGACGAAGGGTACCATATCAACAGCTGACAGACTTTGAAAGAGGACGCATAATTGGTCTGCGTGAAGCGGGATGGTCGTATCGTGACATTGCTGCTCGTGTAGGACGTAATGCAACGACAATTATGCGTGCATGGAGGCAGTGGAGCGAAGAGAACAGGGCACACCGAAGACCAGGCTCAGGAAGACCCAGCACGACGACACCGCGAGATGACAGACACCTCTATCGCATGTGTGTAGCAGATCGTACAGCCACTTCCACAGTGTTAGCACAACAGTGGGGTGCTACAGTAGGCAGGACAATGTCTGCTAGCACTGTACGACGCCGTTTGATTTCCAGAGGATTGATGGCACGAGTACCATTGTTGCGGATTCCTTTGACTCAAAACCTCCGGCGCCTCAGGTTGCAATGGGCCCATCAACACCAACAGTGGCAAGCTGAATGGCAACAAGTTGTGTTTTCGGATGAGTCAAGGTTTAACTTGCAGCACCATGACGGCAGGATACGAGTCAGAAGACATCGTGGCGAGCGCGACCTTCCAGAATGCATTCTGCAGCGTCATCCAGGACAAACGCCAGGGGTGATGGTGTGGGGTGCAATCAGTTACGATGGCCGTTCCTGTCTGATCAGAATCCATGGCAATCTGAACAGTGACCGGTACATCAGGGAAGTTGTGCAACCCGAGGTCATCCCCTTCCTGCAGAACCTTCCAGGCGCTGTATTCCAACAGGACAATGCCCGACCGCATGTGGCCAGAAATGTCCTCGCCTTTTTCAAAGCACATCAGACGCCCTTGTTCCCCTGGCCTGCTCGTTCACCAGACATGTCCCCAATCGAACATGTGTGGGACAGGGTTGCTCATCGATTGGCTCGTCAGACTCCTGCAGCAGCAACTGTGGATGAACTGTATACCCGTGTAGACAGAGCATGGCAGGACATTCCCGAGGCCCTTATTCAGAGCTTGTTTGACTCAATGCCACGACGTTTAGAGGCTGTAATTGCATCCCACGGTGGTTTCACCCGATACTAATGTGACAATAAAACGCATTGTATTGACCTGAAAATCTAATGGTTTCTTTTCTGACCCATGATATGCAAATGCTCCAAATTTAATGCAGATTGGGCTATTCCATCAGGGTGTTGCGATTTTTATAAACAGTAGTGTATACAGTATTAATGGAAAAAACGGAAGGAAAATTTCCGTGACCAAGAATCGAGCCAGGGACCTCTTGTATCAGAATCAAGAATTCTGCGGGCCTGACCTCGCACCTCGTGGTTTATGCAAGATGGTGCACGACGTCCCCATCGCACAAGTGCCATTTCGAACTGATGCATGAATATTTCGTAAGAAAGTAATGAACTCGATTAACCCAAACAGTTTGGATGTAACTTTTACTGATCCCCGTATTCACTTAACTCAAGCATGGTCCACAAATCACTACCGTTAAACAATTGCCTTAATGCCACGAGCACATGACAACAATTGCCTTGAAGCCTTTTCAAGCAATTGCAATTGTACTAATTACGAAACTGTCATTTAATCTTGGTAGGTGGGTTAGTGGTTCAATAACAGCCAACCTATTTGTAATTGGTATTTCCATTCTCAATAGATTATATGAAAATCTATAAAGTCTACATCTCAAAATGGCTTTTATATGTAGACTTTTCATAGCAATAAACTGTCTGTGGAGAATTGAAAAAATAATGATTGTTCTTATAATCCGGAATTATCCTATCTAATGCCATTGACAAGGACCATCGCATTCAATATCAGCAGCAACCTCCTTGGCATCGAAGTAGTTTCTTGCAAAGGAGAGAAAGACGGCGAAGCCTTCGATTGGCCAAAGAGCGTTGCATGCATAATGAAGTAATGATTAGGTTTTTTTAAAAAAAGAGAAGATAAAATTATAGTAGTCGCTCAGTGTCCATCTCTGCTACCAGAGGAAAAGTAAGGCAGCTGCTCTCGATCCATGATGAAGGCTAGAAGGTGGCTACTTCAAGCTCGACGGAGGTGTTCATCCGCGAAAGAAGGTTTCCACTTCAGCTTAAGTAAGCAATTGGCAACGAGCTATGACGAAGAAAACTTTTCCAGCAAACAAGCAGCCTAGAAGAGTTGTGGCACGGATGATACAAGCTGCGCACCTAGATAAAATTCCGAAATTGAATTTAAGCAGCGAGAGATTAACATCCCGCTTCAAGCAAACGTCCCACTTACCGTATCCAGTATTTCATAGCAGGAATTTTAAAGGAATCTCTCAGAAGGTGCGAGCGATTAATGGTAATGACTTTTATAAAGAAGATAGAGCGTTCCAGGAGGAGGAGCGGCGCCAGATTCGTTAATGTGTCGGCGCTATACTAAAAAAGTAGATTTTAGGACTTCAAACCTTGATCGAGGAACGAATAGAGCATTGATAGATGAAGCCACCCCTCCAAAAACGGTCCGCCAAAACAGGAATTGTCGTGATCTTCTAAACGAAAAGAAAATTTCAAAAACATTTCCTTTACCGGCTCAAACAGCTTTACCAGGCATCCCGCGCGTTATAGTAAGTATTTCGGGAAGAGGAGCGCCGTGTAAGTTTGTTTGTGTTTTCGGGATTTATACGTATTTGTGCTCCATCAATCGTGCCGTGAAACTTATTTCGCCACCAGGTATATAATGAGGGCCACACATATTCAGAGGAAAAGCCAGAACCGGCCCTTCTGAATTCTTTTATTGTTTCACTTACACATTTATTGGTTTTATTGAAATGATCAAATTGTTAATAAATGAGTTTGATAGATATTAATAATTTCCTCTCCTTTTCTCTGCCTCCAAGTTCGTGACATTCTCCATTCACTACACATTTTCCTGAGAATAATAAATTGAAATATTTTCATACCTGCGCGTATGATAACCATAAAGAAAAGCGAAAAATTATATACATGAACTTTAGTAATAAAACTCTGACATAGAGACGTTAGTTCTTCCACTGATAAGCTCTATCCGCTTTTCTATCCTTAGTACCACAAACATGGTTCTATTTAAAATCCATCTTGTATCTCGAACTAAACCTCCGGACATGGTCGACAGCTATATTTCATCGGAGTTCGGTCGTTCTCCAACAAAATATAAGGCCAAACCACATTATTTTGACACCAGCTAGTAACCAAATGACCGCCGTGTTTAGCATGGACAGCAGCTACACGGCGTGGGTGAGGGTCAATAAAATGCTGAAAGATGTTCACAGGTATCTGGAACCATGCAGACTGTAATGCATTCGATAAGTGCTGAAAGGTGCGTAGTAGAAGTTCCATGTAGAGAAAATGGCGATCGAATCTCAAAGATGCTCTATTGGATTTAGTGTTTGGGAATTAGGGGGCCAGGAAGTACGTGAAAGTTTTGGTCGTATTTTTTCAACTGTTCCCGTATGATATGTCACAATATACCACTAAAATATCTCATTCGCCCCAGGGAAGACTGTCAACATGTATTGGGGAAGGGTACCTGATTGCAAGGATGGATAAATAACAAAATCTGTTGAGAGTGCCAATCTAGAGTACCATGGGCCCAAACAGTGTCAATTGGCATAAGAAAACATATCCCAGGCAACAACATTGCCACCAACAACTGTTCTTTCAAGAGCGGTAGTAGAGTGATTCTTTTCGGAGGTTTCTCGACAGTCAATTCCTACACAATGAAAACTGTAGGCGTTTCTACTAAAGCAGCATTGTTATCATGGGCGAGTGATCATCCGTCTGCTTGAGCCACATAAGCCGCAGGTTTCGCTATGCCCTTATCAACACTTATTTAGCAGGCCTCTGATTCTTTTGGATCGTGAGTTGCTCAACTACGGGCTGTCGATCGGTCTGCACATCTTTGTAGTTGACCTTCACCTACAACATCAATGGCGATTCTTCTAAACAGTTTCCACGCCGTTTATTCGCAATGGTGGCGCTTGTCCAATCATGATACAATTTAAACACAGCAATGCGAGAGTAGTTCAAAACTACAGCATTGCATGATTCATAAAGTTCCCAGATGGTGTTCTTGGGGATATCTTGCCAGTAACTTCCAATAGATGGGCTTATTTTTTAACATTCTGGGTTGGTCGAAGGCAACACCTCATTACATACAGTTTCAGAAATGCTACCAGCCTAGGCTCGAAAGTCAGTGATCATTCTCTTTTGCAGATCTGATAAATCGCTCGTTTTGCCCCAGACAGCAACGAATAATATGTGTACAGAATGCAGGCATCTCTTCTTTTGTACCCAGCTTACGAATTTGCTTTTTTATTGCCTACGAGCAGCTGATGACAAAGTAGTAGGTGGTTATATTAAGATGGATCGATCGTATGTATTAATATAAGGTGTGTTCAAATCATACCTGTTCGAGTCAAGCGGTGTTGCAAAATAAGGCAGAGAACAGGAAACAAGCAGTAAGAAAGAAAATATTTAATGTATTTTACACAGGGTTTACAAAAGAAGTCACCTATGGCGTTTAAGCACTCATCCCGCTGTTTAGTGAGACGGGAAATTCCGTTCCGCAAAAGAAAAAAAACTAAAAAAAAAAGATGTTTGAACGAGTCCGTAACTGTTTCTTGCTCCCTCCTCATCGGTGTTGAATTGTTGTCCGTTCAGGAATTTCTTCAACGGCTTGAAGAGATGATTGCCACAAGGGGACAAATCTGGGTTGTAAGAAGGATGTTCCAGAACATCCCATTTTTTTTGGCAGTGCATCCACAACAACTTTTGCGACATGAGGCGTGCATTGTCATGGAGAATGATCACTCCTGAAGACAGTATGGCAGGTCGCTTGTTATTAATAGCGGACGGAATTTCCCGTCTTCTCAAAATGTGGGATGCATGCCTAAACGCCAGGAGTGATTTCTTTTGAGAAACGTGTTTATAATACTGTTCATTAAATAGCACTCTTTTATTTGTTTGTGCTCCCTTTTCCTTGCCTTCTTTTTACAACGCCTACTTGACTGGAATGGGTTTCATTTGAACACGCTCCGTAATAATAATACTAAAACTAGTATACATATATAAGCAATGCTACATTGGAGAGTTAAGGTGCGTTCCCATAGCTCGCTTTTTGCGTGAAGCTTGAAGCTTTGAGCGTTTTGCGTGAGATTTTTCAAGCTCAAGCTATCCTAAATACCAAGCTGATATGCGCTAGTTTCGTGAAACGTGAGGATTTTCAAGCTGCTTTTAGCTTCAAGCTGATATCTATATCAGTTTGATTTTCTTGCAACTAGCAGCTGAAAATGCATGCGCACTGTAGTCACAGTCAAGAGAAAACAATGTGTATGTAATTCACTTCAGTAATATAATCTATGTAACTTGACAGAAGAAAGGATAAACTAGATACAGCTGCAAAGAAGCTTTGTAATCAAAAAGAAGTTATCATAATATTTATCATGACCACTGTTGTGTGCATAAATGTATACCATTTTTATGTCTTATTTTCAATTAATAAAATATACTGCTGTAAATTTATTTGCATTCAAATAAAGTAATTAACTATTCATCAAAAATCTTTGAATATAAGAAATTTGAAATATTATTCTATATTGGAAATAAAAATGATATTTGAAAATAAATAACCCAGTTGTAAACTAATTAAATGTAATTAAATAATTAGTTACAGGGATGGATTAAGGGGAGTAATAATAATAAAAATAAATATAAAAGGTATATTTTATATATTATAATGAATCAGATTCATAACAAGAAATTAAGCCCTCCGAGGAAGGTATAGACAAATAGCGGAAGCCTTGAGTTCATCTATTTTTGCACCTTCATCTACACTTTATCAAAAAATTGATTTTCTTGAACTTAGTATTTAGAAAATATAAATGAACCCTATCTTCTTTCCGTTCTCATCATTTTCGATCGAATGATAAATCACACGCCATATGTTGCCTTAGTTCTAAAGAGAATGTAGTATTTGCCTAGAGAAATTTCATATCAAATTTCACTCCTTTACATGTCTAAATATCCCATAGATCACTTGGTCCCCTCTAACTCCCCCGTAATTCCGACCCCAGTGGGCCAATCAAAACCATACTCAATAGTGAAGGTACTCATGCGCACATTAAGCTACATTCCGAATTTCAAGCTTCTACCTCAAAAAATGCAAAAATTTTGAAGGGGACGGACGGACGGACATTATGAAACCAATAAGTAGTTCCATTCTTCCGCTACTTAATAATAATTAATAAAACAATGAATTAATAATGGTTAGGAAGATGGTTAATGAAGATCGTAATGAAGATGGTGCTTGCGAACGAACCCCCCCCCCCCTTGAATAAAAAAATAAATGTTTCTTCCACTCGCGAAGAATATTCTGACGAAGAAAAGCAGCCAAAAACTCGAATCCAGATGGAGGCCATCATCTGCTTAATTACCGAAAAAAAACTAATTAAACTACATATTAAAACTTTTATATAAAATGTATATACATACGTGTGTCTGATATGCTCTGCCTTTTTGTTCCGCCACATCTCGCGTATTCACGCCTCCTTGTGTTCTCTGACGAATGCGTTTTCCTTGTTCTAAAAGCAGCAATCTTAAAATAATACTTACTCGTAATAAGAAAATAGTTTTATCATCGATGGGGTCGCCATATTTATTCAACTAACACATGGGATTTCACGTGAGATACGACTTCTTGCGAGAACTATGGGATAAATCCAAGAAAAGCTTGGATTGAAAATCTCGCCTGTTTCACGGTTTCGCTTTAAAGCTCAAGCTTCGCCATAAAGCTCTAACTTCGCTTTAAAGTTCAAACAAACTATGGGAACGCACCTTTAGGCTAGAGTGAGCATTCAACAATGAAAATATCGTAATTGGCCAAATTCACACAAAGGCATAACATTTTCTAGGATCATTCACAGTCTTTTTTATACCGAATGAAGAGTACATATTATGGCAACACAATTTTACACATCAATTCAGAGCGAACTGAATATAAATCTTGATCAACATTACTTTGTGATGGTAATGCTCACAATCAAATCATAATCTGAACAATGAGGGCGCCAAGGTTTACCACGTAAATGATATACAAGTATTATCAGGTTTCAAGATGCTTACTCAGAGAGACCATTAAAGGAGGCATAACGAGATAACCAACATGCACAAGATTACCGACATCAACACCCCTTAATGCAATTCCTCAATACTGTCTTGAGAATAAAAAGCATAAAAACTATACTTTGACAGGGCAAACATTACTGACTTTGCTTTTCAGTGTTTATTAGGAGCTTTAGCATAAAAGCTACCTATAAGAATGCGCCCTTGGTCTGTACGTTTATCCGGCCGGCCGGCCGTCCGCCGTTTTCACGATAACTTGAAAACGGATTAACTTTTTCAAATTCTGTTTTCAGAAATATGACCATCAAAATCTTAGCTCGGCCGTAACAACTTTTCAGAATTTTTCGTGGATCCCTTCAAGTTGAATTCACGTGCTAAAACAGTGAGTGTAATGAATACCAAGATAACGGCATGTCATATAACAATCGATTTGTTAAGAAGGAATACATTGTTACTTTCTGTTCATCTTTTAAGCATTATTGACATCGGCGCGCGCACGTGAAATCGCTTTGTCGACGCACGATTGCTCAAGTGCTCATTTCACAGAATAAGAGTAATATTGCTCCATGCTCATAGTCTAAATTATTAAGTAGCGGAAGAATGGAGCAACTTATTGATTTTATTATGTCAGTCCTTCATAATTACTACACTTTTTGAGGTAGAAGGTTGAAATTCGAAATGTAGCTTCCTATGGGCATGTCCATCTGAACTATTTATTTTGGTTTTGATTGGTACACTGGGGTCGGAATTACGGGGATGGGATTCAGAGAGGACAACTTATCTATGTACTATTTAGGTATATAAAGGCGTGGAATTCAGTATCCAGATTCCTCTAGGCAAGATCTACATTACTATGAAGTTTAGGCGCAATTGTTCCATTGGGGTCGGATTTGCGGGGGTGGCAGTCACTTGGTCCTTAGAACTATGACAACATATGGCATGTTATATATCATATGTTCGGAAATGATGAAAAATGAAAGAAGATAACGATTTTTTTTACATTTTAAACATATTACGTTCGAGAAAATCAATTTTTTTGATTAAAAAACTTGGGGAGAGGTAAAAAGTGCAGATAAAGGGGTAAAAATAGATGACCGCAGGATCTGCTATTTCCCTCACCCTACTCGGGGTGGATGGGGGGGGGGGGGGGTTAATTTCTTTTTAATAAATGTATAAATGTATTTCTGCTTCACTACTAAAGCTCCTCCTTGGAATGTTTTCAAGATTTTATTCTTATATTAAGCCGTATATCATAATGTGTTATCCTGTTTACTATAAAACATAATAGACCTGTTCTCTTCATTTTCAGTTTTATCAGGAAAAAAAACTTCCTGTAGATAAAAATGTAGATAAAAACTTCCTGTCACTGGGGTTATTGCATCTGCTGAAATTTAATAATTTTCCCTTTTCTTCCTGTGCCCCAGGCTTCCTGATGCAGAGCATCTTGTCTGATCCATTATTTTTTATATTCGATATGGAAAAAAATAATAATTCAATTTTATATTTGTAATTATTATTGTCATATAATAAACTAGGTAGATGTACTAGATCATTACTAACCGTATGAATCGAGAGCGAGTGCATTTGTTTCGAAATGGTACTTTACGAATTATCATGCAGAAGCATTTCGAATGATTAGTAATTTATTTAGCAATTCACTGAAATGGAAAAACATGTATGATTTGAAAGGTAACGGAAAGTTTTGCATATTAGGTTATTTATTTTGGGCTACACAGATCATATCCTCTACATAATTTCAGTTAAATAGCCGAAATGCGGCCCTACTTTTTAAATTTTCAATCATTAATTTCTTCGATATTTCTGAATAACAAACGTTACTTATTGATAAATAAATTGCTTTTAATTATCAATTATAAGTTTTTAATATGCCATATTTTTATTATCACTAATTCCATAAGCGATAATAATGATATAAGTCCTTACGAATAATGTTATCTGAAATTTCAAATATTTAAAATTTTTGCGAATATTAAAGAGGAATATTTTTTGTACAAAAATTTTTTTCTTTTATTTGCCTATTTTCTAGACATGATTTTAGTTTATTGAGAAATTTATATGAGTAGTTTACAGTCAGTATCAAAGGATGAATCAAAAATTGAGATTCCCGATCATAAAGAGTTTTTCGTGCATCTTTTCAATACAAATGAACTTAGGGATATATAAGTTGAACAATTTCATATTTAAAAATACTTGAAAATTTTTCTGTTTTCCATTTTGAGCACCATCTGTTGAATATACATGGGCTTTGTAAACAAACATGTATGAACCGAAGACCACCCGTAATTAAAAGCCCAAGAGAAATATACCATATACTTGTTTTTATGAGATTTATTGCTTGTTCTTAGGTCCCCTGCCATTTCTCCAAAGGTTTTCCACAAAGTTATCCACTCCTTGCATATTTTTAGATATATTGTCTGCTACTTTAACTCGAGCTGAACTCGAGCATTAGACGCAAAATGGTGTACTAAATCTATCCTTATCTCAGCAAACCAACGAATTTACGATAGCTTGTTGACCGTTGACGATACTGCTGATAGGTGTAGTTCTCTTTTATTATCACGTTTATATTACTTATCTATATACCAATTGGCTATAACATTCTTGACAGGAAACCAAAATCATTACATCTATTACTATATCTTGTTTTATGTCACACGCGCCCCTGTACATAAACACAACCATAAACTCATATTATTTAACATTTCTCAAAAGCTTTTCTCATAATTGGCATCGAATATCGCTTATCTTGAAATTTCACATTTTCTTTTTATAGATGAATTGTAATAAAAAGCAGGATTTCATTGTGTACTAGCTAAGCATTTCGTCTTTTACGAATACCACAGGGAAAATTTTTGAAGTTATTTTTAGCAAAATGTTATAGCCTTTTACAGGAAATAAAAATGTTTAGACAAGACTCGAAAGTTGATGCCGAAAAGGTCATATTCAGAAATCGTTGAACAACAGTAGTTCACGTTACAAAAGACATTTACATCTACTTGAATAAACATCAAAACCCTGTATAGTAACCTTGGTATCTGGAAAGAGACGTTGATCTCAGCCAAAACATCACAGAGAAAAAAGAAAAATCGATAGTCGAGCTTGAAATGGGAGAGCAACGACCTTCTTTTTTCTCCTAACTAAATAACACTGTGCATTGCATTACATATAAAAACTTATAAAGGGAAAGCACAGAATTCTCAACAAAATTAATAATTTATTATTTTTTACTTGTAAAAACAATCTATGATATCACTAATTCCCTTCAAGAATATTCCATTTTTCATATACTCTCCTAGTTTCACGTTATTTTATTCGTGACATATATTACTTTGCGTGCGGCATTCTTCTTTCAGTCATTGACACAATTTTGAAAGTAAATATTTATAAGGTTACTTGCAGAATTGGATTATTCAGTATTTATAATAAAGTTGCTTATTCCAAATACTAACCACGTGAAGACTTTTGAAAATCCTAAAAATCTATCGGAAGCATGTTTTTCATGGAAAACAAAACGTGGACATATAAATATACACACTCTTTGTATAAGCAGAATTTATTTCTTTTTTCTTTTTATAGGTCTAGATTTTAGATTCAAAAATAAATCTGTTATTAGTTTGGTTTTCTACAACCTATGATTTGACTCCACCCTGCTAAATTAGTCTTGTTAGTGAAGAATACTGCGATGAAAATGGAACAGATTCATTAATTCAGTGAGGGAGCTTCACATGCACGACAACAAGACCAGGTCTTAAAAATAAAACCGAGCGCCTTGATATTGAAATTAACTAGGACAATATGGGATCATAAAAACCATAAGGTTACGGCCATTAGCTTACGCTAAAAGAAATAAGCTAAAAGAAATAAAAAGCCATTAGCTTATGGGATCAAACTTATTTTATGTCCTAATTTCCAAACATTCAGATGGAAATAATGACAGAGAGAAATAGAAATACATAAGAAGAAAAATGTTTAGAAAAACTGCAGATTACAAAGCTTAAGGAGAAATTTATCATTAGAAATTTCAAGAATGGTTTAAATGGTGATTATTTATACCATGAGATTAATAAATTATTTATAAATAAATTATTTATTTTTACTCTGTGATTTTCAAGTGAACCCTATAGTGAATTTTTACTACGTCAAATAAATAATTGATCATTACAGTTTTAAAAACTATATGAGTAATAAGTATTTTTTGAATGTATAACTTTTTAATGAGTGTATCCTTTTTAATAATTTTTAATCTTATCAAATAAATTTATTATTTATAGGAACAATAATAATTGGGAGGCTTCAGGCCAAAAGAAGTTGTATTAAGACTTTTAAATTCCCCGCTATAAGTTGGTTATTGGTTGTCCATGATCATTGTCATATCCTTCCGAATTCTTTTCTTCCAAAATAAATGAAATTTATTGGAAAAAGTTATTTTTTTTCGTCAAACCAAATTAAATTCCGATGCATTTTTGTAGAAAAATTAAAATGAACCACGTGAGCCAATAGTGTTTTTTGAGGATGGAAATCTTGAAAGATTGAAAATCTCAATAGAGGATGTGTCCTGTACAGAATTTTTTGACCTTATACTAACAAGGGAACCCCACATAGTCTAACCGCTTTAACAATGGAGTCCTTGTATGGCTATGTATGATGAAATGTTTTCGTTTTCGCGGTTTATTTTGAAAGAAACACAATTTCGCATTCTCTTATTTTGCAAGCATCTATAGTAGCTTCAGGTGAGTAACATATTTCAATTTGGTGGAAATCTGTGACATACATGTTCGAGGGATTCCCTTGTAAGTTATGGACAATTTGTTAATATGAACAATGTTTAAGATGACCAGCTTTCCATAAATTAGTTGTTTCCTCCAGTCGACATTCCAGTATTTATCTGCGTGGATATCTCAACATTAATAACAGCACAACAAAAAACGCATCCTAAAATTCATCTACTGATATCCAAGGATTCTTTTTTTTTTTTTGATATGTATTTTCATTGAATAAAATTTACTATATATATTAAGGATGAATTAAACTACATTTAAAAATTTGTAAAAAAATTAACATCCTCCAGAAAGATTAAAGAACAATGTTTATTTCCTAGAAAACAGAAATAAAATTCATCAAATTAACCTAAATCACTAGTTTTCTCAAACAAACTAAATCCAATATCTGGATACAGGGTGTTTATGAATGAACTTTATAAACTTTCTGGACATGTTTTAGGGACCAAAACAAGCAGAAAATGTCATGAAAATGGGGTCGAAAACATTCCGACTACATTTTACGCTTGTCTTGGTTCCTGAAAAATATTCTGAAAGTTTGTACAGACCATTCAGAAACACCTTGTATAAGTGTTATATCTAAATCTATCAAGAGATTGAAGGGAAATTCTTTTATGTTAGATTCGACTACATTGACTACTAATATAAGTAACGCCTATTGATTCGTTAGGAATGGCTGTTTGAAGTATATAGCTGTTAGGAATGGCTGTTTCTTAATTTGTGGAAAATTGTAAATAATGAATTTGTTAATAGTCAGAAGCTCCTCATTTATGTATTTTATACTTTACTGTTACTAGAATAAATGTGTCAATTACTGTATATAAAACAATTAATAGATTTAAAAGCCAAAAGAGGAGAAAAAATAATGACAAAACAACCTCCTTAATATCAATGCCATTGTCATCGATGACTTGGGGTTCACCGTTGGTGCAAACAAATCATCAAATAGAGCATAAGTCTATTACGATTTCCTATGATTTTATATTGTTACCAACAATAAGTGATACTTATAATGCCATACAAGATGTCAAAAGTCTGAAATGACGACCACATATTTAGTTTTCAAAATATAATGGTACATTACACTTGATGATGACAATTTGTCGAGACGCGTTAAACAAATATATAATATTGCCGTTCCTCTTATTTATGCTTATTAGATAATTAGCAATGTCAGAACAATATGCAGAACTCTATATTATCATTATTGGTGTTTCTTAACTTTTGGTGTTTCACTATTTTTTTTTCGAATTTTACATGAAGCAGAATGTCGACAGTTACATTGACAAAATTCTTCTAGATGCTATATGAAAATGAAATATTCAGATCAGATCTTTGTCTATTTATTACATATCTTTAATATGCTTATTTCTATATACCAACATGTATGTGTCCTTGGAGTATACAATAAGCCTTTAATGAAACTTCAAAATTAGCTTTATATGAATCTTTATTAGGAAATCACATAATAAAGAGGAGGAAGACTTGTACGATATATTAAAATTTATTTTTAAAAAAAATTTTTGGTTCAAGAAGTACGCATTTAAACAGATATATTAAAATTTATCTTTAATTTTCATTAACAGTCAATTAAAACCGCTGTGGTTGGTGTTTCAAAGGATTTTATTATAGTATTACAACTAGTTTATCAGTAGTAATTATTTTTTCTACGAAAAAAGGGGTACAGATGTCCACATTGTGTACTCTTCAAAAAAAAAAAAGAATTCTTCTGCAAACAGCCTTTTAACATCCTGGTGTTCTAAACCATTACAAAAACCATTAGGATATAATTTGAATTATGTTCAATATAATTCATTTGGATTCGGATGCCATCTTTGTTTTCCAAAAGGATTATTTATATGCTCAATATTGTGTTGTTTGGATATGGTTAAAATTTCAAAATATAAATGTACTATACTCTAAAGATCGAAATTTTAAATTTTTTCAAATTATTTAAATTATTAAAACAGCATTCTATAGAAAGGAATACATGAAATATCCTTTGTTTCATGTAGTTATTGTAAAGCGAGAAAAAAACGGTAGAAACGATGCATGCTGCTTAATAAGGTCAGCAAAACATAAACAATTTGTATGGGTACGAATTAAGTGACAGCATTCTTACCTTGTGAGCAGATGCAATTAAAAATAGAAGAGGAGAATGCAGCGAAGAGAACCCAACGAGGAAGAAGTGGTCCGGGGTTCAAAAGCATTGCAAACCATAGGCGAGTCCCATGAATCTCATTCAAGCGATAAGAAATGAGGACACCCTAGGAATTTTGAATACCAATAGATATAGCTGGCTGTAATTGAATAATGGACACCATTAGTAAAAATTTCAAAAGATTTTTGGCTGGAGTGAACAGCCTCGAGTACGATCAAAACTCGCCAAGCTTCATGGGAAATAACGCACTGGCTCGCCAATCAGAAAGAGGCTCTCGCTCTCTCTCTTTCTTTCGATCCCTCCATCTGTTTCTCTTGGCCCTAGTAAACGATCGATACGCACTGTTTCAGGAAAGAGACTCTACACAAGTTGCTATATCGAGAAGCTTCCAGACATAAAAAAGGAAAAAAAAAATTCTCAATTCTTGGCAGTTCTTTAACAAGTCCAGTAACCCCATTCGGAAAGAACAGATTTAGAGGGAGGTTAATGCTTCATATTAATTTTCTCGCTTAATTAGAGTGCCTTCCTACCCAATATACTAACTTGAATGGAGTTCATCATTATTGATTTTTGTATAGGATCAGCAAAATGGTTGCTTCTGCATGATTTACAGAACACCTTTCACCTTATTATGGCTCGTCATTGTGCAGATGATAATAAACAATATTAAATTTTTAGATTATGTTATTGACATATTTTCTAATTTTTCTACAGTACAAAGCACACTTGGCTTGAAGATGTCGCTGAAACTTTAATTAAAGGAATTGTAAGCTGATGCTATTGCTGTATAACAAAAAAGTATTGCACAGATTCCTTTATTTTTAAGTATAAAAAGAAGTGGGAAATAAAACACATGCTCCAGTTTTCTACATAGGTAGAATCTGCAGCATTGTAACCTTAATTTCATGATTTGAATACAAAAGACGCAAATAATATCTTCAAGGAACACGAAAATTAATTAGCTAGGATATCCAATATATTATTTCTAAAGGACTACAAATCATCAGATTTTAAAGGATTTCGAAGAGTTCATTTCTGAAAGAATATGAAACATTCATAAGTCATTCATTGATCTTCGATATATTTCTCCGGATAATTTCATCAATGTTTAGTCACCTAGTTTTCTGTTTAATGTTTTAAGAAATACCTCCATATTAATTTCCTTGTCGACATTGTGTTCATTTAAAGATAAAAGCAGGATGAACGTTCAATGGATGTGCTGCCACAGCACGAAAATCATGAGTTGGGAAACTCATTTAAATCATTTATCAATTCCTCTTTTATATCGCGGGTTAATTCAAATTTCACGGTTTATTCTATTTTTAATTTAGGACTGGAAACCCCGTCAAAATAGAGTAATTATTCTTTTGCAGTGATCCAAGCTCTGGGAAAAAGGAAATTCTTGGAGCGGGTATATCGATCGTCTCTTAACGTTGCCATGGCGACGAACATCTTATTGCCACCCACGCATTAGATTTACAATAACCCGCTAAATTTTCAAATATAAAGCAGCCGATGAACAAAATTTATTTTTATTCTCTGAAAAGGAAACGGTTTTAAAATAGCGCCTTTGTTTTTAACAGGCTTGGATACTATATAGACAGATATTAATAAGCCTAAGAATACTTGAAAATTCTAAATTGATTTACTGTATAAGAATTTGCAGTGTTTACGGGGGTATCACTAATTACATAGTAAATATTTAGAAAATTTATATGTTTTGAGATAATAAGATAAACTATTGTTAAATCACCCCACCTTAGCCATTAAATAGGAAAATAGGAGAAGTGTAAAAAATTTCAAAAATTTTAAAAGTTCACTTTGCTCGAAATAGATGAATTCAATGAAAATTAACTGTTAGCTTTTTTATGATGAATATTTTTTTATGAATACATTCCTTATTCAGTATTAATGAGATTGGAGTGATATTTACCTTCTGAGTAGTATATGACTTTATATCTTGTCTGCTTTTTTTTGTACAATTACTTCTAGTATTTGACTTATTGTTAGTAAGTGCATTTGTGTGTGCAAATGGCGCATATAAAACTTAAATGGGTAAGTTTTGCTGGCCTGGAAAATCTAAAATCCAATTTATTTCAATAAAATCGAGCCGTAGGAATTTCCAATTTACTAAACCATAGGCTATATCTGGTTTTAAAAATAAGCACTATTATTAAGGAGCCATTTTTCCGAAAGATAATCTAAAAAAATATATTTTTCATAGAATTTTTTCAATATAAACGAAATTTTAATTTTTCGAAGGCATGCCATTAAAGTGAAAGGAAATTTCTCGGAAAAATGCTAGAAAAATTATGGGGAAATAAATAAATATTTACTGGTGCATTTTTGGTTCAAGTTTTCGATTTATCGATCCTCATTTCAATAAGATCGTTTAATGCGCTTGAAAGCACACCTACAAGGTGCACGTAGACTTTTTTTGTATCTTGGAAGAGATTAGATTTTTGTAAGAGCCTAAAGTAGTAGGCAGTATGGACGACGAACAAATAGAACGAAAACGGTAAACAACAGAAAACTTGGACGTCACAGTAAACAAACATTTCTTTATATGAGGAGAAATTTGTTGGTTTTATTTTATAATGGTAAATAAAATACTCCCTTCTGGGCATTTCACTTTTCTTAATTTTATTATTCATATGAATGTTTTGATAATGTACTTATCGGCGAGCTAAGACAGATTTGTTGACTTTTAATTTTGTTATTCGTATTAGCTTTCTACAAAAATTTAGTAGCCAATTGATTTATGAATTTCATATAGCAAGTTTTCTTGAAGCATGATGAGTTGAATTGCGAAGATTCATTAGAAAAGCCTCACGAAGATTCTCAGTACTGTCCGCTTCCCACGAAAATGTCCCTGCGTTGTTGAAAGTGCTCACTCCGCGCGCTGCAGTTGTGGATGCATCCACAGCACTGATAGGGAACACATATACGAAAATGCATGGATGGTATGCAGGGAAAGCAGATCTTGCTTGTATGTCTCAGTATTGTTTCTTGCGATATTAATCTTATCTAATTTCTTTGTCCTTTTGTCATAACTGGAGCTCTGAGCCAGCTGCCGAACCTGACATAGCCGCCTGCTGTTAACTTGCACATGGCTAAGATTGCCCCCTATTAGTGGACGCATCCACGACTGCAGTGCGCGCAGTGAGCACTTTCAACAACGCAGGGACATTTTCGTGGGAAGCGGACAGTAATCTTGCCATTGAAATGAGCCTACCACTCTTTGTTATGGTCTGCAATGCTGGTATTCTCTACTTTAAATTTTTCATACGCTTGTACCAAGCCTTCATGCTTTTAATACCTGGAGGGTCGCGTCCACACGCCTTCCCTGAATCGAAACTACAGAGTTTGTCTCATGATACCCAGAATGCATTGTAATTTCTGCAATTTAATATTGTCAAATTCAGCAACACATGGAACTCTTAAAGTCGAAATTTGCAATATGTATCAAACCTCAGCATGAAATTTAAAATAAGATTAAGCCTACGCAGTGCAACCTACAGCATGTTTGTGTATCGGCCTCAGTGGCTCAGGGCTTGCGTGGCCGAGGAGGACGAGGATTTTTTCAGGGGGAAAATCCTGAGATCACGCACTTCCTTCGGAAGGGAAGTAAAGCCGTTGGTCCCGTGTAGTCGTTTGCCGGCTGCACGTTAAAGAACCCTTGCGAGGCAAAATTTGCGGCCCCTATAACGCCGTCCTGAAATGACCATGGCAGTTGAAAAGGACGTTAATACCAGACAAACCAAACCAAACCGCATGTTTGTACCGGGTGGCGCAAAAAAAAGGTGTTAGAAAGTTTTTTGTCTACTGTGGTTTAATCGTACGCCGTAAATGATTTTCCTCGTCATACTGCTCTATTGCAGTTCGGAACATTCCCTAGCTCACTCACTGATGTCCCTCTTTACATTTCCAGAGAGATTCGTGCAGTCAAAAATGTTGTTCTTCAGAGAATCACCAGATCAAGGCTCTACACTCAGAATGCAGCAGATGGAAATCACTTTGAAAACCTTCTGCATTAAATTTCAGGATGTCTGTTATACAATAAATATTATAACAAGAATCTATAACCTCATGTTATGTTGTAGTAGACAAAAACTTTCTAACACCTGTTTTGCGCCATCCGGTATCTAGTGTTGATTTATACAGGGTAAGTCAAAAGATTGTTACCCTTCCTGTTTTAGAGCGTTAAGCAAATTCCAATACAGGAAATGAATAGGAACTTGAGGGTGCTCTATCTGATGGAGCACCCTTCTTCATTTCAAATATGCAAATTAGGACGCATCCAAATTCTATCTCGAAAACCGTAAGCGATACACAAAAAATTCCAATTGCACATTTGTTCAACAGCAAATTCCAAACAAAACAAAAAAAAAGTTCACCAAAATCCCATGAGCAGATCACCCACAAGCCCCCTTGCAAGCTCTGCAATTGTTGCATACAAACAATCATGTGATATAAAGTAAGTCTTTCCATCAATACAGATAGTGTCAATGTGATGTCCACTTGCACCATAGCATAATTCCGCACGACATTTCAACGATGCCATCACATCAACAAACCTGACCGGTATTATTGCCCTGCATGCTTCCTGAATTCGTTGTTGCAGATCCTCTTGCGAGGTGTCTGTGTGTAATAAACTTTGTCATTAATGTAGCTCCACAAGAAAAAATCAAGTGGCGTCAGATCAGGCGAGCGTGGCGACCACTGAACTGGCCCTCCTCGGCCAATGCATCCATCTCTAAACATATTATTTAGATGTTCACGTACATGTAATTCAAAATGTGCTGGAGCGCCGTCATGCAGATACGACATGTGCTGATAAGAGGCTAGTGGCAGAGCATCAACAAAATCTTCCGCTATACCACTGAGGATGTCATCCCTGTAGCGCTCTGCTGTGAGAGTTCCCTCGTAAAAGCCAGATCACACATTTGTCTTCCAGTTCACTTGATGTACTGATTTGGCTTCATCTGTCCACAACACCTCATTCGCAGAGTTTGGATCATGATCTAGGTTACAGAGAAATCAGTTGCAGAAGTTGGTGCGACTGATTTAATTGGTTGTCAATAGCTCCTGGGGCAGTGTACATGATACGGGTGGAAACGATTTGCATGTAGGATCCTAAGGACAGTATGTTGGAAACAGCCAGCTATTGCGGAAATTGCTCTACTGTTGGTGTGGGGATTTGCAGCAACGGATGCCAGAACTGCTACTGTGGTTCCTCAGTAGTGCGTGTCTTTGATCAACATTGACGCTGACGCTGTTGGACAGTTCCTGTATCCAGAAATCGTTGTAAAATTTGTCTGATTGCTTGACGTGATAGTTGGCATTGATTGGGGTATCTTTCTTGATACAGCCTGGTTGTTGCATGATATTTTGCCTCGCCTCACCAAAGCAGAGGACCATGTTGATCATTTCCTGGTTAGTGTCATCTTGCTTTGGTCTTATTTTTTCTCAGCTTCAACATCTTTTTATACTAATTGCACAGGAAACTGGTGACTTTATGGTAAATTGTGGAACTTTCCAGAATAGGAGGAGGATGGTGCATGAAATAATTTGAAGGAAAAAACCACTCGTGGTTACTTCCGAGACTTGAACCCAGGATCTTTGGACTTTGTTGCTCTTGTTTACTCCTATGGCCACTCATCCCTTGCCTCAGTCTTGATAGGAATCAAGGTTTTAATGTTGCAGAGGTTGCAATGAAGATTGTGGGTGATCTACTCATGGGATTTTGGTGAACTTTTTTTTTGTTTTGTTTGGAATTTGTGTTGAACAAATGTGCAATTGGAATTTTTTGTGTATCTCTTACGGTTTTCGAGATAGAATTTGGATGCGTCCTAATTTGTAATATTTGAGATGATGAAAGCTGCTCCATCAGATAGAGCACCCTCAAGTTCCTATTCATTCCCTGTATTGGAATTTGCTTAACTACACTGGTATCCAAGATAGGAAGGGGGTAACAGACTTTTGACTCACCCTGTATATGTAAACTTCCTTTATAAGAACTTTATGCTCATTCTTTATAACTGAGATAAACTCATCTACTCACTACTCTGGTTACAGTCGAGCAGTATAACAAAGATCGTTGTCTTGTAGATACAGGATTTGACACTTCTCCTGTTGATATTTGTCTTGTATCTGTATGAAAAGATCACTGAAGTACGACCGTTATTTTGGAAACGCATATTGTTCAGAATGCATGAGTGCTTTTATAAAATAAGAATTAGACATAAACCAGGACACTGCTTCCATATGAACTCTTTTGCATGGAACAGCTATACAGAATTAACACTTCTACACCAAATCAGTCGGCGTAGAGCATTGGTTGGGGGACTTTGGTCTGACCCATTTGCCGATTGACCATAGCTGGTGTTCCAGCAGTTGGTGACAGCCTCTGGTTCGTTTATCCCCAGCAGCTCTTCCATCATGAAACCCCCCGTGCTTCGGAGGGCACGTTAAGCCGTCGGTCCCGACTGCTACTGTCATCTCGTAGCAGTCGTTATTAATGGGATGGCGCAAAACTCCCTCGTAGGAGTAGGTGCCGCAGATTATCGCTTGCGATAATCTACCCTCTGTACCAGATAAGATAAGAGCATTGGTTGGAATTATTAGTGATCCTGAATAGTTATATCATCATATTATTGTGCTCCCTTACAACATTCGCATCAATATTCTCACAGAACGTTTGTGTAAGTTGAGACAATGGAAAACTGCGGTTTCGTTCATAGTTCTTCACAGACCAGTTTTGGACAACCCTATTTGTATAATATATCATTAACCCTTGACTTCGGAATATTTAAAGTGACTGAGATGATTCCTACAGAACGCTTGCTGAAATAGCATCTACATGAAATTCCATTGAACTTAATAGCATATTTAATTATTATTGTGAATTTTACAATGTGAAAAGTGTGTTTTCGAAACACTGCATGCAATTTTACAGATGATTCTGTGACGTTCAGGATGCACAGTGACTTTTACTCTCTGTGAAGGGGTATTCGGATAAGGCAATGTAACACGCAAATTTAAAAGAAGGGGCATCATAATTTTGTATATATGAAAAATACACCAATATTCTTATCACTAATATATGCCAATAAGAATGTATTATAAAGTGAAAGCTTCTAATCCAAAGAGAGGAGAGCAAGGAAATACCGAATACGTATTTCGGAGACAAGGTCCCCATCCTGAAGAACCCAAAGACAAAAAAAAACAACATAAAGCTAGAAAATATATTAACTAGGGGGTACTACAACGTGATAGGTATATTCCCAATTGTTTGAGCGAAAGGAAAATTACACATTTAAAAGAAGAACAAGTCAAAATGACTCATGGACAAAAATTAAAAATAGCCCAATGAAACAAGAGGAAGCCCAAGAGGAAATATCTTGCCTGTAGGGGAAAGAAAAGGAAAACAAATAAATAAATAAAATAAAAATAAAATGAAATAAGATAAAATAAATAAATAATATAAACAAGATAAATAAACAGTACAAAATAAATAAAAAAAATTAAAAATATATGATTCAAACGGCAAACTAATGAACAAGTAAGTAAAACGCAAAGAAAAACAAAACACAAAGAATCAATTCAATAAACAAACAGAGCAGAGTCTGAGATTGGCCCTTTGTCTAAGTTTAACAATTTTTTAGAATCCCTTTTATGAATCAAAGTTGTATAATTGATTTCTTGAACTGAGAGACATAACTAACTTAAAATTATGTCAACTAATACCATGATCAATTTCCAAAATATGTTTGCCGATGTTCGAACTTCCCGACCTGCCATATTTTACATGAGTCATATGCTCTTTCCAGCTTTTTATAACGTTCCTAGAGCTTTGCCCGAAATAAATTTTTCCACAAAAAAAGAACACAGTGACATAGATTCCCGATAGAGGTGGGATGACAGCTTTAGGATTTCCTAAGAGTGATTTCAAAGTATTCCCACTTTTGAAGTTCTGAAAAAGATTTTTAGGTCAGTGCTCGTAAGTCTAATAAATTTTGGCTTTATGGTCTCTGGAGTTAACTTTGTGCATCCTTTCTACTTAAAAGAAGTTTATGCTTACAGAGTAAATTGTCGACAGTGATATCCGAAAAACCATTCAAACTTGCTATAGGTTTAACGGTACTTAATTTAGTTTGGACCTTTGGTACGAAACACAGGTCCATCATAGAACATTTGTTTATGCCTGAAATCCACCATAAAGTTACGTTACGACTAGCTAATCCAACAAGAGTGCAAAAAGTCGGAGTGGCAAGTGTTTGGCGTAAACTGTTTAACATTATAAAATGACATATCTTGACTTTATATTCTATAAATCTTTAACGATGTTATAGTCTTAGATCATATTAAAAAACCTAAGAATAGGGTGTCACAATTAAAACTTAGTAGCAGAGTGATTCTTAATTGTGTAGGAGAGAAAGGGGGCAGGAGACAGTTATCTTTAATAATTTTCTTTTAATAGAATGAATCCTTGAAATTTCACTTGGATAAGTTCACATTAAAAGTTCTTCTCATGACAATCAAAAATAACTAATTTTTTTTAAAAAATAAATTCATTCGATAGTTTAACATTTATCAATAATTGCAATATGAATTTATCAATAGGTAAATTATTCAAATTTGAACTGAAGTCACGAAGTTGAAATTCGAAGTCGTCCTCGTCTTCTGAAGATGCTGGGATTTCTTTCCAAACGTGTTAGTTTGACCTGGACCTTACAAACGTGAGGTCGCTGTGTCCGCTTGAATAAGTCCAGTTGTAAATCGGGGCAACCGTAGCTGATGAGCACGGCAACCTGTAAAGGTGAAGCTTTTCGTGAATGGGAACTGTAATAAAGGTAAAAGGTAAATATTAGAAGCAGCCTAAATTCCAAGTATGGAAGACACATATTACACACACTACAGTCAACGCAGTAAGAGTTACTACCAGGTGATGCAATGGCTTGTTGCCGATGCGACCTTGCTCCTCCGTCTCCCACGAGAGCGAAATTCGTATGTGATGAGGGGACGAATCCTCGTTGACCGAACTGGCTGTCTTATCTCTATACTCTGCTTCTTCGCTGGCGGATAAAACTTGAGTCACTTAATAATCCTTCATTGGCATTTGCTCTAACGCTTGGACTAATATTGTTGACCCAGACACTGAAGGCGATTCTCCTTCCAGAGTATCCTTATGGGAGCTCTCGTTATCGGTAGCATGTTAAGAAAGTTCAGAGTCTCTTAGAGTATCACTGGATATCAAACCTGCGCTCCCTCGTGAGTACGAGAGCGACTGCTCTTTATCGGAATACAAAGAGTCTTTTCCGGCAATATTTGCTGTCCAAATATTAATGTCTGTCTCTCTATAATTCCGGGGCACAGACGTTATATCACGAGTGTTCGCAATAAAGTTCACTGGACACTTAATTAAGTTAACTCTATTGGGCTTACTTGGCGGGTCGGGGCTTGACTTCTTATTAAGCCAATCTTTCGGCTGATACGGACCTCCTCCTCTTCTGACTTCAGTATTTCGCTGAGGAGGCCTCCCTCTTATGCGAGTACCTGCCTTCTTTTCCGGCTCGGCTTCGGGTTTGGCATTACGACGGTAAATACGGCTCGCCTGGTGCTTGGCCGGGCGTAGTGGACCTCCGTCGCCCGTCGTCCACCGCTTCTTCCTCGCGGCTACGTGGCGTTGAGAGCTACACCGCTCGTTGCCGTTCCTCAAGCTTCCATTCTCTTGCTCGTCTAATCTCTCGTCATTCCGTCCATCCGAGCCTCTACGTTTCATTCGCCGGGACCCTTTCCTCTGCCAACCTTTTCCTTCAAAACCTTCTACCCATCTGCCTCGACTCTTTTCTCGGCTTTTTCTTCCTTTTCTATTTTCAGTCTTTTTGACGAATCGTGGCTCGCGTTCGTCGCTCGCCCTTTCGCCTCTTCCACTTCTCTTAGCGGGGTCGGCTTTCTCTTCTCTTTACTTTTCTCCTTTCTCTCTTCTTTCTTCCATGTCACCCCATTCGATCTTTTCACTGATCTCTCAAAATGAGGTGACATAGGGTTATCTTATCTTACCTAGTACAGAGGGTAGATTATCGCGGAGCGATAATCTGTGGCACTTACTCCTTCGAGGGAGTTTTGCGCCATCCCTATATCTTAACGACTGTTGTATGATGGTCGCAGCAGCCGGGACCGACGGCTTTACGTGCCCTCCGAAGCACGGAGGGAGATGGAAATTTCCAGGTGGTTACCCAACCTGTGATTAGCCGCGCCCAAAGTTGCTTAACTCCACCATTGCATTGAGCAAGGCGAGACAACTGAGCTACGGCTGCCCCCTTGACATAGGGTTAGTAGAAATATTATACAGGGTGATTCTGAAAAAGTGTATAAACTGTAAGTAATAACAGAGGTGACCAGAATGAACACTTTCTTTTAACACAATGTGGAGTCGCAAGTACATTGTTCAGGAGCTATCACGATTTATGCAAGACACTTTATGTTAATGACAATAATACGGTTTCGTGTATAATAACAACCAAAAGGGACAACAAAACCTGTAAACATTACGTACAATAACGACGCCAGTTCAAAGCAAATATTCGAAGTGACGGTCACCAGTGGTGCGACATAGCTGACACCGCCGACGTAAGGATTCTCGCACCCGATGAAACATGTGTGGAGTATCTTGAATGGCACCAGCAGCAACTGCAATTCGTGCTACAAGATCATCCGCTGTGTCCACAGGTGTTTCATACACTAGGCTCTGAAGATTGCCCCATACAAAGAAATCAAGTAGGTTGAGATCAGGTGAGCGAGCTGGCCAGGCTACAGGCCCACCTCGCCCAATTCATCTTCCTGGGAAGGCGGTGTTTAAAGTGTCACACACTGTCCGCGCGAAGTGTGCCAGAGCTCCATCATGAACGTACCACATGTTTTGTCGAACATCCAGAGACATGTTATCGAAGAGCTCGGGGAGAGTTTCCTGCAGAAACCTGTCAAGTGGTTAGGCATGATATACGGGCCCAGTAGATGATTTTCAATAACACCAGCTCACACGCTCAATTGAAGCGATGCTGATACCCGTGATAATTCAAACAATAAACATCATTGCCACCTTGCAACAGTGGAATCGTCCGTAGGAACGTGATAATTCAAGCAATAAACATAAAACGTGATAGCTCCTGAACAATGTACTGGCGAACATTGTATTAGAAGAAAATGTTCATTCTGGTCACCTCTGTCAATGCTTACAGTTATACACACTTTTTCAGAATCACCCTGTATAGTCTTTTCAACGAAACCTAACAGTGGAATAACAATATCAATATACAGGGTGTCCCAAATTGAAGTACACGAAACGTTATAACTCAGCAATGAAATGAGATAGAAATATAAGACTTGTTGTACTTATTCCTTAAACTTCCTTAAGCCCGTACCTGTTCAAAATGTCCAGCTTCTGCCACAGTACACTCCCAATACCGACGTCGAACAGAGCGACATACCAACTGGATTGTAGCTAATGGAATATCATTGATGGAATGTTCAATCTGATCTCTTAATTCTGTCAGTGTTTGTTGGGTTTGTGGCGTACGCCGTGTTCTTTAAAGTTCCCCAAAGCGAGAAGTCGAGAGGGGTTAAATCGGGTCAGTGGAACTTCTCTTTCTATCGCACCGACCTTTCAACATATCTTTCACCGTTCATTCGGCTTCAAACTAGTGTCGGAGTTTTGTTATTGTTATCCTTGTTGGCCGTGGTATACCAAATTCACCACTTTCCAATAACACTTCCAGTATTCACTTACGTTCATCGAATGAAAGTCTCACCGCCATTTTAGTTTATAAACAAATGAACAACAATGAACGTGTTGCTATGTTTTTCTAGCGCCGTCTGGATCATACACAACAAACCTTATATTTCTATCTCATTTCGTTGCTGAGCTATAACGTTTCAAAGAGTATATACATCAATTTGGGACACTCTGTATAAGGTGGTTCCAAACGGTAGGGACAAACTTCGGGAGGTGATTTCTGACAGGACAAGTAACAACAATGGTTCTGTAGTGCATTCTATTGATTCTATGTAAATAAATCCGGAAATGCCCAGAAACTCCGCCATACAGAATTTTTACATTACATATACAGTATGATAATTATTCATGTGAATATGATAACGCTGAGTAAATCAAGATTATGATATGTTGATTATCATACGGAAAAATATGATAACTTTAGATTCTACTTCAAATTTTACTCTACCAGGCTAATTCACGATACTTGCAAAGAACATGCAGATAAAATGAAAGATATTATTCCATCAACTAGAAAACAAATAACTAGCATGTTGATTAAAAAGCAAAAACAGCTGAAGTTAAGTTATGTGCAACGCTTGCCAAATATAGTATAGCATTTTCATTCATGGATCATTTTTCAGAGCTTTGAAAGGAACATTCTCTAACTCGGAGATTTCTAAAAAAGAAAAAAAAACTGCCTTAAAACGCACCAAGACTCCTGGAGTGATTAAAAATTTCATTGTTGTGATAAGTCTACTAACAAACAATTTGACTTTCAGATTCAATTTCTGGCCTGGATTTTAAATTAGCTCCTCTATTAGTATTTTGTAAAAAATGTATGATAATTTTTTAAGAAATAAGATAATTTTGTAAGTCCCATAAGATAATTCTACTTTTAGAGGTTGGCAACGCTGCATATACTAAATGCAAGAGTTTGGCGTATGGATCTCTGACCATGTAAATTCTCCAAGTTCTGACCCGTCTCAGAATAGCGTAAAAGGCGCCATGAAATGAGGCATCTTTTCGAAGTTCCGGCCAGTATTGGAACAGTTACAGGCGGCAAGCATACTGATCCAATACAGATGTATTTAAATACATGTATTATGGGGCCGTCCACTGTTTTCATTCACTGAGTTATGTTTCCCCATTTAATAACTTTCTGTTTATGATGTGGTGACTGTTTTTATGAGGAAATGTTTTCTAGTATGTTCACGTGACTTTCCGGCCATTCCCAATTTCCCTTCTTATCGTACGTGTATCAGCTCAATTTGTTCTTGATATACAGGGTGGTTATAAAATAATTCGCCTACTCAGAGCCCTCTAGAGCCCTCTAGAGCCCAATCTAATGATGCAAATTGAAATGTAGGCTACTCAGACCATGGGGAGAGAAATCAGGAAAGAAAAAAATTAGTGTAAATATCCACCACCAGGTGAAAATGTGGCGCTGTGGAATGACGAATGGAGATTTTAAAACCAGTTTTATTGTTTTAAACGATCAGGCAAGGTTTTAAACAACGCGTTTGCACAAAGTCCCGGTGTAAGTCACCACGAGGAAAATATACAAGTGTTTCTTAGACTTTTTGTCTCGCGATCTCCTTTCACACATAAATTTCCAATAAAAGACTACATATTTCTATAAATTTTTGACTTACAATAACTTTATTTCGAAATATAGATGCAAGCCTTTTTATAAATGCGTACCACTGATCCCAAAATTCCAAGTTTCAGATCACGAACGAAACTATATCATATAAAAATCAAAAAGCCACGACTGTACTCTTAATTAGCTGTTGATAAATATTTTATTTCGTTACCACTAATATCTACGTACAACCGACTGAGAACACTGCATGTAATATTATTAAGAAAAGATAAGCTTGTTAGTCACAAAATAATTTCTATATTTCAAAAACAAAATAATTTCTATATTTCTATATTTTTATTTTATATAAAAATAAAAACAATACAATATTGTGCAAAATTTACAAATTATACCATTCAAAAGAATTGTTTACTTGATCCGTGTAGCCATTCAGTTCACAAATTAAAGACATTTCCTTAAATCTTGACAAAGGGCCAATAAATGATTCATCCTTAATTAAAGGGTTTTCCACCCTTAAAAAATAATAATAAAAACGGGATTTTTTTTCACTTTGCTATCTGACTGGTGGTTATAATTTTCTCTCCTTCCCTATTTATAGTAGTTCTTTTCTTTAAATATACAGCAACAGGAGTATTTTTTAATAAATTGGAAAGTGGGTCTAAGAGGCATTTATCACGCTATATCTCCAAATATTAATAATTAATTATTGAATAATGGTAAACGAAATTCCACGACCTCGACTCGAACCAGGCAAGTTTTATGGCCATTAAAAATCACTTACCAATATTTTTATTTAATCAAATTTTTTATCCATTTTGATTGAATACCCTTAAACCACACTGACTAAGCTTTTCAACAACTCATTTACTTAAAATTTAATCAACTAGTTTTCAGTATTGATGAAATAATAAGTTAGACCCCCTCTAAACGTGTTTATGGAAGTACCATATATTTCAATGAGAAGATTTCACTAGCATAATTTTTTTTATTTAATTATTTAATAAATTTTAAGTCATTAATATCTTTTTAAAACTTATTTTTTAATTGAAGATAAAATTAGTTAAAAGAAAGATATAGCAAGTGAACTTTGGTTGCCCAAACTTTTGTATTACCTGGTGAACAACGGTGATGCCATGCAACCGCGAAACATAATCATTTCCAGACATGTTCATATGACCATTTTTGTTTATGTCGTCACAGAATCACCTTCCGAAATTTTTCCTCATAGTTTGAAACCACCCTGCAATATTTTATAAAGTAGATTTAGGTGAAAAAAATCTGGCATATACGAGGATTGCTTATAAATGATTTAGACTTGGTCTGGTATTCAAACCCTGGAAGCGGCAAGCCGGCGACAATTCAGTGGTCTGAAAAAGTCATAATAAAAGGCAAAACTTGTCAGTATATATTATCTATGCATTGTAAAGCCACTTTTCATTCAGTATACTAGGCATAATTTTCTGGTAATTTTTTCTTGAGAAATAATTTACGACATACCTGTGAATCAACCATACATCATAATGGGATTTGTCAACAGCAAGAGATTGTGGTATTTCGAAAACACCTTTTACATGTTGCTCGCGAAGCTTTTATTAATCTTATATAAGAAAGAATAAAAAGTTTTTTTTCCTATATGAGAAAGTACAGTCTCTTTAAATTAAAGTTTAAGCCACGTTAAGTTTAAAAATTTTTTTAACCCATTTGAGCCCACTGTACTCATTTGAGTACAGAATACTAAAGGTTATTAAAAAACTAATATATCAACATCTATCATCGGTTTTGAGAAATATCTGTTTTATTCCATTTTTCAAAACTATATTCTACTGTAATACTGAATTTTGTCAAAAGTAGTCACTTTGGTCTATCCATTTTTTGAAAGTGATTTACGTCAAAACTTTCGATATTGACTTAGTCTTAGTTTTGGAGAAGATAAACAGGTAGTTATTTGTTGAAGTTCATTCATTGATTCCGATCAGGTAATAATACATAAAAAATATAGTCACCTTTGTGTAGATGTACTCATATGAGTACAATGGGATCATGGCGTCGTTTTTCAATAATTTTTCTTTGTAGCTAAACGGTTACGGAACAAAAACCTCTAAGTACAAGCATGTTTTATGGGAAAAAATACAAGCATTTACAAGCTGCAATAGATGATATCGATCACGATTTACGTGATGTTGATATTGTTATCATCCCGCCAAATCCAGACTATCAAACAGAACCAGAAGATTTTGATGATGATGACCTTCAGACAGATTTACTTCCTTTTGATGTACCAGGTGAAATTGAAGTTTTCTCTTTGGATAATGATTCTTATGATTCTGAAGATGCTTTATGTAATATCAAACAAACAAATGAACCTCAAAGAAAGAAAAAACGAATCATTCAAAAGACCCCTGAATGGACTAATGACGTAGTAGACATTTCCATGAAGCAGGGTGATGGGTATTTAGTTCGGGAGATGTAAATGAAAACTGAGTTGGAAGGTTTAAATCCTGTAGAAATTTTTGAAAAATTATTTACTAATGCTATTATCAAGCATTTAGTTGATGAAACATGCAGATATGCTGCTCAAAACAACAATCATACGTTTACAGTTACGGAAGAAGAAATAAAAACATTTATTGGAATTTTGATATTTAGTGGATATCATCACCTACCACGAGAAAGATTACATTGGTGTTTAGATAGAGATGTAAGAGTTCCAATCGTCGCTAATAGCATGAGCAGAAACAGGTACTATGAAATAAAGTATTTTCGTCGTTCTAACAATGCTGACTTAGATAAAACTGATAAAATGTTCAAAATACGACCCCTAATGAACATACTGAATAAAAAGTTTCTTCAGTGGGGTTTGTTCCACGAAAAATTGTCTATAGACGAAGCAATGGTGAAGTATTTTGGTCATCATTCGTCTAAACAATTTATAAGAGGGAAACCAGTTCGATTTGGCTATAAAGATTGGATGCTTTGTTCATCCACAGGCTATTGTTACCAATTTGATACATATTGTGGTGCAAAACAAACTGTTTCCAATGAAATAGTTGAAAATTTGCCTCTTGGTTCCAAAGTAGTTTTAGAACTCCTACAAGTTGTGAATGAGCCGGTATATTTTGACAATTGTATATTTTGACAATTATTTCACCAGCAACAGCTTAGTAAATTGCTTGAAACAGTTAGGTTATAGGGCAACAGGAACTGTCAGAGATAATCGAACAAAGAAATGTCCTTTACCTAATCAAGCAGAAATGGAGAAAAAAAAATCGTGGATATTTTGAGTTCCAGTATGACAAAGAAAATGAGGTGGAAAGAAAATAGCACTGTTACGGTTGCCACTAATTATGACACGATTGAACCTCTATCCAGAGTAAAACGTTGGTCTCGAGAGAAAAAAGAAAACATTGTTATACCGCAACCTCGATTAATTGCTAATTACAATGCTGCAATGGGTGGTGTTGATCTTCTAGATCAGGCTGTCAGCAATTATCGAGTCACCATCCAGGGTAAAAAATAGTGGTGGCCCCTTTGGACACATATGCTCAATGTAGCATTAGTGAATACTTGGAAGATACATTTGTTGATTGATGAAAGAAAAATTGATTTATTGAGCTTTCTCCGAAAAATTGCTACTCATTATCTGAAGAAGTTTACAAAGACAAACTTTATTCACGACCATCCAGAAGTATACCAGCAAGCATACGACAAGATGACGGAGGATATTTCCCTAAAAAATTAGAAAAATAGCTCAGATGCCAGGAATGTCATATGCGTGTACGATGGGCCTGTTTAAAGTGTAATATAACTATCTGTTTAGAGAGAAATTGTTGTATTAAATTTCATTCAAAGTAATTTTATATAATCACTACATGTAACTTGTTTTGAAATAAATTCTTGTTCAAATCAAAAACGTCGCTATGATCCCATTGTACTCATTTGAGTACGTACACTTTTTATAAAAGTTTACTTTACAAAATTAGAAATGGTGTTATAATATTATTATTATAGTGTGTCTTACTAAAAAATATTTAATAGTTTATAATAAATAATAAAATTTCATATGTTGGGATCAAATGGTTTAAATTAATGCCTGAGGCAACAGATTTATCATCTCTTTTCTACGTTTTTTTTTTAATTTAATGTAATTTGCTGATACGAGTGCATAAAAAAGGCGAAAGAAATTTGAGCAGCTTATCACAAGCTGAATATAATTTTTATCTTCTTTAACATGATCAATAAAATTCCCATTACGGATGGTTTATAGCTTTTCTGTTATTTGTATCTCAGTTCCTGAATTATGATTTAATGAAAGAAACCGAAATTATATTATATAAAAAAAGTGTTTCTTATACAATTTAGGATGAAGAAGCATAAGTTCGGAAAAAGAATGGAATTAATCATCCTTGTTATTCAAAATTATATCTTGTTAACTAAACAATCAGAGGTAAATTAAGTATTTTGTTTTAATATAGCTTAGAGGTTTAAATTTGACTTGGACTTTTTCTCTAAACAAACGAATGTTCTGCGTTTGATACCACTGGTATAAACGCAACTCTTTTGATTGCCATGACGATGCGCATTGGAAAAACAAAATGGCGATGAAGTCTGTCTTTGCGTCAGTGGAACAGCGAATAATTATTAAATTACTTATTAAATGGAGCGAAATTAAATGGAATTCAAGCACAGTTTGGACAATCTGCCTATCCTGTTCGTTTGTGTTTAAAGGGCAAATAATATCAAAATTTGACATTCATAATATCTTTGAACGGCCAAAAAGTCTTTCCAAAATACATTATAAAATTTTATTACAAAGAAACTATTGTACGAGGGGAAGTCAGTAAGTTACAAATGGAAATAGAAATAAAACAAATACGAGTATTGATTGAAAACTACTTTTATTTCTCCACATAATCTCCCTCTACATTGAGGTACTTGTCCCAGCGTTTCACAAACTCCTCTAAACCATAATGATAAACTTCTTTGGGTTACTGTCTGAACCAGGCGGTGACTTCCCGTGGTACAGCTTTATCTGCGGCTGAAAGATGATGTTTAAGAGGACCGAACAAATGGAAGCTCGTAAGGAGGAAACTCTGGCTCTATGGTAAGTAATATGCCCTCGTAAAACCAGAAGAGTGTGAACATTCTTTTACTGCCCCAAAACAACTGAGATGCTGAGAAAGTTCAAGTGGAAAATCCTCGAGCATCATCCGTATAACCCTAAACATCATCTTTCGGATGAACACTATCCCTACGATGAACACTATCCCTCTTAATGGAATTTAGTTCAAGTCTTTACACACTGATTGCAGCAGATGGAAATCACTTTGAAAACTTTCTGTGTTTAAATTTCAGGATGTCTCTTTATAGCATAAATATGATAACAAGAATCTATAACCTCATATTAAGTCGTAGTAGACAAAAACTTTCTAACATCTTTTTGCGCCACCCGAAACACGTGTAATTTCAAAACAAAAAAAATTTATATCAATATAATTTCTGCACACTTTTCATAACCTTGTACAGCATTTATGTACATCATGTATGCAGAATATCACCCTGTTTTGTGTGCTGTTCTTATAAAGCCTTGCTAAGACGAACAGAGTTCGTGGTAAGCAGGTCATGCATACTACAAACTTCGCATGCTACGAACTGATTTAGCATGCATTTACAAATTCGTGATAACGAGATTTGACTGTAGTTTTCAAATAAGTACTCGTATTTCTTTCATTTTGTTTTCGTTTGTACTTACTGACTCCCTCTCCAATTTAAGTCGTATGGTTGGTGTTAAGAGAATGACTAATTCATGAAGATGTTTTTAGAATGTCAATACATATCAATATATGCATCTTTTCTTCTAAGCGATGTTCAATTTCGCACCAGTTTCTTTGCAACATTTCTTATGTAAGACTAGCAATAGCGTCAGTACCTTCTTCTCAATGTGCCCAGATCATGTACACAAGTTCCAAATACTATGTCCTTGAAGCGTGAACTTGGAAGGGATTCGTACCACGCAACAATGCTTTTGTCATCAGGTGGTGATCGTCCATATTCCCTTCTGAAACTAGGTTGTATGATCAATGACTTATGACTTGGTTTCATGTTACCATAAAGCACATTGCGCTTTCTCCTGACCGACGCCTAAACTATATAAAAATTATAGAACAAAAAAATATTTTAAAGAATTTCTTATAAGAAGACGAAATCAAATTTTTATTATTATAAAAATTTTGTATTGTACACCCATGACCTCTATTAATAAAGATCTATAAATTAAGGTGGTCGTTGAACTAGGCAAAAACAGGATTAATGACTTTTTCGGCCAATGGGGTGTAGCAGTCTAATAGGGACCTAATTTTATTCGTATTTCTATGGTCAGCAAATAAGATTTATTTATTTGGCCTTACTTATTGACCATGGTTTAAATTAATTGCTAAAATATAATAAACGCTGGTTTTAAACATTGCGAAAATAAAAAATGGCTGTTAATCGGCCACGGGAGAAGGTTCGCTCACTACAGTGATCTTTTTCATTGGCTCTGTTCGGAGAACAGCCACTTTTTCGACTATTTCCACTTTGCCGTTCCACCAGTGAATTCACGGCGTTCGGGATTGCACGGGGAATTCACTTTTTCCTCGTTTTTCTTTCCACTTTTCTCTCTCGCCAAAAGTTAGCGAAAAAAGTGAAAATGACGTTGAATTTAGAGTTAAACTAAAACCAGATTGAGTTGCAATAAAATTTGTAAATGACAGCAATATGCTGAAAAAAGTTTAAAAAATGTCTCATAAAGTAAATTATTAAAATATGTACTTTATTTAGATAAAATGAATTAAATTTAAATGTGGGTAAGGAGTTGATAAATGTTTGTTTGTTGAAGCAACAATACAATTTGATGCATCATGAATAAACTTTTATCTTACTACATTATCAAATTGTCACCATTACAATTCACTATTAATATCAAATTGTCTCCTTTTAATGGGGAAAATCGTAAAATTAAAATTTAATAAAAACAAAAAAAAATAAAGTCACCAATCTTGAAAAACGATAAAGAAACTTGTGAGATGGAAGAAAACTTAAACGATGTAGTCTATTGAAGATGTTGTTGATAGTAGAAATAAACTTAGTCTATTGAGGATGTAGATGAAGTCTTGTGAAGATAGTAGAAAACGATAATCTTGAAGGAAGTGTTGGTTTTGAAATACAGATGAAATTTTGAAGAGGGTGATCCAAATATTTGGGATAAAATTTATATAAAACGTTTTCGAGAATATTTCTCATCATCATTAGGATAAAACATTTTTGAATGGTGAAAACAGTTGAAATAAGAATTTAACAATTGATATAAAGATGATGAAGCTAAGTTGGTTGTAATTGTTGGTTATGATTGTTGGCTATTGTATACTAGGGTAATTGTTGTTTAAATGTAGTGTCCATTTATTGTTTATCTCTATTGATGGCTTGGCTAAATTTTTGTTATTTGTGATGATATTTATTGTTTCTTTAATTAATCTTTTTTTATAATTTTCTTCTTTTCCAATGATTTTTGTGTTATTCCAATCTGGTGTATGGTTTTCTTTGATACAATGATTAAATAAATGGTTGTTTTTGTCTTTGTGGCGAAGTGCTCTTTCATGTTCTTTTAATCTTATTTCTAATTGTCGTTTAGTTTGACCTGTGTAGATATGTTCACAATTTTTACATAGTATTTGATAAATTATATTTCTAGTGTTCCATTTTTCTTTATTATTTTGACATATTTCTTTGAAATT
>JAHWFO010033869.1:2247170-2293358 GCA_023313115.1 Rhysida immarginata
CCCTATCAACATTATCTTCACAAGACTTCATCTACATCCTCAATAGACTGGGTTTATTTCTACTATCAACAACATCTTCAATAGACTACATCGTTTACGTTTTCTTCCATCTCACAAGTTTCTTCATCGTTTTTCAAGATTGATGACTTTATTTTTTTGTTTTTATTAAATTTTAATTTTACGATTTTCCCCATTAAAAGGAGATTAACCACATTTAAATTTAAAATTAATCATTTAAACTCCTTAAATCAATTATATTCAAATGATTTTATTCTTTTTTCGGTTATCTTTGGTATAGAGAAATACACGACCGTTTCACACTGAGTTATTTTCTTTAGTTAAGTTCTCGATTTCTTCATCTGATTTTAGTTTTGCAATAAAATAACACCTCTCTCCTCTTACTGTTGCATTTTAAAATTTCAAGAATTACTTTACTGTCTATATTTCTCATTTATTTTTTTTCTTTATGTAAAATCTAAGAAAATCAGAATAATTTCTAAAAATTCTTTATTTTTAAATAATAAATGCAATCAAAACAGCTTTAAATACAAATTTATTATATATCTTACTTTTTTTTAAATAATAAGAAAATTTTTTTTCAAGCCTATTAATTTAAAATATTGATATTTAAATTCTTTATCATCATATAAAAAGTAATTTGGTTGTTAATCATGTGATAAATGAATTTTATATGAAAAAAGACATTCTCTTTGTGTATCTATATATTTTCAATATTGTGGATTTCACATATAAGAGCTTCCGAGCTAGAGGGGCGAACGCCTCATTTCTTGAATTTTTTCTCCTGAAACATCTGTGAAAATTCATTTTCTATCATTTGTGAGGTGGCCAGCTGTGTACAGCATTATATAATTAGATTTTATGTTGATATTTTATTAGATTTAATTAATTATCTTAATTTAGCAGATCTATATTTAAAGGGCAAATGACACCAAACCGGAAGTTGATTTCATATAATTTTGAATACCTTCCTGATACTAAATATCAATTTTATTTTTTTTTGTCATTTTTAATAAAGACATCATAATATAAAGATCACTTGCGGTAATACAAATTCAGTTTGATTTTCGTCAAAAACTACCGCAAGAGCGCGTTGCTAATGACGTCAGGTTTGCCCAACCATAGCCCACGTGAAAGACAGGCCCTGGCCAACACCACTTCTACTCAAAGTCTGAGCGCAAAAACGTCATACATTGTTACATCACCTACGGTAGGGTATTGTTGATCATATTTCTACCAATAATAAGCCCGAAATTGTCCCTACCGTAGGTGATGTAACAATGTAAGATTTTTCCGTGAGCAGGCTTTCTCTCTAGGCGGTATTGCCCTGGCGCGGAAAGGTCACCTGACCATCTTAGTCCGAGAAACAATGTAACCTTCATTGTTCCCAACAAACGAAAAATTACCCATTATTAAAATTCAAGATGGAAACAATGAAAGTTACATTGTTATTCAGACTAAGATGATCACGTGACTTTTCCGCGCCAGGGCCTGTCTTTCTCGTGTGCTCGGGCTAGGTATGATGACATAACAATATATCGTGCACAACATCGCAAACTGCTCTTGCTTTGGCTGCTATTGCGCATAAGCTCAGAGCAACTTTAATCAATCTTGAATCTGCCTGAAAAATTAGTCAGCATGGTTTATTCGGAGCTTTAGCATAAAATCTACTTATAAGAATGCGCCCTTGACCTGTACGTTTATCCGGCCGTCCGTCCGTCCGTCCGGCCGCCGTTTGCACGATAACTTGAAAACGGATTAAATTTTTCAAATTCTGTTTTCAGAAATATGACCATCAAAGTCTTAGCTCGGCCGTATCAACTTTTCAGAATTTTTCGTGGACCCCTTCAAGTCGAATTCACGTGCTAAAACAATGAGTGTAATGAATACCAAAATAACGGCATGTCATATAACAATCAATTTGTCAAGACGGAATACATTGTTATCTTCTGTTCATCTTTTAAGTATTAATGACATCGGCGCGCGCACGTGAAATCGCTTTGTCGACGCACGATTGCTCAAGTGCTCATAGCACAGAATAAGAGAGTAATATTGCTCCGTGCTCATAGTCTAAATTATTAAGTAGCGGAAGAATGGAGCAACTTATTGGTTTTATAATGTCAGTCTTTCATAATTTCTACATATTTTGAGGTAGAAGGTTGAAATTCGGAATGTAGTTTCCTATGGGCATGTCCATCTGCACTATTTAGTTTGGTTTTGATTGGTACACTGGGGTCGGAATTACGGGGGTGGGATTCAGAGAGGACAACATATATGTGCTATTTAGTACGTAAAGGCGTGCAATTCAATATCCAGATTCCTCTAGGCAAGATCTACATTGCTATGAATTTTAGGCCCATTTGTTCCATTGGGGTCGGATTTGCGGGGTTGGCTGTCACTTGGTCTTGAGAACTATGGCAACAAATGGCATGTGATATATCATACGTTCGGAAATGATGAAAAAGGAAAGAAAACACGAGATTTTTTATATTTTTTACATATTACGTTCGAGAAAATTAATTTTTTGATTAAAAAACATGGGGAGAGTTAAAAGTGCAGATAAAGAGGTTAAAACATATGACTGTAGGATCTGTTACTTGCCTTACTCTACTCGGGGAGGGGGGGGGGGGGTAATTTCTTTTTAATAAACGTATAAATGCATTTCTGCATCACTGCTAAAGCTCCTCCTTGGAATGTTTACAGGATTTTATTGTTGTGTGCATTTAATAGCAACAATTCATCAAGGATGGGGAAAAAGTAAGTTTTTTCGGATTTCCGATTTTAAAGATCCAACTTTATAAAGGCAATGAACAGGGCCCACGCGCAGTTTGCGCGGTAATTAGTTTTATCAAATTCAATTCATTCAAATTATTTCGTTTGATGAACTCACATTTTCTTCTTTATTAGGAGCTTTAGCATAAAAGCTACTTATAAGAATGCGCCCTTGGTCTGTACGTTTATCCGGCCGTCCGCAGTTTGCACGATAACTTGAAAACGGATTAACTTTTTCAAATTCTGTTTTCAGATATATGACCATCAAAGTCTTAGCTCGGTCGTATCAACTTTCCAGAATTTTTCGTGGACCCCTTCAAGTCGAATTCACGTGCTAAAACAGTGAGTGTAAAGAATACAAATATACTGGCATGTCATATAACAATCGATTTGTCAAGAAGGAATACATTGTTACTTTCTGTTCATCTTTTAAGCGTTATTCACATCGGAGCGTGCACGTGAAATCGCTTCATTGACGCACGATTGCTCAAGTGCTCATAATATATAGGCTAAGCTTATTATTAAGTAGCGGAAAAATGGAGCTACTTATTGGTTTTATTTTACACACGATTGAATCACCCGTCATCATTTCTACATTTTTTGAGGTAGAAGGTTGAAATTCGGAATGTAGCTTACTATGGGCATGTGCACCATCACTGTTTAGTTTGGTTTTGATTAGCCCACTAAGGTCGGAGTTTTGGGGGTGAAAATTAGAGGGGATCAAAAGGTCTAGGTGTATTTATGCATATAAAGGAGTGAAATTCGGTATGTAGATTCCTATAAACAAGATCTCCATTTATAAAGATTTGTTTTCCCCGAGGTATCCATGCCTTCCCGAATCGGTGGCAGAAGTGCATCGAAAAGATGGAGACTACATTGCAAAATAGTGTACCAACTCTGTCTGTAATAAAGAATCTGTAAAAAAATATTTCCGGTTTTCATTTGACTGACCCTCGTAAGTAGAATAAGAATGGAGCTACTTATTGGTTTTATAATGTCAGTCCGTCCCCTTCATAATTTCTACATTATTTTGAGGTAGAAGGTTGAAATTCGGAATGTAGCTTAATATGGGCATGCCCATCTGCACTATTTAGTTTGGTTTTGATTGGTATACGCGGGTCGGAATTACGGGGGTGGGATTCAGAGAGGGCAACATATCTATGTGGTATTTAGGAAGGTAAAGGCGTAAAATCCAATATCCAGATTCCTCTAGGCAAGATCTACATTACTATGAAGTTTAGGCCCAATTATTCTAGTGGAATCGGATTTGCGGGGGTGGCAGTCACTTGGTCCTTAGAACTATGGTAAAATAAGGCACGTGATATATCGTACGTTCGGAAATGATGAGAAAGGAAAGAAGATACGATGTTTTTTTACATTTTTTGCATATTACGTTCGAGAAAATCAATTTATTGATTAAAAAAAACTTGGGGAGAGGTAAAAAGTGCAGATACAGGGGTAAAAATAGATGACTTGCCATATCCTACTCGAGAGGCCGGGGGGGGGGGGCCCCAGAATTAATTTCTTTGTAATAAACGTATAAATGTATTTCTGCTTCACTGCTAAAGCTCCTCCTTGGAATGTTTACAAGATTTTATTTATAGTTTTGTAATTGATTGATGTAAAAATTGTAGCTCAGACAATAATGGTCAGGTGTCTTCAATGGTCGGAATCATTCTTCTCCAGGATTGGCATGGGAGTCACCCTGTACAACGTTCTTCTGGACGTATTGTCTTGCAATATGGATCATTTCTTGAATGCCACCATTACTACATATGTGCAAAATTTCAAATAAATCGACTCCTTCTTTCTAGGTGTTGCATTTTCTTGCCAGCAGTGTAGAACAATATTTTTAAAACTGTAGGGAGTAAAGTTTTTAACACACTCATATTTTTTGTGCATTTATATATAGGCTGATTTAGAGTGGGTACTCATTGCTGGACTGAATAATGAATATGCGTTTGGAAAGTCTGAGATCACCTGGCAAGATGCTCAGAATCTGTGCAATAAATATAACACATATTTGTGGACTATAGATGATGAATATGAAAGTTCCAAGATGACATACTACATCAATGCTATAAGTATTAATTTCTTTCTTTCTTTCTTTCTTTCTTTCTTTCTTTCTTTCTTTCTTTCTTTCTTATTTATTTATTTCCATTTTATAAAATGTGCAATTCTTAGTTACAGTTCTGTAATTTTTTTGAATTTCATTTTTATTTGTATTTTGCATGGAATATAAACAGGCAGTTCAATTTGTACTATCAAATCAATTATAATTTTAGAACGTAACGAAAATACTGATGAAAAAATACTGATATAAGAAAAGCTTCATCAAAGAATAAATTATATTAAATTAAACTTTTAATATTCAAAGTATTAAAAAATATTTCCATATACTGAGAAATTGAAACTATTAATAATTGAAATATAAAAGCCATCATGCTAAAAAAAAAAACCTTAACTATACTCTAAGAAATAGTAAATAAATACTGGTGCTAATTCTCCAAACATCTGGTAATGTATTATTTGAAAAAATGGAAGGAAAAATTCGGCGACCTGGATTCGAACCAGGAACCACTTGTATCACACTCGATACGCTGTCTAGTTGAATTCCTATTTCAATTGTTAGACGTATTTGCAAATTCAAATCAACAATGTCCAACTATAGAAAATGGAAATTTATCCTAAGCTGCTCGACCGCCATGTTGGAATAAATTTGTAACAGCATGATTTGTAGAAGGGTAGATTCTTCTTCTTACACCGTGGTAGAAGATAACGAGAGGGATTACTATTCCGTCCATGCAAATCACATTGTTAGCTCTCCTCGTCAAGAGAGGGCGTTAAAACTGAAGCTCGAAACACGTGTACTCTTAAGAAATTATGTGACATGCTAAAGTTGTAAACAAACGAAATAAATTATAAAATATTGTTTAAATTAATATTTAAGTTAATGTAAATTTAATAATTTTGATAAATGTGAAATAATGTAAATTATTCCAGCTCAAAATTTCATCTTTATGCCAGACTAGCTATACACGTGAAAAAAATTTTCTCATTAAAAAGTCATAATGTTACTGATATGTTTACCTCGTGTAAGTAATGAAATAATTAAAGATTACAGCATTCATTTAAAATTTTTGATACTTTCAGAATATACAAACTGACATACTTACTGAATTATCTATCAAAAATTTCTTACTGACATACAGAAATTAGCATATAACATCTCCAATAGTAGTAATTAATTTATTAGTTTATTGAAAACATTATTTGAAGTCATGAAATGTATCTTAGTGTGAAAATGTAGGTGAATTCGTATAAAAAAAACAAGATTTTTGCTCATGAAAAAACTATCATTGCTAGGCCTAATCATTGCATACTGAAAGAAAATTGCTATTTTTCAAATTTTACCCCCGTGGCTTGTTTTCATAGTGAACATTACTGTAATTAAAATGTTTTGTTATAACTGGATTATTTTTAAAAATAAATGTTTATTCTCTATTAATTATGATACTAAGATAACACAAATTTTTGGCCTGCCCCTGCTCGATTTTACATTGAAAACTATGGTCACTTGACTTTTAGCACAAACTATAAACTATATTTCTTAATTATACAGGGTGCGTCTGAAACCCTGTCACAAACTATAAGGGAAGGTAGTATGGATGATTCTAAACAAAAAAGTTCATATGAACATGGGTCCGAATTTGAACGATAACTGAGATATGAACAGAAATAAAAATGCCACCACTAAGATCAACAAGTTAATAACACCTAGAATAATGAAGTTTGAAGAAATAATAGGGTACCTAAAACTCTGTATACCGTTAAAATTTGATCGACTTCCAACGAGTTTGGAAACTACTAGTTGGAATTGGATCAAACTTTAACGGTATACACAATTTTATGTACCCTATTTTAACTCCCAAGTTTCATTATCCTAGATGTTGTAGAAAGTGCGTTATTAACTTGTTGATCTTAGTGGCAGCATTTTTATTTCTGTTCATATCTCAGTTATCGTTCAAATTCGGACCCATGTTCATATGAATTTTTTTGCTTAGAATCATCCATATTACCTCCCCTAAAAGTTTTTGACAGGGTTTCACACTTATCCTGTATATTAGATTTATACATTAATAATAAGTTAAAATTATTCGAATAAATTAAACACTACGGAATTATACACGGTGTTTCGGATTTCAGTTTTTATCGCCCTCTCTTGACTGAAAGGAGGAACAATGTGCAATTTCGACATATAAATACAGGGCGAACACAAATTATTGCCCCGGTTTCATGATTTTATTGTAGGCGTAATATTTAACATATCACGAAACTTGACAAATATATTGAGCAACTCATTATTTTTTTTTAATTACCATGATAAAGATATTCGTTATGTGCCTCTTTAGTGATTCTATAGATATAAAGTCTGTAATCGACTTCATCCTAAACTAAATGAAGCATGTTCCTGTCAATTTGAGCAAGAGAACGGTGATGCGAACCCATAATGGCAGATAAGCCAGGAATAGCAGCACAAACACTAAGTCCTTCAAACTGCTTTGCCGACCTCTAATTATCTTATGGGACGTACAAAATTATCATATTTCTTAAAAATTATCATATAATTATTACAAAAAAGGACACGGGCTTTAGAACTATCTCCATCCCGTCTGTACCAGGAGTACATGTAATACGTCAGATTATTAAAACCACGAAGATGAGGGATGTAAAACATGTTCTCTTAATACCGGGTAAAGTATTATCCGTGCTTAATCCGTGTGGGACAGAAAAAATACAAGAGTTATGCACAAAAATTATACATTTACAAAAATTCCCAGCGATGTCAAAAGTGTCCAATATCGTATCGATCTTTAAGAGTGGCGATCCTAATTTAATATAGAGGGTGATTCAGAAAGGTAGGTCAAGAATGAAATACCATGTACAGTTTGTAGCGGGGAACAATATTTTTCCTATAAACATGGGTCCGGAAATGCATCATTGCAGAGATAATGCAACTTGTACGACGTAGGAATCGATGTGCGTTACCCGGACGGCAATGGTAGGGTCCATGTAAATTAGGATATAAACATGTAAACTGTTCGTGTTCTCTCCTTTAAAAGAGAGGAAACGAAACATGAAACTCCATTGTCGTACAATGGATCGCTTGACAAATGCAGAGCTGGCGGACATGCATCTCGTCTACGGCGAGGCACAGGGTAATGCTACTGAAGCGGAAAGGATTTATCAACAGCGTTTTCCAGATCGTGATCACCCACATAGCCGGGCGTTTCCCCCCAAACACAACAATCTCGTCCGCAGACTAAACATCTGCATCGAGGCTGAGATTCGGCATTTTGAACACCTACTGTAAAGTCATTCCTACCTCGTACAAATTGCATTATCTCTGTAAGGATGCATTTCCGGACCTATGTTTATAGGAAAAATTTTGTTCCCCGCTACAAACCGTACATAGTATTTCATTCTTGACCTACCTTTCTGAATCACCCTGTTGTCTCCGCCTTATAATTACCGCCTTATAGCGATGTTGTCTCCGATAATCAAAACAGTTGAAAGATGTGTATTTAACGAACTGATAACGCAATTATGGCCAAGAATTCCTAGTTAACAAAGGGGTAGCTGTCCCAATGACCGTATAAATTGGGCACCCTTGCAGTTGTATATGTCGTAGACACATAGCGTAATTGGACACTTCGTGAAATGTCCAGACACATCGCGAAGTGTCCAGTTGCATTGGACACATACTGTAATTAGGTAGAATTACAGTATCTGTCTGGACACTTCATGAAGTGTCTACAGCAGGTCAGACCGATACAGTAACGATGTCAAATCCCGTGCAGGAAAATTTTAGCTATCGCAATGACAAAAAACTGTTTTAATATTTGCCATATTATAATTAACTGAAATTTAAAATTTTTTTATGCGAATTTATTTTATATATTATTTTCAAAAAAATGCTTTAGTTATTAGTCATAAATTTCAACAATTTTTTCCAATGATTATTTTAGTTTTTATAAAATTAAAAAAATGTAATTGTATAAATAAATATTAATTGCATAAATTTCTTGTAATATATTCGGTTTTACCTTGTGAAATATATGACAATCTCAAAAACAAAATTCTATGTGAAAAATTTAATAAACGGAAACTGAAATGATTATTCAAAGAAATTGAAGCAAGAAGAAGGAAGCGTAAACAATTTATGGTTAATATTATAAGATAATATCGAATATTAATTCTAAAAAAGTAATAAAATGGATAAAAGGAAACACAAATTTCATTTTTCTTTATTTAATATTTATTTTCATTCTAAACAAAATTAATTTGGGCTGATTTACAAAACAGTATTTGTGGATGAAACATATGATATCAAAATTAATTAAAAGTCTTGCAGTATTAAGGCACGGCATACTACCTTGGCATCTACTATTGCTTTGCCTACCGTCCTTTTTACATATACATCTTTTTATTGAGCAATATTTTTTAGACGATTTGCAAGAATTATTTAAAGTATCCTTGCCCTTCGCAACATTCCCCGTTTACGCCACCACATGAGCGTACAACAGCAATCGAGAATTAGAAATTGCCCACGTTGGCTTTAGGAGATTGTATACTTTTAGCAATTCCAAAGGTTGACAGGGAGCCAGTCGATCCACAAAATCTCGTAGGTGTTGTGACCACTGAAAAAAATGGTTTATATCAAATAGGATGCAAACATGGAATTGTAAAAGGCTGGTTTGGAATCGAGAATATCAAGAAGGCTGGTTTAACTTTTTTAAACGAAAAGGAAATTGACTTTACGAAAAAATTGACATTGCGAGAAGCTGTTAAACAAAGTTGCGGAGGGCAAGGATACTTTAAATAATTCTTGCAAATCGTCTAAAAAATATTGCTCAATAAAAAGATGTATATGTAAAAACGACGGTAGGCAATGCAATAGTAGATTGCAAAAATTTCCGTCTGTACGTATGTATGTACGTATGTGACCAATTTTGTGCAGCTAACTCCTGTGAAACGGCAAATAGCCGAACCAAATAAAAATTATGCTTACTTAGGGGGTTTCTTAAATTGTGCCTTAGCGTATATTTTATGTCAATTGGGTAAGCCTTTTTTGAGATATTAATTATTTTCTAAAAATTTAAAAATAGCTGTAGCGTTCAAACGGGCGAACCAAACTCAATAAACTCGACATGTACGTACTCCTCTCAACAAGGCGAATTTTTTTTATACATGACTTGTTTAGCTGTGATGAACCGTTTTGGAGTTATTTACTATTCCCTCCCCCAAGACCCCCCCCCCCGCTCAATTTTTTTTATTTTAAATTGGAATTTTGAAAAATTTCAGACAGTGGGCTCTTAAATTATACATTGACCATTTTTTATGGAAATGGGCTAAGCCTTTTTAGAGAAATTATTTTTTTTTTTGAAAAAATGAAGAAATAGCAGAAAAATTCATTTCAAAGCTCCAAATACAATATAAACGGCAAGAAGAGCTTCCTCTTATGAAAAATACAATTTTCTTTTGACTTGCCTCCATAGGACCACTGCCCACAAAAGTTTACTTGTGCACTAAAAAATTTTGAATTTTTTGAAATTCTGACTTCGGATTCTTAAAGACCATTAAAAAGTAGAATAGGAATGTCTGTAAGACCCACTCTCTATCTCTTGATCTTCATCGGTAAAATTGGGTTCAAAACTTTCAAAGTTCCACACTTTCAGAGCCTCTATCTCCTAAACGGTGAGATCAATTGAAAAAACATTGATAATAAAACATTTCTCAAATATTGTGTACAATCTGAATATACCATTTAAAAGTAGAGGTTTCTATTTAAGATTTCAAAGTTACCCCCTCCCCCCAGCCGCCTTCACAAGAGGTGGAGGGTAATTTCTTAACTAATGAATTTGCCCCGCGAAATAATTCACTTTTGATTTTGGACATTTTTTAGTAAAATGCTTAGTTTCAGAGATATTCAGTTGTCTCAAGATAAATGCCTCACCCTGTATATGCGACAGTTTGGGACACGGAATTCATATTTCATTTTATATTCATAAACAATGAATTTGGATATTCGTGTAGCCTAATTCACAAAGGAAGCCGGAGCTAGACTAAATTAATCTCCGCAGAGAGCAGATTTTCTGACTCAACTTTGTACTTCGATTGTATGAGCCGATGACGTCATCATGAAGTCGGCAAAAGTCTAAGCATGCTTTGTTTTATATACTATCGAATGCAATATCATTCATTTTTCTATCATTAATAGTTTGGACGTTATTAAGGTTTTCGTCATCAACACTCTTCGTGACATTCACGATTTAAGCTGGCATCCCAGTATCGAAACATAAGACGTATTCTACGTTAAAAGAAAATTGTATTTTTCAATAAAAGGAAGCTCTTCTTGCCGTTTATATTGTATTTGGAGCTTTGAAATGAATGTTTCTGCCATTTCTTCATTTTTTCAAAAAAAAAAAAAAATTCTATAAATGGTTTAGCCCATTTCCATAAAAAATGGTCAATATATAGTTTAAGAACCCCACTGTCTGAATTTCTAGAAAATAAAAAAAAAATAAAAAAAATAAAAATGTCTGTAAGAACCACTCTCTATCTCTTTGTCTTCATCGATAAAATTGGGTTCAAATTTTAAAAGTCAACACATTCAGGACCTCTATCTCCTAAACGGTTGGATCAATTGAAAAAACTCCAAGAATAAAACATTTCTCAAATATTGTGTACAATCTGAATATACCATTAAAAATAGAGGTTCCTATTTAAGATTTCGAAGTTACCCCCTACCCCCAGTTCCCCTCACAATGGGAGGGTAATTTTTTAACTAATGAATTTCTCCCTCGAAATAATTCACTTTTGATTTTGGACATTTTTTCGTACAATGTTTAGTCTCCGAGATATTTAGTTGTCTCAGGATAACTGCCTCACACTATATATGCGACAGTTTGGGATACGGAATTCATATTTCCTTCTATATTCATAAACAATGAATTTAGATATTCGTGTAGCCTAATGTTTGTGATAGATTTTGTTTTGAGAAGGACTTGAAGCACCTACGTAACAGAAGCGTGATATCTTAGCTTCAACACTTTCATCAGTCCTGTGTGAAAGATTTCATGGTGTGTAGAACAAATATAAAACAATCAAAAATATGGTATTACTAGCTAAAAAAAACCCGTCTTCGCCTGGGTGTGAATTAATTTTAAACTAATCTATGGAAAATTTTATGTAGGTTAATAATTATTCAAGAACATTATAGTAAACTATATTCTTTGTCGATCCGCCTGGGGCAAACACATACAAATTGTTTCCTGTACCAACTCGGGAGCAAGCTACATAAAGTTGGCCATGCGAAAAACATGGGGTTTCCAAATTAATGCCAGCGATTTTAAGAGATTGTCCTCGCGAATGCCAATCGCACTGGAAACTGTACTCTTTTGAAAGGAAATGGCACGTTGTCAGCGATGACTGGAATTCTTGGAAGCAATACCTCCATACCTTTTGCGTGGCCACTCAATACCACAGCTTCAATCAAATTTGGCTTCAAGCTCTTAACGCATAATCTTGTACCATTGCAAAGTTTGGGTGCATTCAGATTTCGCAACAAAATTATTGGGGCGCCAACTTTCAGCTCGATGTTGTGCTGAGGAATTCCCGCAAGTTCTTGAGAATTTAAAAACACAATTGGAAATCGAATGGCATCTTCTTCGACCAATGTCTTGTCATAGGACTTGTAAGTGAAGCTATTGCCAGGAAGTTCATTCAAAATGTTTAAGTTTATGTGATTGACGTTGTCATTGAAGTTGGAACCAGTATTGCCCTTTCACAGAGCCAAGTAAAGTAGTGTTCCTCCATGTTACGTTTGTTTTTCACATCAGGGTAGACTTTGGCCCTTAATTCACTTGGCAGAGGCACTGTTGTGCAAAAGTTATCTGGAAAAGCAATATCGGTGGTATATACTCTATTCGACACTTGATGAGGGTGATTAAAAGGGCCATTCCCGATTTCAAGTAATGCGTTGGAAAACTCTTGCGTTGAAGGGTCATCACTGAGGAAAGCTCTCATATTGACGGTTAACTGGAGCTGTTGAACACTTGCCCATAGACTGGATTTTTTCAGGCTGGCGTTAATTTCATCTGCAGCTGTACCACGCTGAATGATGGGTAAAGTTTGTCTAAAATCTCCAGCTAAAATGACACAAACACCACCCATGATTTGGTAATTGTCTCTGATATCTCGTAGAGTACGATCCAAAGCTTCAAACGCTTTCTTATGCGCCATGGTGCACTCATCCCAAACTATAACTTTACATTCGCGGAGAAGCTTTGCCACGCCACTTTGCTTCCGAATGTTACACATAGGAACTTCATCACGCACTAAATCGAGAGGCAACTTAAATGTTGAGTGAGCTGTCCGTCCTCCATCTAATAGAGTTGCAGCTATCCCAGAGATCGCAGTAGCCAAAGCAATGTCACCTCGGCTTCGAACTTCAGCTAGGATGAGGTTGAGGAGAAAAGTTTTCCCAGTTCCGCCAGGAGCGTGCAAAAACGTCAGGCTTCCTTCTCCAGAGTCGATTTTTTTCATTAAATCATCATACACAACTCGTTGATCTCGAATTTTGTATAAAAGAGGTCGCTTTTGCTCCGGATATTCTAATAATGTCTGAGCGTTATAACTCTTCTCTCTTTGGATTTCGGCACACGGAGCATTTTCTTGGAAGAGTCTTTGAGGCGATTCAATTCCAAATTCCGCCATGTTCTTTCCAGAAATCATAAGAAGCATGTCTTCAATGTAGATCAAAGCCTCATTGATCATGGTACTTGTCATTTGAAGATATTCATCATTAGATTCTTGTCTCTGGCGAAACAATATATCTTCAGTTATGTCGTATTTGTATTTTTCCCACACCCTCAGCATCACTGGGGAAGTATGTTGTAAGAACAATGACGAAAAGATCGCGTATTTTTGAAGGGGAATAGCAATCAGCAGCTTCTTGCAAGATGGTATGCAAATGTTCCTCTCTTTCCAACAACCCTAGTCTTTGAAACGCGACCTTGAAAGTTGGGCAAACTGTATCGTAGATTGTACGCAGATGAGTAAAGGATGTTGCCCCTTTGACGTGATGAAGAAGTAATCGAAGATAATAGCAGTCTTGTTGAGAAGGATGGACAGTGTATATGCGGCCCAAAACCTGTGTTTGGCGTATTTTTGCCCAGTCAGGAACTTGTTGTCCTTGTTTGCGTCGTTTCCAACTCTTCCATTTCTCCTCCCATGTATAATACGAATGGATTTCGCCATACAATACTGTTTTGGCAAATTCATCTTGTTGACAAAGTTTGAAATATGCTGTCAATGTCGTATCACTTCTACCGCTCTCTTCGATGTCAACGCACGCAGAAGAACAAATTTTGTTAAATGGTCTTGGTAAACCATAATAAATTTAAATTGTTCATCTGGTTGTGTCTGAAAATCGATCAAGTCTACTTGACATCTGCTATTCATTTCAGAGTGAAGAATAGGCTTTGAAACTAATCCTCTCTTCTTTTTTGTCTTCTTTTGTTGACACACATCACACATTGATAACTAGAGGCTTATCATTTCTTTTGTGATATTGGCATATTTTTTGATGTCTCGGCTAACATCCTGTCACGTCCGTCGTGTCCAACCGCCACATGAGTTGCATCAATCACATCATAAAGCTCATCAGCCTGTAAATAGTATTTTATATTCTCTTCACTCCCTGTTATAAGTTTTTTCACATCTCCAATTTTTAGCACACCAAATCGTTTCAGACGTCTTTGTTGTAATGGTGTCCTTTTTTCCGACTTTTCAGCGTCTTCCACTTGTTCAACTAGTTCCGAATACTTCTCTGATGACAACACATTATAATGAGAAGACCTTTTAATTTCACTTTCCAAAATTTTTGTTAAAACTTTTCTCTCCACTGTTTCTGATCGGCTTGTCTACTAGATGTAGAAGGTTCATCCATGATAACTCAAAACAAAACCGTATAATGTTATATTGTTACTAATACTTTTCAAAACATAAGTAACAACTAACACGTCCTCAATTCAAAGCAGAATGAGCGTATAAAATCAACAAGCGGGGCAGTTGAGGACGGCGGAGAACACGCGGGGCGTGAGAAATACGATCGGGGGATTTCCCGCATGCATAGGTCCGTACATAAACATTTTTGACTAGGCAAAATTAGTATAGACTAGGCCAAACCAGTTTATCCTGAATTGTACTTATTCATATTAAGGCTCAACCAGTTCAGCCTAGGTTAAACTAGTTTCTCCTATCGGCCATAGGACGGACCAGTTTAGCCTAGTCTGTACCGGTTTATCCTATCGCTTTAAGGATGAACTGGTTTGGCCTAGGAAAAACTAATTTGTCCTAGAATCAGCTTTGGCCGGTAACTTATTCGATGCTATAACATGAAAATGTGCTCCTTTTATCCGCTTTGGCGGCAAAATCATTCTTGTTTTTATTATTTAACTTCTTATTTTAAATCAATTTGTGTAATCAATTTTACATTTTATTTTGAGTCAAATAATATTTTGTTCTGTTTATTAGTGTCACTTATTTGGTTATTATCCTTTTGTCAATTTGCAAGATTTTGTTAATCTTTTGTCTTGTATACCTCTTACTGTTCTGTCTTGGCACTTTGGTGCTGTTTGAACGGCAATAATCTTGAATTGAATTGAATTGAATTGAATTGAATTGAATTGAATTATTATTATTATTATTATTATTATTATTATTATTATTATTATTATTATCAATAATGATACTAATAATAATAATAATAATAATAATAATAATAAAATACCAATAAAAGCTAATATAAAACTCCGACTTAAAATTGAAACCGAAATTAAACTTATTGTTAGTAGACTTATCAATTTTTATTTCAGTTCTTGTTTATGAGATACATCAATGATATTTTTAATCACTCTGGTGCGTTTTAAGGCAGGATTCTTTTTAGAAATCTCCGAGTTAGGGAATGTTTCTTTCAAAACTCTGAAAAATGATCCATGAATGAAAATGCTATGCTATGTTCGACAAGCATTGCACATAACTTAACTTCAGCTGTTTTGCTTTTAATCAACAGAGTGAAGCTTTATTCAACATGCTAGTTATTTGTTTGCTAGTTGATGGATTAGCAGCTTTCATTTTGTCTGTATGCTTTTTGCAAGATTTGTGATTTAGCCTGATAGACTAAAATTTGAAGTAATATCTTCTTGATCCATATTATCATAATCTTGATTTACTCAGAATTATCAATTCACATGATAATTATCACACGGTTGGCAACGCTGCCATCAAATATCCTCTTCCCCCCCCCCCTCAAAAAAAAACAGTCACAAGGATTGTGTGGAGGCCATGGCAGCTTATTTTTATATAATTTACGATATGAAAGATTCATCAATTTTGCGATTATAACCGTCTAGCGGCCGCAAGCGGAAGCATAAGTCTCCCGAGCATTTTTCAAAAAAGTAAAAAGGTAACGTTTCGTTATTATATGTGAAATATTAAGCCTACAATAAAATCATGAAACTGGTGCAATCATTTGTATTTACCCTGTATTAAAATAAATTCGAAATATTTTTATGGTATTCACTTTTTTTCGTATAGTACTTCAGCTAACTGCCTCACCGGGCTGCTGCAGTGAGAGTTGTTGTTCCGGCAAGGCAATTAGCCTACTAATTCGAATATTTTAACTTCCCGCTCAAACATTTTAACTTCAAAATGTCATCATGATCAAGTGGAGTATATTGTGCAGTAGTTCGGGTGTTCTAATAACTGGAGAAAGATAAATAGACGGAAAAAGACATAATGGTATGAAACGGTTAATATGAAATTCACAGCATTATTACTGATTTTTGCTGCTAATAGTTTTTCCACACAAATTTCGCTGTTAAACAAATAATCTTCTGTATGTTCATTGGTTATCCTGAGCCATGTTTTTCAGTATCTATCCAACCGATTTTGATTGCTTAAGGGTAAGGAAATTCACGATTATCTCCTTCGTCCTTAGCTTTTCCCCATTATTTGCACGCGGTGGCTGTTATTATCAGATATGGCAAATAGTTTTATGGCCGGATGCCCTTCCTGAACCAACCTCTCGAAAGGAAATGTTAGAAAAGAGGACAAACACAAAATCTATGCCCTCAGTGGGGTTCGAACACGCGAGTCGCTGATCACGAGAGCTGGCGAAATTCAAGATTATCTAACTAAAAAAATAAAAGAACTTTAAATATAGAAATTGTATTGCATTGGTTTCTTCATTAGAGGTGCTAATAAACAACTACAAAGTGTGCTGTTATGATCCACATTATTAAAAAGTACATATAAGTGAATGAGAATATTGGTTTAAAAACAAAACAGTTTGCTTTTATTTCGTTGAAGATTACTCAGCCATATTTCGTGTTTTCAGCTTCAAAGCGTGAAAAACCTGACCATATATAATTATGAACACGATAGCGATATTTTGATTGTAGCGTGCACACTCCAGCGAATGGGCGGAGCTCTTGCAAAACGTGAATAGTTTTTCGTTGCATTGCGTTCATTAATTTGGTACTGTTATTTCCCTTTTCTTCCCATTTTAGCTATTTTCGCAAAGACTTCAATCCGCTAGATACAACCATCGCTTTAGTACCATTAAGAGTGGACTCCAAAGTGGAGGTCGAATCATTTTGGTATAATCAAAGTCTATTCTACTACAAAATGGAGTCGGGGGTATAGTTAAGTTTTGAGCACCAGGGTTAAGCTGAAAACAGTAAGTGAGCTGATGAACCATGCTCTTCTATGATGTCTGAGGGAAAGTAACGTAAAAAATTGGCTCGTCACGATAGTAAGGTATTGCTGGAAGGTCCCAGCGTGGAAGTCTGGGTATAACAAAATCAGACGATAAGCGGCCCTTTTTCAAACCACCCAACCATTAATCGCTTGCTGTTTAGATAAAAATCTCCCGTATAGATTTAAAAATATAAGATCCTGTAAACACCTGTGTGAATTTTGTAAAAAAAAATGTTTAAGAATTTTCAAGTGTTTATTACTGGTTTATTATTAACTATGAGGGGCTACCCAAAATTCGATAATTTTCTTGTAAAAAGCAGAAAACGAACCTACACCCTAATTTCCGTTGTCACATTCAAAGTAGTCACCTCTGGCACGTAGACACGATCCTGGGGACTTTCCCATTTTGGAAGCACTCCTGGAAGTCAGAAGGTGTTGGATGATCAAGACCAGTTGCGATCCCAATTGAATATCTTCAATGGAGTTGATTTTCGTTTTAGGGAAGAGGTAGAAGTCGCAGGGGACTAGGTCATGAAAGTGGAGATTGTTGCCATGTTTGTTTTTTGGTAGGAATAGTTTCACAACAAGCGATGTGTGCGAGTCTGTTGTCATGGTGGAGCACCCAGTCTTTGTTCTTCCACATCTCGGGACGTTTGCGCGAAATTTTCCCTCAGTCTCTTCAAAACTTCGCATTAAAACTTCCTGTTGACCATCTGACCAGGTCGAATAATTTGGAAATTTACTGAAGCACAAAAACATTTTGCAACACAAACAACAATAGCTCGCAAAGAAATGCGTCTACGATTAGGAAAGCTGGCAGAGCAGCTGCTGAAAGGTGCATCTAGCAGCAGAACTTCGTACTGTTTTTTGTTTGGGCGGAATATTCAAATTCTCGGATATTTTGGATAACACCTCGTATAATGATCCCTACATAATCTCCCTAAAGTCTTAATGGAAGAAGATTCTCCTTCCAAACAATATCCTCCTCCTCTTCCCTATTCCATTTTCTTCCTGGTGCTTAAATTTTCCCATGTTTAAGATACATGTAATTAAATTAATAAAAACAGTTTACATACTTAAGTTGAAAATGGAATGTTGAATTATTCTAAAATGATATGGTAGTTTCCAATAATAAAAAATTTACAATGAAAATGATTAAATGTTTAAATTCATAATCAGGCCTGTTGACCATGCACGATAGAAAACATAGTCTCAATTTCGAACCAGTTACTGCTCTAACCAGCCCATATGGACATGTAGATAGAATAATCCTTCCATGTCCATAATGGCTTAATTGGTTAGAGCGTCGGCTCGATTAGCGGAAGATTCCTGGTTCGAGTCCAAGTATGGAATTTTCTAACCTATTTCCTTTCTTTAACTCCTTTCCTTCTCTTCCTCTTTGAAGAACTGGACAGAGATAGCATCCACAAGAATCAAAACACCAAGGAATCCAACACTGCTCTCCAATTTTTGATGACAAACATAAAATAACTGCATGCTCATCTTGTGTCCCTCAATCAACAACAAGAGCTCTCCAAAAAGCAACCATAAAATTTTAAATATCACCTCCCCTAATAATATCCTACTGTAGCTGATAGGATGGATCCAGTCTATCTCGTTTAATCCGACAACACTATCAATTCAGCAAGGATCAAAAAAATAAAGCTGTCGAAAATTTCATAATCAATCTGTATTTATTAATGATTTCTTAATAATAATTCAATATGTTGCCAAGGAAAGATACCGTTTCACTTTTTTGTCATTTTTGAGAATTAAATTATTAATTGCTAATCGATTTAAACTTCTGTATAAAATTTTCCTCAACAGTCTTTTTCTATGTCTAAATTTTATGCTAAATATTAGAATAGAATAATACAATAATATTTTAAAATGTATTTTATATATTTGCAGTGAAGAATACCGATAGATATTGGTGGACGAGTGGTGTGAATCATTTACCGCCACCCTGGGGAGGTCCCATAGAGTCTTACCGATGGTCTTCCAATGGTAGATTTTTAAGTTACATTAATTTTTGTCCAGATCATGCACTGGACTTAAAAAATCCTAGATGCTTGCTGTATCGGAATGGATGTTATGAAGGTCAAGTATGCACATTAACAAAATATGCGGATGGTAGAATCAACGCTTATCTATGTGAGCGCCCACCCAGGAGAGAATGGCCCGAATAAATATTTGTTAAAGCTCATGGTTTATTCATATCTTTTCATTATTTTGCTTAGTGATAATTTAAGGGAACTTATTCCGCCAAAAAACTGATTGCAAATTGTAGCTGATTATCCAAATTAAAAAGAACTTATGGAAAAATTGGCTGCATGATATTAAAATAAAATCACAAAAGCGTTTTATTATTATAACTAGTCTCTAATTTTCTAATAAAAGACATTCCTTTTATCACTCTTTCATTATATTCGGAAAATATACTATAAAACTCTTGCGTATAAGAAAATATATCATACATTTACTATAACCTTAATATTCGATTTTAAAAAACATTATTTTCATTATTGTATTATTGCTCAGTACAATAAAAGAACACATAAGGTCATATTATCTATTTTGAATAGAACTCTTCAAAGATTTGCATTTTTTACTGTATGTTCTAATTATGAAGAGAATTACAATGCCAGGACTATTCCAGTGAAAGAAAATAAATTCACTCATCTCCGCTCGCCAGTTCTAATTATTGGTTCCAAGGGTCTAATTTCCATGGGATAAAAGAAAGAAATAGCGTCTCAGAGGTCATTTTAAAGTGCTTTCTCTAAAACGGTGATGCAAATTTATGCTAATTTTCAGGCAACTCCAATCTAAATCTCACTCAATTTTGTTAGAGCTTAAGTTCTAAAATCTCAAAAAGACTGTATGCTGCCTAAAAAGCATAGAGTTCTAACATTTTTGGCATAATTTATAAATGTATGAAATAAATATTTTACTATCTGTGTTACTTGAAATATACATCATTTTCTAAATCATTTTTTTTTAATAAAATGATGCAAATTGAAATGTTAATAAACTACAGATGATGTTCAGTAAGTAATAGTACGCTCTTCCTCTACCAATTCTTATTGCTTAACTAAAACATTTTATATTTCATTACTGTAAGATCATTTCATAAAGTTTGCCTGTGGCCAGAATGTGTATTCTTTTGTGACGAAAGGAAGGAAAAAATACATAGTCATGACTGGAATAAAAGTTGTGGATAGCACTGCGTAAATGGGTCACTCTTTGTTGATTAGCCCTTTTGGACTGGGGATCCTGTAGTCGACGATTTTTTTTGTATAAGCTATTGAAACAATTTTGAGTTATTGCTGTCAAGAAGAAAATTCCTTGAATTGGAACTTGTTACCCAAGCAGATTTGAAGTCTATAAGCTAAAATGGATGTGCGGAACCCGAACATTTCTCCAAGTGAAGGACAATTTGAACGGTTTTGCACTCGAGAGGTTTGTCTGAAGGTAATAACCCAAGTTGTACCCCTTGAAAGTGACCCAAAACGCATCTGATTTGTAAGTAGGAGCTTACTATTGAGTCTTGAACTGAGTTTCAGTATATTGTAACTTGCATGGAAAGAACTGTGGTTATTTGGTTTACGTTTTAAAAAACTTTCCTGTCTTAAAAGCTTCCCTGCAAAGAAATTAGCCTGTCTGTCTGAACAAGATAACATTTGTTCAGAAAAATGGTATTGTTAGGCATGAATCACTGTTATCTATTAGATAATCTGTTACAGTGTAAAGTTGAGTAAATTTGTTGATCTTCTTATCTGTTAGAGAAATCTGAATAAAGTTGAATTCACTACCGTTTCCTATAATAACTTTTGAGCCAGGGGGCTCGTCACAAATAAGTAACAGGCCAAACTCAATGGGGACCAAACAAATGAATTTATTTCAAAAATATTGATCGTGGTGGTTCAAGCAGTTATCCCACTATGATACAAGGCGCAAAATACCCTTCTCAATTCCGAACCGCCTCTTGCACTTTCCCGTCCGCAAGAAATGTGCGACCACGGCTACTGACTGACTTTAATTTTTTGGGTGGTGCTGATCCTGGGTATTTCCATTGCAGACTTTGGCGCATGGATTTAGATTCATAATGGTGGCACCAGCTCTCGTTCCCCGTGACAATTCTTAACAAGAAATGACATAATGATAGCGCTCTAAAATGTTAATGGCATGGCCATGCAGAAGGCTTCATGTACTGGTTCCAAATGATGGGACACCCGTTTTGCACACACTTGTAATGTCTCCGTGATAAAGGTGTGAGTAGTTCCGACACTCACATCAACCTCAGCGATATTGGACAGTACATGTATGTTCCCTGGCGTAACTTCTCATTATAACCCCAGGCGCGACATTTATACCCTCTAGCGGCATATGCTTGTATACAATATCTTCACCATATACTTACGTGTGTCCTTCATAAAATTCACTAAGATCCTGAAGACCAATTGTCTGTAAAAGCCTGCAGCCTGAAACTTATTGAATACGCCTCATGTATTAAAATTTTTTCTAGGATAGCAACTAACAGTATGGGAAGAAAGTAAAACATTATGTGACATGTATCTCAAACCATTGCTTTCTCTATTTTGTTAATATCAGTATTGCGCATTTTATAGTTCTGATAAAAAGACTTGTATCATAAAATTCAGCTATCCTTTCCAATTTTAATAGCTTAAATAAATGGAAGAGACTTTTATTGCAATTGAATTATTTATCTGCATAAAGAACAGTGCCACTATAATGAACATGTTTATTATTTTTTGTAACAACTGAATCTCTACTTTTATAAAATAACTGGAGTAGCGAACAAAGTTGGATGACCTGAGTTACAGTGAGATTAATGAAGAGATTAGTTAAAATTATCGACAAAATGTTTTTGAAATTATGAGGAAGATCCTCTACGAGAAGAAAGCATTGAGGGCTTAAAATACTTTGAAAGTATTACAAAAGAGAATTTTGAAATTTTTTTTATTGTGCATACAATTTGGGATTAAAAATGCATAATCAAAAGGTGCTCCATCTTGATTCAAGTTGTTGTTGAAACACAATTTTCCCAGAACTCATGATTACCGTCTTACAACTTCCTGACAATTGAAGGGGTCGGGAGGAATAAGGACGTAACCCACAGGAAGATTTTATTTTTTAGAAAAGTGATGTTATATTTTTAAAAATTCTGTAAATCTGTATAGTTGATGTTTGGCTTTAATGTGCTTGCAGTTTACTTGTGCATTAGTTACTGAAACATAATGTAAATGGATTTCACAAGCAGTAATTATTACATTTAGTAAGAACTTCCTGTGGGTTACGTCCTTACTGCCCCGAGCCCTTCAATTTATTCCATCTCTGGAAAGCATTAAAAGAAAATTTTGAATTGAAATAATAATGACCGATGGTTGAAAACTAATTTATTACTTACAGGGTGATTCAGTCAATTTCTGACCATTTCACTCGAATGACGTGCATTAGGGATAAACAATTGAAAGAATATGAGCGCCATATCGAATTTCTAAATAGTTGGAGTTTGTATTGTTGCAACGGCGCTGCACGAAAATCGTATTGTTGAAAAATGGCGCCCCCTTTATCAACAGAGCAGAAATGCAAGGTTGTCGAATGGTATTTCGAGACAAAATCACCTGTAACCGTGCAAAGAAACGTCACAGACTTACATTAACATGTTGGAAACCTTCATCCCCGGGCTGCGAAGAAGGCGTATGCCGCTTCGACATCAATGGTTTCAACAGGATGGGGCTAGGCCTCACACCACTAATGAAGTGCTAGACTTTCTCAATCAGAAATTCGGAAATCGTGTCATTTCAAACAGGATTCCAGATCGATTTGGCCCCCTACGAGTCCTGACCTAAACCCATGTGATTTTTATCTCTGGGGGTTCCTTAAAGACAGTGTGTTCACTACAGTACCAAGAACCCTAGACCAGCTGCGACAAAGCAGAAATCTTGGATAGAGTTATGAACAACGTCACCATTCGGCTGCGAGCAGTTCAAAACGGTCTTGGTGGCCACATTGAGCATATCATCAAGACTTTTCCACGGGAATAAAAACTCCGAACTGCCTAAAATATCATACTGAAATGGGTGAATAAATCATAGTATTGAAATGGTCAGAAATTGACTGAATCACCCTGTATTTTCATGTTCTCTGAGATTTTGTACTATTCAGTAATCACTCTCTCATTTTCATATCAACCAATCGGCCTCGGTGGCTCAGCGATTGCGTGATCGCCTCTGATGCCCGAGTACGCGGGTTCGATCCCGGCCGAGGACGACGAGGATTTTTCAGGGAGAATTCCTGAGATCACGCACTTCCTTCGGAAGGGAAGTAAAGCCGTTGGTCCCGTGTAGTCGTTTGCAGGCTGCACGTTAAAGAACCCTTGCGAGGCAAAATTTGCGGCCCCTATAACGCCGTCCTGAAATGATCATAGCAGTTGAAAAGGACGTTAATACCAAACAAACCAAACCAACCAATCATATCAACCAGACAATATAGGTCACATTCTTGTAGGTAGCAAAACTGCATAAAGGAAGAAAAATGAAAAACAGAGGAAGGGTCCACACCGGGCGACAAAAGAGTTGAAAACCTGCTGGGAAAGGTCGTAGACGGCGTTCATAGAAGTTGAATTCAGAGCCTCTCCATATCATGGAGGTGCTGAAATTTATTCCCAGGCAGTAGCAGTGGAAAAATACAAATCGGCACCTTTATCAGTACTTTTCAACTGGAGCCATGTGGCCCCTTTTGGGCACAAGATAATACAAAGGCGCCACAGATGAAATTCGCATAAACAGGAGGGCTGCAGTACGAAACTAGCGGTCACAAAGAGAAGCACACTACGCTCACTTTTCCTTTGTGACAGCCGTTAATGAAGAATTGAAAGATACTGAAAAAATAGTGTATTGGAAGCTTTATAATGATATGGTAGTTCGTTATCGTAATCTGTTGAACAGGGATATTCGGCCTGGATAGTTGATCCATGATGTTGCGGTTTCTTTGCGAGGAAAAATCAAAGAGCTTCAGAATCATATATTCTGCCATACAGAGTATCTTTCGATTAAAAACGCTCTTTTTGAATAAAAAGTACAATATCAGAAAAGTTTTCGTAGTTTTAGGATAAAGCAAAATTGTTTTCCTGCAATTTCCTACAGGGGGTGGAGAGAATAATAGGAACACCTTTCGATTTAGACGTTTTGTCGAATATCTAGAAAAATACTTGACGAATAATCCTGAACCTTCAGTGGTGTAAAGAGCATATTACACCTAATATACTTCAGCGAAAGATTTGTCCCAAAGGCAAATAGGGGATCAGTAACAAATTGAACAAAAAGGAATAATGTTTGGGATCACCCTGTAAAAAATAATGCTTGAAATGCGTTGTAGTTATAGCAAATGATTAAGGTTTCTTTTACTTATCTGTGTTCATTTGTATGAGAATAGCACGTATATTCATGGAGATTAAAGGTTTCTTTAAAAAAATTGAAATTTTTTGTAAGTGTTTTTTGTTTATAACATGCAGGGTTTTCAACCCAATGCAATCCGTTTTCAGGAGAGACAACACCCTGCTACCAGAATATTAAAATATTAATATTTGATGAAATTGAGCATTTTTACTAAATAATGTTTATCTGCGCATACGCAAAGCGTTACCAAAATGTTTTTTGCATAATTTATTATCCGAATATATACAGCTGCTTTTATAAAAAGCCCAAGCAAATATCGTGAAAATTCAGAAAGATATCGCCGATAGAATGAGTTGAATTTCAGTTGCTCTCAAAAATAAACAAAACGATAAGAAGCTTTCTCCAAATTTTTATTTTTGGATTGGACACCAATGTCAACTTCTTCTCTTTAAGTTGATATGATGCCCCCCCCCCCCACTTTAACCTCATATTGTGTCCATATCAACGTAGCCCTTTTCAGCAAAGTGGTTTCACTCTAAAACCACCATCGAGTTTATATTTGCCTTGCTTACACGGTTGTTCTAGCATGAAACCACCTCGTTTATTGTTAAAACTACCGCCATCTAGAAGTCAGTAACTTGAAACAACATGTACCAAAAAATTACTAATGGATCATTCAAAACAATGTCGTAAGACAGAAGAAAACTCAAGACGTTGTGCTCACTGTAGTAAGACAGAAAAACCACATAGAACGAGATGGTATTGGTGTGTTTGCAACATAGGATATGCCTAACCCCTTCAACAAATTGTTACATTCCCTACCGCTCATGCCAACACCTCTTAGAGGTAGGGCTATGTCTAGGCATAGCCTACAATGATAAGAGATAGCCTGTCCATTTGCCTTGCTCCATTGTTCAAACTATGTTTCAAAAATCAGTCGAAAACAGAGCGATTTAGCACCGTCTAGCGACAAAATTTAACATTGTTAGAGGCGCTTAAGTTGTCAAATTATGAAAAATGTTGAAACTAAATAGAGGTTACTTGATTTTTCATATAAAAAACTGATTTACCTTGTTATTTTTTTGTCGAGGTGTGAATGGCCAGCCGTTCCCTATCGTTATAAGCTATGAAACAACTGAAACAATGTTAAATTTTGTCGCTAGGCGATGCTAAATCGCCCTGTTTTCGAATGATTTTTGAGCAATGGAGCAAGGCAAATGGGCAGACTTTCTCTTATCATTGTAGGCTATGGTCTAGGCGTGACCACCGAGTGAAAAGGCCTCCGCAATAAAACCGAATACATTGTTACATCATCATAGATACTGCAAATTCAGGGCTTATTATTGGTAGAAATACGAATAACAATGCACTGTCTATGTGATGCAACAATGTATTCAGTTTCATTGCGGAGGCCTTCTCTTTCGGTGGTCACGGTCTAGGTGGTGTTGCTCATGCACAGTGGTTTCTTTGTTTAAAAAATACATTGTTTCATTTTTTAAAAAATACAATGTTTTATTGTTTTCAGTTTTGCCCATGACATTGTATTCAGTTGTTAAATAGGTATAGTAATAAGGAGCATTTAACAAATTATTTACATTTTGTATTGTTTTAATACATGCATTAAAGGGTTAAGGAGAAGAAGTTGATACCGGTGTCCGGACCAAAAAAAAATTTTGGAGTAAGCTCCTTATCTTTTTGTTTAATTTTGAGAGGAACTGAAATTCAACTCATACTATCGGCGATATCTTTCTGAATTTTCACTATATTTGCTTGGACTTTTTATGAAAGTAGCTCTATACACTGAGTGAGCATATTATTATGACCACCTGACATGTTTATGCAAATGCGCTCACGGACGTCGCCACAATGTTGTTAGCGGGTCGGACCAATTTAAAAAGGGAAGCTGAGTGTCATCGATAACAGTACACGTGTTCCATTCTTCAACTATGGGTAAACGACGCGATTTAACAGCCTTCGAACGCGGGATGATTGTAGGTGCTCGGAGCTATGGAGCGATTATCAGCGAAACAGCAGCATTCGTGGGGTTCTCAAGAGCAGCCGTCGTTAAAGTATTTAAAGACTGGACGGTTAGCCGGAAGACCGGGTCTGAACGTTCGCGTTGTGGCCGCCCGCGGATGGTTGATGATCGCACAGAACGGAGACTGCCACGACTGGTAAAGGATAACAGAAGGGCCACTGTGCATCAAATCACTGCTGACCTTAATCAGGGGTCCTCCAAAACGGTCTCTGAATGCACTGTCCGCTGCACACTGCATCCGCACACCTTTGCTTTCTGCAGCAAACAAGCGGAAACGACTCCAATTCGCTCAGGAGCACAAGGACTGGACTATCGAGCAGTGGAAACTAATCATGTGGTGGCCCAACGAGATACTAACAGGGTGATCATAATAATATGCGCATGCGCAGATAAACATTATTTAGTAAAAATGCTCATATTTAATCAAATATTAATTTTTTAGTATTCTGATTGCAGGTGATGTCTCTAATGTAGTTTGTCAAGTTTCCAGTGCATTGGGTTGAAAATCCTGCATGTTATAAACAAAAAAACGTACAAAAATGTCTATTTTTTTAAAGAAACCTTTATATCTTCATGAATATACGCGCAATTCTCATACAAATGAATACAGATAAGTAAAAGAAGCATCCTAATCATATGCTACAGCTACAACGCTTTTCAAACATTAATTTTTACAGGGTGATCCCAAACATTATTCCTTTTTGTTCAATTTATTACTGGTCCCCTATTTGCCTTTGGGACAAATCTTTCGCTGAGATATATGAGGTGTAACATGCTCTTTACACCGCTGAAGTTTCAGAATTATCCGTCAAGTATTTTTCTAGATATTCGACAAAACGTCTAAATCGAAAGGTGTTCCTATTATTCTGGCCACCCCCTGGACGTTTAATTTTGTAGAATTAGATTTCAGCCAGGTAAGTTATTTACTCAGCCAGAAGCGGAATCACTTTGACGAAATGGATAGAGGTGATCTTCGGTTATTTTTCACATCTATAGAAGTAGATATTAAAAAAAGCTTGTTCCTGCTCATCAAGCACAAGGGTTACATCGATCGAGAAATACCAAAATTTTATGTAACTAATATATGTATAAATTATACATATTATAAGTTAAGGTATGTATTTACAAACAAAACGTTTAAATAGGAATTTTTCTCCTGGTAGCACAGGGCAGAGGAGGGCATACTAGAGGCTAAGAAAGAGGGGTGCGGTAGCGAGATGGGTAGACAAGCGTACGTGTGAAGGGACACAAATTACTTAGATCTATAATGGCTGTCAATTAATGGGGAGTACCAATAGTGTCCTTGTTTCCTAGCACTGAGAACACTTGCTATGCCAATATACTCTCAATCAGCGCCTAGCGAACAAGGAGAGCAATCAGAGATCTTTCTCTTCTCGATTGTAATTTTTCAAATGAAAGTGACGAAAGTGAAAAGTGAAAGCTATCCACTTTCTGCAGTGGCAGAAGTACGTTCTATAGATGTTTTTTTATAATTAGATGTATCTTATAATTTATATAATAAAATTTCGTATAAATTTATTTTAGGAGTATTCTAGGAGTATAAACATGTCAGATCGCAGAAGATGTATAGTCTACATTTTAATAGATTTCTCACTTGTTCTAAACGATTACTTATGCTTGAATCTGATTGGTTCTCGGTACGTTCGCTCCTATCTCTGGCTGGAGATAGAAATCATACCAGAGAAGAAAGCTCAGTGAATAATCAAAGAACTTTGGTTCAAGTGCTCGCAAGGGCCGCGCTTCGATTCAAAGAAGTCAGAAATAGCAGACGACGGTGTTGTTAGTATAGCATTTCCCATAGAAACCATTGCCGATGTTTGTTTTTTAAAGCATAACATCACTTAGTGAGTTGAATATAGGATCTAAGCTTTCTTAATCACTTTTACAGAACTCACAACTTGTTTCGATTTTTTAAAATCGTAACTGGAGGTATACCAACTTCCGTTTTCGGTCTTCTGGCTACAGTTTATAATGCTATTAATCGATCAAGGCCGCCTTGATTGTAGAATTGTGGCCTTGGGGAGGCCAGCCTACGGACACCACGTGACAATTCCGCGCCGGGGCCCGTATTTTTAGTTGGCTATGTGTTAACAATGTATAACGTTTCCGCGCTCAGGCCTTATCTTTAGGTGGTGTTGTATCAATCCGCTTGATAAAGCAACTGAAACTATTCTAAGGCATCTGCTTGGTTACTTGTATTTGGAAGCCTCCAACTAACGGAAAAATACACAACGGTTTTTAATAATCAAAAAAATAAAAATAAAAAACCCACCTCGCACACATGCTGAAAATTTTTTATTTATTATTTTGACTTGAACAAAAAGTCGATTTATCTCACGTAAATTTGTGGAGTAATTTAAATATAGAAGAATTTATTCACGACTTCAGCTGCCTTACAAAATGGCGGATTAAAGGGGAACGACATGCATTTAACATTGTCAGCGATAGCGTTTATCATTGTTAGTATTAGATCTCAACAATTATGTTCCCCATTTCATCATGAATTCCTTTAAGAAGTCGCAAATACCCTTCAGTTATATTATACAGGGTGTTTCTAAATTATCTTCCGTATTATACATGTTTATTACTCAAAAACTATATTGCAAATTTTAACGTAATTTTTTTATTCACAAAGAAAAACTCAAAAACTTTCTTAGCCCTCGCGTGAGTTGATAATGAAACACACGGTTGGCGCCTGGTACCATTGTTGGCGCGTTGTTCCATTTTTCGCAAGACGCAGTAAACAATGGCGAGTGTTCAAGAAAAAGCTCAATGCGTGTTATGGCTTGCGTAATTTAAGTCAATGATTACAGTTCAGAGAATGTTCAAAACATAGTTTAAAAGGATCCTCCAAATCTTAAGTCAATTAAGCTGTGGCATGAAAAATTTTTAAATGCAGGTAGCCTCTTAACAAAAAGGATGCTGGTTGACCTTCAACGACACCACAGAGTAGAAAAGGTCAGGGAGGCAGCGTTCGATCGTAGTCCCCGTAAATCACTTCGCCAAGCAGCTCGTCAACTCGATATGCCAATGACATCCGTACATAAAACAGTGAAGCACCGCTTTCGTCTTACACCCTACAAAATCCAGATGATGCATGAACTGAAGCCAGATGACCGACCGAAGCGCAAGAAGTTTGCTAAGGATATGCTCCAAAGCATCGACAATGATCCCACCTTCCTTGAGGACATTTTGTTTTTTGATGAGGCAACATTCCATACTTCCGGAGCAGTAAACCGACACAACTGCCTCATTTGGGGCGCACAAAACCCCCTTACGTTTTAAGGGAGCTTATACGCGACAGCCCAAAGTTTAATGTTTGGTGCGGTTTAATGCATGATCTTTATAATCGGACCTTTCTTTTTCGCTGAAGACACCATTACCGCTGCAACCTACCTAGATAAGCTGGAGAATTACCTGATTCCACAGGTGGAAGAACTCCAGCCCAATATAGTCTACCAACAAGATGGAGCACCTCCTCACTGGGGCCTGCAAGTTAGGCAGTTCCTTGCTACAAACTTTCCAGGACGATGGATTGGAAGGGATAGGCCAATCCCTTGGCCCACTCGCTCACCCGATGCAAGGCCTCTGGATTTTTTCTTCTGGGGATATGTGAAAAACAGAGCGTACAAGACCAACGTTGATGACAGTGAAATTCTCAAACACAGAACAATTGAAACAATCGCTGAAATTACCCCCGAAATGGTAGCCCGAACATAGGAGGAAATCGAGTTTCACTTTGATGTCGTTCCAGCCATAAATGGGAGGCACATTAAAATTTATTAAGGCATGTTAAGAAACTTTTTGAGTTTTTCTTTGTGAATAAAAAAAATCACGTTAAAATCTGTAATAGTTTTTGAGTAATAAAAATGTATAATACGGGAGATAATTTAGAAACACCCTGTATAATATAACTGAAGGTTAATAGATGGCGCTGAATTCATCATTAAATTTAGCTTTCAGTTGCGAAATAATCAAAATAACGGTATCGAGAATTTTATTTTCAAAATGAATCAGGACATGTTACAAATATAACCAGTTTCTTTTAAATAACATTCAAGTAGTAATTTCATGATGATTTACAAAACAAATATCCGAAGAAAAAGATTATTAAATTGGAGTGACACGGTAAAACGGTAAAAGTTACGCATGCCCATTTCGATTGTGTTTCATAGTTACTAAAACTGAGGGTAGAACAGTTTTTAATATAATGAACCTATTCTTTTAATATGTGTACAACAGGATATTTGGTATCATTCCATTGGACTTCTCACCAGGAATCACTTCCCGACGTTTCCTAACAAGATAAGAGGAAAAAGGTTTTATCAAACCAAGCTTTTATAATGTTTTATTTAGTGGCAACAATACAGCTTAATTTTGCAACAATAAACAATAGATACACTTACCTCTCGCCATAACGAAATGTCCAATTGTTACAACAATCAATTCGTAGTAATGAGTTAGTACCATTAGAACACGAACCAATGAACCGAATTTAAAATTTTTTTCTTTATCATAAATTGTCATCGATTCTGCATAAGTGTGTCAAATTGCAGCTCCCTAGCTTGTCGGAAAGTTGGTTTAATATTGATTACAAGATTTGACCTAAACAAACTAACACAGCAAAGTTAATAAAAGCTTATAAAAATGTATAGATAAACCCCGTATTTCACTATTGCTTATACTTACCTACTTACTTTTCAAACCCGCTTATCCGTTAGCGTTGCGGGGTCAGCAGCCCTATGGAGGATCTCCAGCGATCGCGAACTTTCCCCATCAGGCGCATGTCCTCTCCGGTAGTACCCAAGCGACTCGAACCCAGATTCTCCATGTAGTCTAGCCACCTGGTTCTATGCCGACCCTTGGCCTCTTACCCACCGGCTTGGAAGTAACAACTGCCTAGGAAGACCAGTTTGCAGCATCCGTATCACGTGGCCATACCAGCGCAACTGAGATCTCTCAATGCGGAGAAATAGTTGCTCAACACTTAAAGACTCCCTTATTGTGCTGCTGTGCACTCTATCTAGTAGGGTAACACCTGCCACACCTCACATAAATCTCAATTTTGGCCGCTTGTACCCGCGATCGCACTCTTTCGGTCATTACCCAAGACTCATGATCATAGGCGAGAATGGGGACAAAGATAGATTTGATAACGGAGAGCTTGGCTTTGTTTCCCAGCTCGCGTTTCGTTACCACAGATCGCCACAGTTCACGTCTGACACAGCTTGCTGCACCGATCTGAGCGTCGAATTCTTTTTCCTGCCGCCCATCACTCGTGAATGCAATCCCGAGATACTTGAACTTCTCCACCTGTCTCAATAGGGCTCCCCTAACATGGAGAACGCACTGAGAAGACTGTCTTGAAAGGAACAGAACCTCAGTCTTAGCCACACTGATCTTCATCCCAGCTTCTTCACATTTGGCTGCAAACCGGTCTAGCACATGCTGAAGATTAGTGTTGTAAGACCCAAGGATTACAAGGTCGTCAGCAAAGAGCAACCTCTCCACCAAGCAGTCGCCCACACCAACACGCTCATCTCCTCGGCTGCCCCTGTCTATCCAGTCCATAAAGATAATGAACAAGGGGCAACAGTACACACCCTTGGCGGAGTCCAACATCCACGGTGAACGGTCTTGACTTAATGCCATTTATCCGGACACACATCTCAAAGCTTTCATACAGAGACATGATATCAACCAGTAATTGCCCATCCACTCCATACTCTTGCAACACTTGCCAGAGCTTCTCCCGAGGAACTCTGTCATATGCTTTTTCGAGGTCCACAGAGCAAGCGTAGACATCTTTTGCATATTCCCAGGATTTCTCAAAGATTTGCCTTGGAGCAAAGATGTGATCCGTCGTGCTTCGGCCAGGTTGGAAACCGCACTGCTCTCCCGACAGTTTGGAGTCGACTATTTCCCGACTTTTCTTCTCCAGGCACTTAGCGTACACTTTCCCAGAAATGCTGAGCAAAGAGATACCTCGATAGTTGTTGTAATCTCTCTGCTCTCACAATTCCTGTCTGTCACATCCGAGTCAGCCACAGGATACCATCCTGATTTAAGGTCTTTAACATCTCGTACCGGATTTCATCATCACCTGCAGCTTTGCCAGTCTTCAGGGACTTAATTGCTGACTTCTGCTTCACTGCTTCTTAAAACAAAGCAAAACGACACTGCATAAGCTGTGATAAAATTATGCCCTCTCGATTTGCAACTATAATAGGGAAATGAGTTTGAAATTTGATCATGTGCACAACTGCAAAAATTGAACGTCGCAAATTTTTGGGTACTAATTGTTTCTGATACGACTTGTCGGAGGAACGTCTTCTCTGCTGAGAATTTTCTTGGGTCGAATTGTTGGAGCGCGGTGCTAATCAAAGGTTAATTTTCTTTGGATTATGATAAGAAACAGCACCTCATATGTCGTTTTAAAATACTTTCTCTAATGAGCAGCGTTATGCTCGTTTTCAGGCATTAGAGAGTCATCTAAGACTCGAAAGTGTGCATGAGAAAAAAAAAATTATGGTAAGATAATATTCGACAAAATAGTTGATGAACTTCTTGACAATTTATAAATTAAAAATACAGTGAACTTTTCAGATTACTGCGGATAAATAAATAAATAAATAAATAAATAAAGTAGTATAAATTAACATAAATAAAATTATTTACTTATTAAATATTTAATTATTGAAATATCTTAAAGTAAGTAAAATAAAATAAATTAATTAAATTAATAAATATATAGGTAAATAAAATCTTGTAAACATTCCAAGGAGGAGATTTAGCAGTGAAGTAGAAATACATTTATACATTTATTAACAAGAAATTACTCCCCTGAGTAGGGTAAGCCACGTAGCAGACCCTGCGGTCATCTATTTTTACCCCTTTATCTGCATTTTTTTCCTACCCCCCAAGTTTTTTAATCAAAAAATTGATTTTCTTGAACGCAGTGTGTAGAAAATGTAAAAAAAGCTCGTATCTTCTTTACTTTCTAATCATTTCGGATGGAACGACATATCACATGCCATATGTTGCCGTAGTTCTAACGGCCAAGTGACTGCAACCCCCGCAATTCCGATCCCACTGGAACAAGTGGGCCTAAACTTCATAGTAATGTAGATCTTGCCTAGAGGAATCTGGATATTGGATTTTACGCCTTTACCTTCTTAAATACCACTTAGATATGTTGCCCTCTCTGAATCCCACCCCCGTAATTCCGACCCCCGTATACCAATCAAAACCAAACTAAATAGTGCAGATGGACATGCCCATATTAAGCTACATTCCGAATTTCAACCTTCTACCTCAAAAAGTGAAGAAATTATGAAGGGCGCAGACCAACAAAAAGAAACAACCCAATAACTAGCTCCATTCTTCCGCTACTTTATAATATAACTAGATGTTACCCGCAGGCTTTGCACTGCCCATTACTTAGCCTTTCTTAGCTATATATTTCTAGGAAATTCTTAAAATGGGAGTTTGAAACTGAAGGCTTCAGGATTGGTTTTATACCTTTTCCTCATCTACTAAGAACCCCTTTGTAAACAATATTTTTTGTCTTTTCTTCTGGCTGAAGGATGACCAGACTTAGGTGAGCTGACTCTGGAACAGGCTGCGTACAACTGGCCATGGGAGAAACAGTCACTTCTGAGGTCTACGCCAGCCATCTTGAAACTCTGCCCTTGTACTTTGTTGATAGTCATGGCGTAACATACCTTTACAGGGAAGTACTTCAGCTAGTTGGGGGACTCTATATACAGGATGTTCTCGAATAACCTATACAAACTTGCGGGGGGAGGGGGTGATAGAGGGATCAAATCTAAGCAACATTTCCCTTTTTCATTTTTCTCTCTGGGGCATTGTTTTTGAGATAAAAAATGTTGGACTTCGCGCAGACGTAATATGCTGCTCAACCGGTGCTTCTGGAACACGTCAAAATCATGGTCAATCATGTAATAAAAAAATAAAAATACATTGCATACAATACAATAATGTGACCTTTTTTATGAAACATTCAATGTGACTCCGCATGGACTGACGTACACGTTCCTGGTTTTTCGCGAATCTGGTCTGTAGCTACGGCGATTCTGGCTACCAGCTCTTCATCGGATCCCACAGATGTCTCGTTTACATAGAGAAAGGAAGTAAAAACCTTTCTTTTGTTTTTACTTCCTTTCTCTATGCTCGTATAACAATGTCTTTAAGTGTCCCCACAGAATCCAAACAACTGTTTCCTGCAGGTAGGATTTCAACATTTTTTATCTCAAAAACAATGCCCCAGAGGAAAAAATGAAAGAGGGAAATGCTTGATATAGTTTTTCTTTTGCTTAGATTTGATCCTTCTATCACCCCCCCTCTCAAGTTTGTACACGTTATTCGAGAACACCCTGTATACAGAGTCCGCCAAAAAATGTATACACACCTCATACAGGCATCAAACGATGAATATAAGTCCTCTGTGAATTGTACAATTACGATGACTGCTGTTCAAAGTGATTATCATAAGCGTTGAGATGTTTTTGAATACGGCGAACAGTTGCTCCTAGCAACTCTTATCAGTAATCTCCTCTAGATGGCAATTGTGGCAGTGTCTTTTATCGGGATCATCTTTATTTAATACATGTAATAATACTGGGGTGTAAGCTTTCAATTTTGCTGTTACAGGAAAAATTATAGATGCTATCTAGTAAAGTGGGTATAGATTTTTTTGGCGGGCTCTGTAGAAAATAAAAGGTATATTGTATCCCCGCGCGAAAGATTTCATTAACACTGAACAATCGCAAAAGTATTCACAGAACAATCGCAAAAGTCTTCATTAAACAAAGCAAATAACGACGTCACAATTTTTAATGCTGATAAAAATCCGATTTAAAATCTGTCTCGCTATATGAAAAAAGCTGCAAGACAGTAATGGAAAGCCATGTTACCAATTGTCATCTCATTCAGATCAACGCGTAGCCAATAAAAAAGAAACTGAAACCGTAGTGGCTAAAATGAAACTGAAACAATGCTTCATGCTTTTGAGCACTACGCGTGCGCAGTCGGAGCTACTTTACGGGGCGAAGGTTAAAAAAAAGTAGTGACGTGCTTTCCCACACGGCCTTGAAGCTTTTTGCATACAGTGAGACAGAGTATAGATAAAAAATAAAAGATACGCTGTATTCTCGTGCGAAAGTCTTGCAGTCATGTTGATGCTGCTTCACGGAACAGTCGCAAAAATCTTCATTAACAAAGCAAACGTCACTATTTTTTAAGGCTGGCAACTTTTTAGTTCTGGAAACTTTTTAGTTCTGGAGATTTCGTGATGAGTGAGTCAGTCAGTGATTGGTATTTGGGTTTATACAGAGTGATTCAGAATTCATTGTACAAACTTCTAGGGGAGATAGTATGGGTGATTCTAAGCAAAAAAGTTCATACGAACATGGGTCCGAATTTGAACGATAACTGAGATATAAACAGAAATAAATTAATTGCTGCCAAGACATCAAGTTAACTCAGGTTCTATTACATCTAAGATAATGAAATCTGGAAGAATAAAAGGGCACATAAAACTGTGTATACCGTTAAAATTGGATCGAATTCCAACGAGTAGTTTCCGAGTTATCCAGTCAACATCGTAACACATTTTGGTTAGTAATCACATGTGAGCACGTGTTACAATGCTGAAGTTTGTACAATGAAGTTTGAATCACCCTGTATATATATTAATGAGCACTTGCAACACCTCCTAGAAAGAAAGCCTGTGCACTGAAAATTCGTACATTTTTACATGATCATAAGAAGTCATAATTCTGGGCTTTTTATTGGTAGAAATACGATTAACAATGCATTTTTATGATGATGTAACAATGTATGAATTTTCAGTGCAAAACCTTTCTTTCTAGGAGATGTTGGCACTTGAGCAATCGTGCATCGACAAGGCGATTTTACGTGCGCGTGCCGATGTCAATAATGCCTAAAAGATGAACAGAAAGTAACAATATATTCATCCTGGACAAATCGATTGTTATATGACATCCTGTTATCTTGGTATTCTTTACAGTCACTGTTTTAGCACGTGAATTCGACTTGAAGGGGTCCACGAAAAATTCTGAAAAGTTGATAAGGCCGAGCTAAGGCTTTGATGGTCATATTTCTGAAAACAGAATTTGAAAAGTTAATCCGTTTTCTAATTATCGTGCAAACGGCGGACGGCCGGATAAACTTATAGACCAAGGGCGGATTCTTATAAGTAGCTTTTTGCTAAAACTCCTAATAAACAATCACGTATATTATTATTTCTGCAATACACATCCCTTTTTTTCAGCTCATACAAAACGCACAACGATGATTGAGGTATCAAACGAAAGGTTTTGGAACAGACTTCTGACGTAGTACACTCACATTTCGTTAAAACATGTTTTTCATTAAAAATTGCAGTTAATTATATAATTAAAGAAAACTTTGTGGTTGTCGTTCACTATGTGGGCAACAATGAAATCACTCTTCCAACAATCCACTAGCGCACGCTCTCCATTGTATAGACAGCTACCATAGCAAGCAAACAAATTTATATACGGTAATTAAAAATAACGAAAAACTTGTTCATTAGTGACAACAATAAAAAGAATTAATGAAGTAACACTTCCAACAATCCACTAGCGCACGTATTCCATTCTCTACAGTTAAGACTTTATAATCTCAGATTGCAGTGCGAAAGCTTCGCACGGGTACGCCTTATATTATTTTTGTAACTTCGATCCCTTTTGCGGCTCTCATGCCCAACCGATCTTAACAAATGAGGTCAATAGAAAGAGAATTTCCCGGAGCAGAGACGAACTACCACGTGGTTTAAGCCTGACGGCGAGTGGACGTCTCAGACTTTTAGAAGACACATCGCAACAAGTTTCGCCGTGGACCTTACTTTAAATACGTGTATGTATGTATTTTCAGTAATTAAATGTTTTGTTCTTGGCGTTGTTATGCTTACTGGGTCCTTTTTAACGCATTTTCAACTTTCAAATACGTCTAATCGCCCTCATTCAACCGTGATGCTTTATTTCCAGGTTTGTCAACACGCCCAGAAGAAAAACTTTGACCCAGCGTGACAACAGGCAGCAATAAATGAAGATTCATCTAAAAGACAGCGGATGCTGCCCAACTTGAGAAGCAACGTGAAAACTCGCACTGACAATGATCCAATACATTTCACGACCACCTACAATCATTCCATCAACACAGCCATCTACATCAGCCGCATTATATGAACCAATTCATTCAGACAATACTAGGTTAAAAGAGGCATAAACAGGAAACGTGATCAGCAAAGATTACCTGTAAGTTACTGTTATGCACGGATTATGCGCAATGATAATGAGGTTGATACGCATTCTGTTGGCTCCATGAACATCCTTTGCATTCATTGTGATGCTAAATTATTTCTTGGGGAATTCCTTTGTGGGTCTTCATCTATTTTTTGTCACAAGGAGAAAGTTAAATTGCAAGGCGTAGCTGTCGGTGATGATCTTAAAAATTTAATTGAGGCAAATGATCAAAAAACCAAAAATTACTTAGATAATGTTCGTCAAGACAACAATACACTTGCATTTGCCTCCATTCAAGTAAAATTTGTAAATTTGCCAGGAAGAGGACCTTTTTGTTTCAAAATACATGGTTAAATATATCACTTGGGAAAGGGGAATCGGATTTCCGCATCCGAGAGTTCTCGCACGGGTATGCTAGTCATACAAAATTAGATAACAAATTGGACTCCAAAATATGGATTTGAAATTAGGAATATAGTAATATTTCAGCCTGTGGTAAATTTATTCATTTTAGCAATTATGCAATTATTAATTATTTTTATACGCATATGTTTTTAAAAATTATTTATTTATTTATTTATTTATTTATTTCATATTTACTCCAACCCGCGGGAATCCAAACCATTTTGCAGTCGAGGACTTCCTTTAGAAATATTTTGTCTGGAACTCATTTTCTCCGGCCCGTCAATTATTAGAAAAACGGCTACGGTGCTTTTCTAGAAAAGTGTGATGTATATAACTTTTTATATTAAATTACAAATGATTCACGAGCATTTCTGTATATAAATCAAATGATATTTCTTCCCTAGATGGCGCCAATTGTAAATCATCTCTGGGTACGACGTTGAAATCGAATCCGAGAGAACCGAGAAGAAGCCTAACAGAATTTCAGTTCTCACATTGAACATGTCGATATTGTAAAGAAATAATTTCACTTTTTTCATATGCCGCACGTAGCTCATCCGAAATTTGAAATCGGAGACAAAACTTTCCGATGATAACTTTGATTCTGCATATCAATTTTGTTAAATTTGGAAACTGAATTCTTCGGAATTTTGTTTAATTTCGAATTGGAGGAAATTCTAAAAATTATTATAGTTTCTTATACTTTCTGATTATTTTCTGTATCTTGGTTTTATTTTTATTTTATTTAAATGGTAACTGCTTCAGTTAAACCATACGTATAATAATTCTTGATTATCATATGATAAAATACAATCCCTGGAAAAAATATGAAATCTCTCTGCAACTAGCATAACGAATGGAAACTATCTTCTCTGATACATTAATGCAGTTCATATATTTGTACAGTAACATAATTTTGGTTTTTTTTTATTGATTGAAACAAAAAATTACCGAAATACACAAAAATGCAAAGTTCCTTTGCCATACCGTCCTAGAAAAAGTATGGAAATACCTGAATAGTTGGAAATAAATGCAGAATCATGACACATACAGCTGTATATTATTTCTGCATTGAGTGAGCTTTTTTGAAAGGTTCTATTGCCCCATAAAAAGAAATCTAATGTTTTATTGCAATGGCATCTGTGACAGAATTATCAAACGATATAACGTAGTATTTGTTTAAATATTCGTAAGATACTTCTATCACGCAATGAAATGCTAATAATAATCTATTATGTAAGGTGGAATATTATTCAGTTGTTGAAAGATGGAAAATCTCGGAGAAATTTACCACATATTCCACTGTTACAAAGTCATGTCTCAAAACTATAGAAAAAGTATCAAAATTCAAATTATAATCATCTTCGAAACGGACGACATAGGAGTCAAGTGCTCGACGAGGTTAAACATTGCGAAAGAAAACAGAAGCTCAACATCACGAGAACTAAACACAAATGGAAATTCGCCCATATTTGGCCATTGGTTTGAATATTAAAAAGGCAACCCCCATGTGATATTTACTTACTTCTTAGATGAAAGCATAGCGCTTCAAACTTAATTATTTTATGCCATTTTTACATGGCTTTAATTAGGATAATGGAAATACGTTTTAGGAAACCACTGGGTTGATTATGTAGCAGAACTGCAGATTTACAGATTTTAAACAATATAATATCACTTTTCTCAAAAATTCTTCCTGTGGATCAGCTCCTTATTGCACCGAGCCCTTCAATTTTTCATTTTCATTTGACAGAAAAAGAATTTAATAGTGTTCAGTGCATTCGTGGATTCTTTTGAAAAATACAAGCTGTAAAGGCGTTCTCCACTTCATCTACATTACCAGATGTATCATCTGAAAGCAAATAGGAAAGGTCATTTACTTCTGATGTGATGACGTTTATGTCGCAATACGCCTATTCGATAAGATCAACTGCTATCTCAGCATATTCATTTCTCACTGCATCTTCCCACTCTGCTGCAACATCTATTTCATCTAGAGGTAATGTGGCAAATGCAGCTTTCAAAGAACTCTCTGTGACATTGTAACATGCCGAAGATATCAGAAACATTGAGGGAAAGCATAAAAGTGCAGTAACAAAAAAGTGTACATATATGCGAGATAAAAATCAATTGTAACATTGCAGTAAAAATATAGGATGCGGGAAATTTTGCGTTTGCATTACTTAAAATCCGGGATTTCTTATACATCATTGGTATATGTGTATTTTAGTATACCAAGGCTCATACTAAACCAGAATTTCGTTAATACTTATGGATAATAAAGATAAAACTTAACGAAATGTTAATGCACTTGTATAAGACTTCGATAGACTTGAGCTTAAGATGTCAGCTTTCATTGTAGCGGTCCGGATAATCAACTTTTTAGCGACGGAAAACTCGGAATTTAAAGAAAAAATTACAGTCAAAGAATTGCTGCTAGTGCGTTAACATTTCATTAAGTTTTATCTTTACTTTCCGTAAGTATTAACGAAATTTTGAATTAGTATGAGACTTGGTTTACTAAAATACACATATACCACATCATTGACATAGGGGACCAAATAAAAATATTTACGAAGCGGCAAAACGTATGAAGTGGGAAACATAAACCGAGATTCTACTGTATTTGTTAAAGTATTGACAACCGTTGCCAGTAACGAATTGTTTGCAGAATCTGGTGACAAATTACAGTCGAACCCACATATAGCGAACTCCTGATAGCGAAAAAACGATTATAGCAAAGTTAATTGAAATCCCCAACTGTAGGTTCATTGAAACTGTATAAATTTTCTACAGTTACAACGAAATCTGATATACAGAAAATAGATTTATAAAAATCATTTTATGAGCTCTTACACCATTTTAGTTTGGATATTGCGATATTTTGAAAAATCAACATATTTTTGTATGTCTATTGGTCACTTACGTCGGCAACATTGGTCTAGTGATTTAAAGAGGGGATTAAGTGAATTTAAGTTATCGTCATGTTACGAACGTTGTAAATTGCATATCGGATATACCTCGCAACGTGAGTATTTGCAAAATTGGGTTATTCACTTGGGAGGAGCAGAGAGTGAGGAATACCGTAGTAGAGAAACAGGAAACACCTGTTATGGGATTACTGCTATATCCCAGCAATAGCCAAATAGCACGTGTATTCGTATTAGAAAATGTTTAGATCTCGACATCAAAATTAAGATCATAAAGAAAGTAGAAGCTGGGAAGGAGAAAAAGTGACATACAATTTTTGGTTATTAAAAACATTAAAAATTACACAGGTTGAGTGTTTTTCCTTTGTCGGATATAAAAAAAAGTTCATTTTAAATAAAAAGAAATTCGCTATATCTACTGTACGTTTATAGAGAAATACGGTTATAACGAACAAAATTGCGGACATTTAAAAATTTGTTATAAGTGGGTTCGACTGTACATGTTTAGTCTTTGTTATATTTCTTTTATTTGTTCCAATTACCCAAGTTATATCGAATTATTACAGTATTGGTCCGAAGCAAAGACGTCCTCACATAAAACGACCCTAAATTACTGAAGGGCCTTTGCAAGAAAAAAAAATGGTTATGCTGCTCATATCAGACGAGTACGGTTTTTATAAGTGCATTTTAAAGGAAAAGGTAGTCTTGTATTCGCGCCAATACGGTTCTTTATTTTGTGTTAATGCTATTTCTCTCAGCGCATTTTATTAACCAAAATATAAATATCTTAAAAGTAATATTTCTGTGGTTTTTGAATTAATATCTTCGGAGACGTATGTCTCCGTTTCGGTTTCTGCGTTTTTAAAAGGTAAATTGTATTATATGTGGTTGACTTTTTGGGAAGTGGTAGTAGTTTAGGTTATGATGATTAAAATGGCAATTAAATTGCATTTCTCTATTATACACTTAGAAATAGAATTAATCGTTTATACTGGATGATTTAAAAGTAACCGAAAATTTGAAAATGTAATAAATCGCAAAGCATATAGACCCTACAATAGGCCCTTATAGAAGTAGGGTCTTTGTTTTATAATACCCGAATAGTTACATTTCTGACCACCAGATGGCACCGCAATGACCACTAGAATTAGAGCAACTAAAATTTATGTTAAATTTAATACCCAAAAGCTTTTCAATGCTGTGCATCGTCTCTTAACTCATTAGGAGTCTATGACAGGAGTACTTTATGCATTACTGATCTCGTATGTCGTCTTTGTTATTAAATAGATGGCAACACATTGTATAACTATAAGCATTTCTTTGATGTGAACTGTATCGCACTCTGACACCAACTCCGCTTTAAAAATAATTTATAAATTTAGTAAACCAACGGTTGCTACATTTTACTCCATTAGTCACCAAAAATACTTGTACATATTAATCGCTGAAGCTAAAATAAAGCTTTCTATAGTCACTGCTAAATCTATTAATTGGCCTTAATAAAATAGATTAAAACATTTCAAACAAAATTGAAACCTCAGTTCAAGATAGGCTCAGCATAAATATCTTTCCTAGTTTCAAACACTTATTAAACACAAACGATGGCAGTTATTTTAATTTTTGTAAATATTACCTGATTGTATATTATTGTAATTTTTGTAAATATTACCTGATATTACCCAATTTGTATTCCGTTTGTTGTCTATGGTGTTTTTCGATTTCTCGCCAGAATCAACAACGTCAGGGGCATCAAAACATTTTACTTGGGATTGATAAAAACCTATTGCGGAATGAAATGCCTCTGTGAATCCCGGGCCAAGGGAATTTTATCGCATCACTTCCACCCTTTTCGGCACTCTTGCCAACAGTCTCTTTTAAAATCACCGTCACTGACAGTCTTTGATGCTTTTAACTTCTCTTCTTATTGATTTCTGAACTGCCGTTTCTTGGTATCATAATATGCATTGATTTTTTCCTCCTCCATATACACTATTTTGATACTTAAAACTGATTAAAACCTGTTTATACAAAAAGAAAAAAAAAACTTGTAACAACCTAACTATAACGCCATAACTGTCCTGTTTATACTTTAGCATAGTTTTTAATATGCAGGGTGCCATTAATTAAAGTCCAATTGCAAAAATCTCTATTGTCTCTTCCAAGTGCGACCTGAAAGCAAAACAAAACAAACATTCCTGACACAAACACCGCTTACGAGTACTTTGACACTGCTGGCAAAAAAAAAGAAAAAAAAACAAACACCTAGAAAGAATGGGTCGATTTATTTGAAATTTTGCACACATGTAGCATTGGTGGCATACAAGAAATGATACAAATCTCAAGACAATACGTCCAGAAGAAAGTTGTACAGGGTGGCTCCCATGCTCCAGAACTGGCAGACTTGAAGATGTAGAGAACGACACGACCTGCGCCTTAGCGCTCTCGGCCATCGAACCGGCGTTAAAAATATATTTATGATACATATAGTAATAACTTTATGTTAAAATTCCAAAGAAAGTAATTATAATTCCATAAAACATTTTTCCAGGTTAATTTAAGTGTTTACTATTATTAAAGTGTCCAAAATCATTTTCCTATGCTACGCTCAATGGCTTTGCTTATGCTCTGTAAAGAGAGACTCTCCGAATTTTATCGTGCATCTATATCTGGTATATAGGCAATTCTTTGGACATGTGCCTGAGGGTAAAGCGCTCATAGAAGGGTGGATCCAGGTTTTATTGTATTTGACATCATTGGTAAACACAGAGAATAGACTAAACTTCCAGTTTTACAGGCATCGAGTGACATCGTGAAAAAGGTCCACAGAAAAGCCAACGAGAGAGACAGGCCTGGAAGCGGAAAAGTCACCTGACCATGGGAGTGCTAGCAACAATCGAGCATCTTGATTTATTCCATCTTGCATGTTACCAAACAGTGCTTTTCTGTTTGTTGGAAACAATGAAAGTTGGATTGTTGCTAGCACCCTGATGGTTAGGTGACTTTTCCGCTACTAGGCATGCCTCCTATATTCTGTCCAACTAAAGTTTGACGGGACGTGTCCAGTGAAATTTCAGCTTTCAATTGTTTAGGCATTGTTGCAAAATAAAATTACCAATGTCTAACAATTGAAATTGGAATTGAACACGCCCATTCAAATTTTCGTTGGATGGAGTATAGAGAGAAAGCCTGCGCACGGAAATATCATACATTGTTATATCACCTACGATAGGGTTAATTTGGGGATTATTAGAGCGAAGCTCTGCGAAAATCAAAATTCTTTGTGCGCATAAAACTTTTGAACCAGAGAACATAGACAAATGAAATTTTGCACACAGGTGGACATGACCATCCTGATGGTCACTAAATAAAAACTTTAAAAATCGGTTCAGCCATCGAGGAATAATCACCATTTTGCTGTTCCCATTGAAATGCATTGAAAAAAATGTAAACAAACAATTGCACGCGCTAATAGATTTTTCAACATAGAAAATATGGCGAAGCCCTTCGCAAATTTTTTTCTGCACCATCGATTTTTGAGACCATTTTGTCGAGTTCTTAGAACTTTTATCATCTGTTTTTTTTAATTCATCGCTTCTTGAACCCATAATCTTCGATTTAAGGTGTAAATTGCTTAACAAATACATAAGAATAACTCAGTAACCTTGATTCTTTTTTACGTAGACTTGCATAGTAAATTTTTTGAAAGAGATTGTCATTTTTTCGTGTAACAAGGATTAGAGTCTAGAAACCATCTTAGTGAGTTACCATTATGTATACTGGTTGAGTTCGACAACTACACTGGTCCGTGTCTGTATGACAGTGTCGTTCCGATTACACCTGTCTCTGTTGGATTCAAGAAAAATGGCGTGAGTTGTTCACGTAAACAGTTTCCGTTGAAAGTGGCGTACGCAATTACTGTGCATAAAGCTCAAGGAATCACTGTCGACAAAGCAGTGATTGATATTGGTGACACTGAATTTGGGCTTGGTTTAACGTATGTTGCGCTTTCAAGAGTGAAAACCATTGATGGTCTTCTAATTGACCCAGCTTTTCCGATTTCGCGACTGTTGGCAATCAATAAGCATTCTTCGTGGATCGTTCGGCGCGATGAAATTGAAAAATTAAAGTCATTACTCTGATCAAACCATAAATAAACGTTGAAATTTAACAATAAAAGCTTCGCTCTTTTATTGGATAAGATTATCACGCTCCGCGAGTCGCAGTCCGCCCTAGTTATTGGTAGAAATACGATTAACAATACCCTACCGTAGGTGATGTAACAATGTATGACGTTTCCGCGCGCAGGCTCTCTCTCTAGGTGGTATTGTACCAGGTCTGTCTTTCTCCTTGGCTTCGGTCCAATAGCAAAGCCAACTAGATAAACAGGACCAGATCGTAACCACCGAGAGAGAAGGCTTCCGTATTATTGTTATTCGTATTTCTAC
>JAHWFO010033869.1:2296054-2329366 GCA_023313115.1 Rhysida immarginata
AATAATAATAATAATAATAATAATAATAATAATAATAATAATAATAAACAATCTTTGGATTAGGTAAGTTTGCCTCTTGTATGAAATCGTGTAATCATGTACTGAATATACTGATTTTTAACAACAGCCATTTTTTTCGGCTTAAGTTAATCTAGGTTTAACACGGATATGTAATGTTGGGTTTAATAAGAGACATGTTAGGTAGCTTCGACGTTTTATAGCCTTGTCTTAAGACCAGTTAATAAGAGGGAACATACTTAATGGTTAGTGGGGCGTCAGGGAGCGCAGTTCCTCAGCTGTGAAGTGTTGCAGCTTACTCACAATGGACCCCTGATAGTTATGCTGTTTATAAGAAAGGATTTTAAGGTATTTGTTTAAATTGTTCAAATTAGAAACTATGCTCTTATATGCAGGGTTTATAGAAAGTATTCTTCCATTATATTATTTAAAGATTATGGATGTCTTAACATACACTTTTTATTATACAAATCTTTATGCAATGCCATTTCATCCCTAACTTTTTTACTATCGAAGATAGATACCTAATTCCAATTGCCAAAGTATAGAGCATCATCTAATTTGTCTAACTCCATTTACAAAAGCAATACTTGTATTCCTCCAACTTGGAAGAATAAATTGCCATATCGACCTTTGAATTGAGAAATGGTATTTCAGGAAGGCGGCCCTGGTCTTTTTATTTGTCAAAATTATTGGTTTTTGTATAGTGGGGCAAATTAAGATTCAAAGCACAGCATAGGCATAGCTGTCGTTCAGGGTACCGCTCATTGAATTCCGCTGCAACATCGCTATGGGACTATCCGTCTCTTCTACAGAGAAGAATAAGCTCAACACAGTCTTCAATATTTGTCACCTACAACAAAGAAACGGGTTAGTAATCCCTGGTGCGGGACTTTTGGACCACCCTGTATTTCACTCGTTGAATAAAGAGAAAAGAAGGCTATTTCCTGATATTTTGTATACAGGATAATGTCAAACAATGGGGAAAATCTCGGGAGAATTTCTGACGGGAGTCGCACTAGATGCTGTAAGGCTCCCATGGACACAACTGTGATACCAACATCCGGATATATGACCCATTTTCGTTACTTGTTTTACCAGAAATCGCCTCTCAAAAATTTTCCCGATAGTTGTGATCATGTCCCGAAAATTGAATTGTTACAAACGCAGCAATTACAGTTTTAAATATTATTAATTGTTGCGATTACAGTTTTAAATATTAATTTTTTATTTTTAAATTATTACAATTTTACAGGATGATTTTTCAGTGGATTTGTATATTTGTCTTGATTGCGGCTGCAAGAACCGAACTCCCTTTCTTGCAAGTACACCTCTCGAGATATCATATGGGTAGGTTACCAAACATTTCTATTTTCAATTTGCTTTGTAAAAGTTTATACCATATCTGTGTACCACTCCAGAGAACTGCTACAGAGAAATATCTTAAACTAAAAATAAAGCTTAAAATGATTTATTTTAAGTTTATATAAAAGGAAAGTAAATTGTATCCATCAAATATAGAAGCTCTAAACCTTTGTTAACATATAATCACCAGGTTAGTAGATATTAATTGCTGCAGTGGAAGTAGTGTTTTACAAAATAAAAAAATGAGGTGTGGTCACCACGCGACTTTCTTATACATAAATGTCCTAGTCCAAATACAGAAAAAAAATAAAACAACTGTCCAAAATGGCTACAAAATTTTGAAAAAGTTTGTGAATAAAAGTTACTTCAAATTAGCTTCTAAACACTTTGGTATAGATTCCAAATTTTCCTATACCATCTTCTTTCGCCTATATTAGCGAAAAACAGGATTTTGTCAAGAGTAGAACTGGTACTTCCGGTTGGAATTTTGAAAACTTTTCTTTACAAAGGTTGTTTAAAATTAGCTTCTGAACACTTTTGTATACTTTACAAATTTTCCTATTCCGTCTTATTTCGCCTACATTAGCAAAAAACTGGATTTTGAAAAGAGTAGAACTGGTACTTCCGTTTGGAATTTTGAAAATTTTTCTTAACAAAAATTGTAATTGTAACACTTTTCAATCCTTTCAAAATTTTCATAAACGCAATGGTTAACGAGATTTTTCAAAATTTATATTTTGGCGCTGGAGTAAACTGATACTTCCGGTTCACCGATTCCACTGGAAAACTAATCAGATCTCCCGAGGAAGATTATAATCTTAAAGTTTAGAGTTTGGTCTCGATAGCTTTAGCCTTTTGGACGCTATCGTCGACACACACACACACACACACACACACACACACACACACACACACACAGACTGACACAGACACATAGACATTTTCCAGAAATCAGTTTTTCGTAATCTAGGGACCCTAAAACGTATAGATCAGTGAAAATCTGGAGGTCGAAATTTTTCGTGATTACAATACTTCCTTATACTCTGTATAAGAAAGTAAAAATGCAATGAAAGCTAGCGCTATTTAACACCATACAAAATAATGAAGATTGTATATCAAAGAGGACAACACCGGAACGTGTCGTGTACCCCTTTTGCACCGGGAGTGGCAAGATAACCCAAAATGTAGTCTGCCTTACGGCTGATCTACAAGGACACAAGAATAGCACCGTAAACAACTGCACTGGAATTCAAGATGAAATTCAAGAAATTCACCGTCGGAACGAAAGTGATGGCAACTGTATCCTGGAGCATTAAGGGTATCATTCATGTCGATTTTCTTGAAGAACGTCGAACTATAAATTCATCCTATTACTGTGACATTCTGAGGACATTTTGAGGCTACCTGTGGTGCTTGTTTTCTGCAAGACAATGCCAGATCGCACACCCAAACTGACTATGGACACACTGACGGAACTCAAATGGGACATCTTACCGCATCCTCCTCCGGTTCTCTCCTCTTGCGACTATCACCTTTTTGGGCCATTGAAAGAGTTCTTGGAAGGGCAGAGGTTTGACTCTGATGGGAAAGTGAAAAAGGCTGTCCCGACGTGGTTTCGAGATCAGCCTGAAAATTTTTACAGAACCGGTATCCAGATCTCTCCCAGAACGCTGGGAAAAATGTGTAGAGAAGCAAGTTGAGTTCTTTGAGAAATAACTGGCGCGTGAACACCCCTCGTAAGATACTGCTTAATAAAAGCAACACTGTTACGGAAAAGATCATAGGGCGTCTCTTCTCCTCTCGACGACTTTTATCGTAGCTTGACATAACCGCCACTTCAATAACAGCTGAAAGTCCGAATAAGCTCCCGTAACAGCGTTCTTGCTAATAATGCACTTCCAAACAATGAATTGGCTATCATTTACATGGACACCGTTTGAACGGCCTATAGGAAGGAAACAGTCTCTTAATTGTGGAACAAATTTATTACCGGGCTTCACCGTGCCGTATTCAGCTTCTGCGCTTGTCATCGAACACAAAATTTTATCCGACGCATTCGCCTTGAATTGCGATGCAGGTCTATTTCCCGCTTCCACACTCTCTTTCGGTTGCCTTCACTGCCAGTCAGCTTGGTAATTTTCCGCCTGCACTTGGGAAGTAGTTCTCGCCGTCCCACTCTTAAATCCCTCCTCCTTTTTGCACCTAACCTCGGCCAATGCAACGGTCTTTATATATTGTAGTTAAAAACTCACGAGCAACCATTCAAAACAACCATAAACAACATTAAGGTTAAACTGATAGTGTTTTCAATATCTGTACTAACCTGATGTTAGTGTAAAAAACAGCCCTTTTAGTAATCAGAATGTTGTTAAAAGATATCGGTATTGTTTTCGAAAAACCTTTATCGCCCTGTATCTTTGAGACAAAGCACCATTCCGAAAATCATCGAAGAATCTTAAAATCACACAAAGAATCGCCCCTTGAAATTTATCCGTATGATTAATAAATACCTTATATAGTAGATAAATGAATTTACCAGCTCTGTGGAGCTCCACCACAGTTACTAGAGCGACTTCTGCAGTTTTTATCTACACTGACGAGCCAAAACATAACGACCATCTACTCAATAACGCGTAGCGCACCTTTGGCCTGCACAACAGCTGCCAATGGCCTTAGCATGGATGCCACAAGTTCTTGGTAGATGACTAGAGACAGATTGTATCAAGTGTCTAAGCAGCGTTCACGCAAAGTCGAGATATTCCGACATGGTGATGTTTGAGCTCTGAATTGCCGCTCCATGACTTCCCAAATGTGCTCTATTGGGTTAAGATCCGGCGATGTTAATTAGAATTCATCCTTATCCTCCTCGAGCCACTCCAACACAATTAGAGTCTTGTGACATGGGGCGTTATCCTGCTGGAAGGTTCCATTTCCAGTTGGGAAGACAGATGCCATGTAAGGTAGTCCGCAGCTTTCATGGTCCGTTCTACCACAACTACGGGTCCCAGAGCCGCCCATGAGAACGGGAGCCGCCAAAGCATAATACCGCCACCACCAGTCTGTGTAAGCTTGATGTACAGGGGGGGGGGGCAGCTTGACAATGACGATTGGTCGACAGAGGCACACAAGAGGGACGTCTGCTGCGCAATCCCATATCCAACAGTGCCCGCTGAACTGTGTTCCGAAACACTTGCACTTGGACCTGCATTGTATTGGGCTGTCAGCTGAGCCACTGCCTGGCGCCGATCTTGCTTTACCAAGCGGGACAGTCTCCGACGTCCTTTTTTCTTTGATGACGCCTGGGCGTCCAACACCTTGGCGTCTACTGCTGGTTTTACCGTCTTTTATCCACTTTGCATAAATACTAACAACAGCAGATCGTGAACAACCTATCAGTCGTGCAGTTTTGGAGATACTCGTTCGAGTCTTCGGGTCATTACTCTATCTGCCGTCTATCAAATTCGCTTAGATCAGCAGCCTTTCCCAACACTCGCACAATTAGTACAATTCCTTACAAGACTGATTCCTTACCTTCTCCAGCAGCAGTTAAATACCATTCCCACTTAATTACGTGCACTCCACGTGATCCAGACGAGTTCATTCACCAATGTGGTGATGGTCATAATGTTTTGGCTCTTCAGTGTTTATACAGTGTGACAATTATTGAGCTATATGAAAAAAAACTTGAAACTTTTGAACAACTGGCGAGATTCAATTAAAACTTGGCGGTTGGATGTAGGGCATGTTGGAATATTTTTGAGCATGCGCACTCGTATTGTTGTTTTTCATTTTCCATTGAAAATTTTAGAAAATGATCTCCCCCCTATTATCCAAAGTGACCCAGATTTCGAAAAGATGTGGTTCATGCAGGACGGAGCACGACCCCATCGGATCAATAGAGTTTTTGTTGTCTTGGAAGAGCACTTTGGAGAGCGCATTCTAGCTTTGGGGTACCCAGAGGCCACTGGAATGGAAATCGCTTGACCGCCATATTCTCCTGATCTCAATCTTTGTGACTCATTTTTGAGGGGTAATATTAAAGATAAAGTTTACGCAAATAACCCCTAAACCATAGCTGAGCTCAAAACAGCTATTCAGGAGGTCATCGAAAGCATCGATGTCTCGACACTTCAGCGAGGTTTGCAGAATTTTGCTCTTCGTTTGCGCCACATCATAGCCATTGACGGCAAGCATATCGAACATGTCATAAACTAAATCCGAATATCTGTAATACTTTTAACATTTGAATAAAAAATTTGAACTCAGTAGTTTTTGAAAATTTGATGTTTTATTTCATATAGCTCAATAATTGTCATCCTGTATACACTCATATGCCAAAAGACATGGGATAGCACCTAATAACGTGTGGGACCTCCTATAACCGGTTAAATGCCACAGTGCGGCGCGGCATTGATTCCACAAGTCGGTAGAAGACATCTGAAGACATTGACAACCATTCCGACTGGAGAGCTTCCCAAAACGAAGAATTGGTCATCCCTGAAACGATCGAAGAATCAAGAAATTCCGCCCAAGCTGAAAAATGGGAAGAGGCCATGGAAAAGGAAATTACAGCTCTGAAGGGCCGAGGCACATGGCGATTGACAAAACTGCCACATAATCAACATACTGTTACATGTAAATGGGTATTCACGGTGAAAACGGACCCAGAGGGAAATATTCTTCGTTATAAGGCTCGACTTGTGGCTCGAGGGTGTTCTCAGAAAAAAGAAACGGAATACGAAGAAACTTATTCACCGGTGGTAGATTTTTCACTTATTAGAACAATGCTAGCAACTGCTGCAATGTTTCGTTGGGAAACCAGACATTTGGACATCGTAAACGCGTATCTTTATGGGGAACTTAAAGAAACTATTTACATGACACAACCCCCCAAGAAGTCGGAAAAAAGGTCATGTATTACGACTTCGCAAATCTCTATATGGCCTCAAACAAGCCGGACTCGAGTGGTATACTGAGCTTGACAAAACACTGAAAGAACTTCATTTTAGAAGTATATCCGGAAGTTATTGTGTTTATCAGTATAAACAAAGAATCATCGTACTAATTTATGTGGACGATATAGTCATTTTTGGGAAAGCCAAAGGAGATATTGAAGAAGTCGTTCAGAAAATCTCTTCAAGATATGAAATAAGAGATTTGGGGGAGATCACGTACATACTGAATATCCAAGTGGTCAAGGATGACAACGGAAACATAGGAATTCATCAAAATAATTTCATTAATCAGTTGCTAAGCAAATACCACTTTACAGATGCTAGAATCGCAAGTGTACCAGTTGATCCAGGGGTGAAGTTGATAAAAGAAGACCCAATGAATGATAGTGGTGATTACTTTCAACAGCACTATCATGAAATAATCGGAAGTCTGATGTACCTTGCTACAAGGACAAAACCGGATATACCTGTATCAGTAATCCAGCTGGCACAATTTGTTGTGAATCCACGTAAGACACATAGTCAATGTTTGAAGCATATCATGAGATTTGAATACCACTCAGAACAAAATACTGTGGTATGAAGCAAATGAATCGGAACTGATGACTTACACGGATGCCGACTGGGCCGGAAACTTGATTGGCCGACATTCCTATAGTGGGACAATCATCACTGTAGGAAAAACGCCTGTAATTTGGCAAGCTTCCAGGCAAAAATGCGTTTCACTCTCTACCATGGAAAGTGAGTACGTCGCCCTTTCACAAGCCGTGAGAGAGGTAATGTGGATTACGAAAATATTGGTAAGGATCGACCGATGATCATCAAAGGTGACAACCGTTCGGCGATAGATTTTTGCAAGACTAAGAAAGAAAATACTCGATCAAGGCACATCGATACTCGTTATCATTTTGTGAGAGAGCTGGTGGAGCAGAAGATAGTCACAATAGAATGAACGTCTTATCAAAGCTATTAACCCTTTCGGACCTGACATTTTTGTAGATGTTGAAAAAATTTCAAATAATGCATGCTTATTTTATACATTATTCTAAGCAATTTTTGTAAAAAAAGTTTTTTATATTATTAATAGCTTAGAAATAATAATATCAACACTAAAATATAGTTTATAACTATTATTATAACTATTATTAAAAACAATTTTTAATCTATTATTTAAAAAAAATAAAATGTTTCTTTTTAATTTTATTAAAGTATAGAGCTCAGAAAAAATTCGAAATGTCGTGTATTATAAAAAATACATCAGGTCCGAAAGGATTAATCTTTATTAACAACTAATCTTATCAGTAATAAGTTGAATAAGTTAATGGGGGGAAATGTTGGATTAAATATTGGAAAGCTATTTTTTATTAACAATCAATAGCTATTTTTAAGATTGGAAATCAGCATTGTAGTTAATAGCATTTCCGCATTCTTTGTTGTTTTCCACAACAATCATTTTTTGTTGCTAAGTGAAATTAGTAAATCGCCAATGTATTAGAAAACTAATAAGAAAAGAATAAAGGGGGGGGGGAAACTTGTTAAATAAGTCTAGTCCTTTTTCCTTTTTTCAAATAAAATAACTCTGCGACCACGACACTACTAAACAGGTACTTGTCAATATGAACAACACATTCAGGATATGATTCCACGCTCTGTGGCTGAATGCACCTCTATTGAAAAAGTTACATGTTGATGAGCGATGTTGATGTGGCTATAGACTGAGTTCTTCAACTCTCTGAATCCATCTATGAAGTATATTTTAATAGTAGACAGAAAAATAATTCAATACTCATAGACTCTCTTCGATATTCTAAAATGTTAAGGACGCAATGTCAAACCTGGGCAAACCCAATTGAACACAAAATTCCAGTACGAGCATTTTAACGAGTTCTTTTCGTTTTTCCAAAGTGAATATTTACTTTACTAATGCTAAGGATTTTCATGTGTTCTTATTTGTATTCAAATTCAAATTTGCTAGTTTAATAATAAATTTAATAAACTTAGTATTCAAATTCAAATTTTGCTGTATTTGTGAGTTTCGCTACTTTTATTCATCAGAATTCGGTAACAACCACGCCGTTCGTAAGATTTGTGGACAGTTATCTCAAATCTCGATAACTAAGAGAAACGTTTCCACACATTTAAACTAATGCTTCTGGAATTGCAAATAAAAATCTAACATGCCCAGAAATCAGTCCATCAAGCGAGCATTAGAATCTTCTGTTGCCATTTGGCTTTTATCATTTTTCTTTTATCACACTGGAATGAGTAGAAATTAAATTAAATATTTGCTTATTTTAAATTGCTACTCCCTATGTGTCTCAAAGCTTAAGATACGAGGCACATGCAAATTTCTCTGGGAATGTGGACTACTAATCATTTGCTTCTGTATGACGGTTCTCTGCAATTTTGGTTACGACATTTGAAGAGAAGCTTCAAATGCAAATCAATTTTGTGCAGCGAGGAATTTTTTCCACACAATTAAAGGGGAACTTCAGCCAAATATGAATTGTCTAAAATTTAGCAATTATAAAGGGATTCTGAAAAGTTTCATTTGTTTCGATAATAGATCGATAAAAATCTCTAAAAATTAGAAATTATGAGAGATGCGCGCATGGATAAAGTAGGAGATGATGCGACCTGATGATACATCAACGGGAAGCTAAGCGGTCTGATCACCAACAAGTGTTTTTCTCTAGTGCTGGTGAAAGCTCTATAAGAATTTAAACAATGGAGATAAAATATTTGATACAGTGCTTCACGTATGAACAAGAATCCCCTCCCACTGATGAAGAAAATATCAGAAGTGACGAAAATGTAGATGAAATTTCATCATATATTTGTAGCAAGATCGGTAATGGTATTAATGCGCTGCATGCATTCCTATGGATTTGGGTCTGAATATACCGCTGCTTCTCTATGTATCCTGCCGCGTGTAGGAAGCGTCACAAACCATATCACAAATTACCTCCGCGAGCATGATATTTGGAAGGAAATTATGTCATATCGTGAATTAGCAACATGTTTAAAGATATCCAACCATACTTTATTTATGGCTGGAGCCCCTTTAAAGTTTCCTTCTGAATGTAAAGGAATCTTGCCTAAATCGTACTTGCGCTTAAATGGTACCACCTTATTTCATGCGGTATGCAACGCACAGTGCGATGTTGTGGTAGATGATGGAACCACTAGTCGGCCATGTTGCCTCGCACAAACGAAAGAGCTGTGTTGCTGTTGCTTCGAAAAATATTTAAAAAGTAAGTATTTTCTCCACTTTTTGCTAAAAATTTTATCGTATTCATAAACTCCCACCGCAGCTAATATACAGGGTGGCCCAAACTTATCCAGCATAATTGTTTAGGAACATTGTATGGTTCAAATGGAACAAAAAATGTCCTATAAACATAACATCTAGTTTCGATCGTGTGTGAGATACCGACGTTTGTCTATTTTCTTGTAGAGTTGTTAAAGCAAATAAATAAAACACTTGAGTGTGCAGATCACTTTTATTCTGCATACTGACAGAACATCACATTGAACTACAAAACAAAACTAAAATGATACTAGGAATAAGAATAAGAAGAAAGTAACAAATCAATGTCGACGAAGCTCTCAAAATGGTTGCTCCCAGCTTCAATGCACTGGTTACATCTTCGGACAACTGAGCTGGTAGCTACCACAATCTGATCGGGTGTAATTGCTCGACTACAAGCTTGAATGGATGCAATGAGCTTATCTCTGGTGGTGGGCGGATTGCTGTAGACCTCCTCCTTCAGTGTTCCCCATAGAAAAAAAATCTAATGCGATGAGGTCCGGTGACCTAGGAGGCCAAGCTACTGGACCACCTCTACCGATCCATCTGTCCGGATAATTGACATTCAATCAGTCTCGCACTCCTCTACTAAAGTGGGCCGGGCATCCGTCCAATTGCAATCAAAGGTTTCTTCGTACACCCAATGGCACGTTATCCAAAAGGATATAAAGATAATCTTGGAGAAAATCAAGAAAAACTGCGGTGTTCACTCTGCCAGGTAAAAAATGGGGACCAATAAGCTGATTATTAAATATGCCCATCCTCACATTGACACTGAACTGGTGTTGGAAACGGTCTTCAGCTATCGCATGAGGATTCTCGTGTGCTCAGATATGGGCATTGTGAATATTAAATATACCTCTTCATCCGTCCATAAAATCAATTGAGAGCATTCACAAACTCACAGAATTCAACACGTTTCCCTGCATCTTCAGCCCCCAATTCTTGTACACGGCGTACATGAAAAGCATGCCTACTCTCGCGTCTCAGTGTCCTTCGAACTGTCTCTCTGGGATGGCTATTTCGGCAGAAGCTCTTCGCACACTTGTGGAAGGATCGTTGTCAAAATGGTCGAGAACAATATCTCCTCTACGCAGGACATGATGGGCCTGTTGATCCCTTCCACATCTGAACGATCCTGTCTCCCTTAGAACTTGGCGTACCCTCAAAAACACCTCCCGATGTGGATGGCGCCTATGAGGAAATGCATCCACGTACAACCTGCTGGCTTCTGCAGCGTTACCAGCAGCAAGCCCAGAGTAAAAATGAATGTCCGCATATTCTTCATTTGTGAAAACAAACGGCATAATGAACTTCGACGTCTGTTGTGCAATATTAGCAACTGCTCAAATCAACCTCCAAGTCAATAAACTCCGTCCTTTCACACATGTTACAAGTACGACGATTCCTCTTCCTGTTTGGCATATTCAAAACAGGAAGAGCACATTTAAGAATAAATAGGTAAACCTACGTTTTTTTCTCGTAAAAGACTCTAAATAAAAGAAAATAGACAAACGTCGATATCGAAACTAGTTGTAATGTTTATAGGATATTTTTTGTTCCATTTGAACCATACAATGTTCCTAAACAATTATGCTGGATAAGTTTGGGTCACCCTGTATAGTTATTTTATTATTAGTCCTAGGTTTATTAGCGAGTAGGTGTTTGTTTTTTTTCATTTTCCAATGTTTACGTCTTTGTTGTTGTACCTAATTCGTACTAGCATGCACATTATTTAAAACTAATAATAAACGGAAGTCTCAGCATGAAGCTAAAGAAAGAAAAAAGAAAGCAAATAAGTCTATGGATACGGGGGTCTGGTTCTTCAAGATGGTTCTGCAATGAAGATAGAAAAGAAAATATGACTGAATGCACCAGAGACAAATGAAGGAAATGGTTTCTTTCATTTGTCTCTGGAATGCACTCAGTGTAAAATCTGGGTTCACGATATATATGCAGGAATTGACAAACATGCTGTATATTATGTATGCGACCTTTGGAAACGAGAGTGATAATTTTTTTAAAGAGTTTAATCTTGTCTTGTTAAAATATGTCTTAGGTACGATTAAGGAAAACTATGTGTCACATGTATTAAAGCTATATTTAGGAGTAGCGCAGTGGAAATTTTAATATCATGCAACAGCACACAAAATTGAACTAAATAAGGAATGAAGTTTATTAATATAACATAAAATTGCCAAAGCAGTGAGGAACCAAATGTGATCCTCTAAGCAAAAACAAAATTATGAAAAAGGAATCACAAAAATACAAACAATTAAATGATTAATGTGAATATAAATATATTAAATTTAACGTGCACCTCAATGCAAAACAAAATCAAAGCTTAACTAATAAGCTTACAAATTAAACCTAAGCTTCAGGGTACACTTATCCTAGCAGCAAAATACATTCAAGGTCTATAACATAAAACCTTACAATACTATTTAGTCAGATAAATACAAAACAAAGCTTAAGGGCTAAACAAAGCACACAAAGCTATAAGTAATAAATGACTTCAAGTGGCATACTGCAATATAGAAAAATTAGGCAATTGGATCGCTAAACTTAAGATCCATCGCTTAATAACTACACCAGTTATATATAGCTTAAAACTAACACCTTTGGAAGTAAGCTAAAAAGATAAATAGCAATTTAACTGGGTCAGCCTTAAAAATTAATTAGCTATGGTCAACCTTTCCAGCTAACAAAAATTTATACAAAATAACAATACAGCAATTAAGACTTAAAACTAAATGCATGTATTGAAACACAAAGCAAATGCACCTAACATACAAAAACAGGTTATACAAAATTTTGAATCGTACACAAGAGCAAACAAAAGCTCGTAACGGCGCACTCGCGAAAGTTCACTGTCCAAACACATAGGAACAAGAATTTGACAGGCGAATTTAATTGAAAAGTCACAAACGGTAAAGTTCTAAGTCCGGGGAAGTCCAATAATAATTAGTAATACTAACGTAAAAGATTCCAAACGTTTTACACGTAAAGAGATAATCTTTTCACACAATATTTGACGTGAGGTCACAAGTGAAACCTGTGGAAACCATTAGACATAAAAATGACAAATTAATGAAAACTTTATGTGATGACAAAAGAGCACCATTAAAGAAAATTCAGGCTAAGTGACTGTGGTCTAACACATTACAGCACAACACAAAACGGTAACGCACTTTCCTCTTAGGATTGTAAAAAGACGAAGCCGAAGTCACTCCCGAAGTAAGCCGACATGCCTCCGGGCCAAAAGCCGCACACTTGCGTGTTAAACTGCAATTTACGGCGACTTAGCTCGGGGAAAGAATTTCGGACTATATCGGCCATAAGGCCTATGGAAAATGATACACTCACCAATGAGTATAGCTGATAGACGGCCGTAACATTTAGCTCCCGAGGTACTACGTAGATCAACGTGGATTCACCTCTATTAACCTGCGACGGAACGCAATTTGTTGCGTATACATTCTCCGCCAAAGATGCTTCTCGGCACGGCCAGGAATCAAACAACGAGGCACTCGCCGCCTCCGTAGTCGTCTCCGTCGAATACACTCGAGAACGAACCTTCTCCGCCGGCGAAGACAATACCAGACAATCTCGAAGTCCTCCGTCGTTCGCTGTCAGGAGTTTCTTTTTGGTCCGTCCTCCCACGGTAGACGCTAACTTCTTTCTTCTTCTCCGTCGTTGTTTTCTCGACGAGCTCGCAGAAGAGAGGCTCGCTCCTCCCTCATTGGCTGCTGCGAGCTGATGCTCCTGATCACGCGGCCGATGATGATTTCGTTTTCGCTCTGTATTAACAAATACCCTGGAGCGCAGACGATCACCTATGCCAACGGAATAATTAAAATTCCGTGACACTATGGTACAATTTAGGAGCATTATTCCTAAATCGTACTTTTTGAACTTTTTTTTATAACTTGTATTCTGAAAGAAGTGCTCATAATTTTGTTACTTTTAGTTTTTTCATTTTGTAGAGATAAATAAAGTTTTTAATATGATCTACCGATTTTCATTTAAAGCTAAAATGTTTGATATATGAAAGATATTCCTTAAGGGGTACGATTTAGGCAAGTTTACCCTAATATTTTTTGTGATACGTTTACATTGAAAAAATACTGCTTTTCATATAATTAACTATTGTTAGCATTGTTGTATGTGGCGAAATGCTCGACACTCGCATTGGAAGCATTCAGAACCCCTTATAAATTCAAATTTTAGTCACAAGTGACATCGTATTAAGAGGAAACTCCAATGCTGCTGCTTTTTCATCCATTTTGACAATTCCCATCGTCATTGGGATCCTTGCATTAACTTCTTCCAGTGAGCCTCTTACTTCAAACGTTTCTAAATTCGTACGTTCTAAGAATAAATTCAAGAAAAATTCGATTCTGAATTCAAACGATGCTTTTAAGTTCAAAATGCGCTTGAGTAGAAAAATGCCATCTATTGTGCCTCCAAATTGTCTCTTGAACTCGCAGAGTAAGCATCTTTTAGTTACGTTTTTTGGTACTTTTGATTTTGAGTATAAAACTTTACTTCCACTAGCCACATGGAATATCATCTCTCCTGACATGAAATTGTATACAGAAATGCAATTTCTATGTTATTTGCGTGTTTTATTTATCTTTTTTCATTTTTGTACTTTCTTTTTTAAGGCATTAAATTCTGTTATTTCAACTTAAATTATGTGACTTTCATATTAAATTTATTAATATGGGTCTTGTTCAAAAGGGTCTGGGAAAAATTGCTTTGGACGGTTTTTTGGAACGAACTAATTTCTATGTACGAGGCTCTACTGTATTTTTGAAATTCTCAAATTTGTGAACGTGTTCATTCTGGAATGCTTTAATCCTTCTGAATATCAGTCATTCTTAAGTAGTACGTGAATTTGTATTATTGTTTTATTAAAAAAATTTCATGTTAATAAAATGACTGTTAGTTTGCACTATAGAATCGAGGAAATACTTTCGAAAACTGAAAGTAATTATAATCTTCTATGGTATATAAAAGTATTTCGAATACATTGCTTTTTCTTAATACAAAGTAATAAATTTAACTTTTTCAGATGGTGCGGATAATATGAGACAAGTTGCTGGTTACTCATATAAGCATATGCCGGCATTCATGAATCAGGAGTTTTGCATGCTTCATTGTTTCCCCCATTTTCAAGGCTCCCAAGATAAAAAATTGGAGCGGGCAAAGTACGTCGGGAATAGAATGTGCCATTGTTACTTCAACAGAAAGAAACCCAAGAGCAGCACTTCAACAGAGATTACAACCAAGAAGGCTGAACCTACATCTAAGTAGCTTAAGACTACATCCAAGAAGGTTAAACTATGAATTTGTTAAACAAGAAGTTTTAACTGATGTTTTCCGTTAATTATAGTTGTTATTATATTTGAATATCTTTTATTGTTAGAATTTGCTATCAATTCCTTTGTGTTGTCATTTTCTCTTCAACTAAGCCTATCGTGTTTTCTTTAAATTGTTTTCAAGTAATAAAATGGAATTTTATTGAAACAATGGTGCTTTTTTCCGAATTGATAGATTTAGAAACATTGTAAATTTGTGTTAATCCGTTCTTATGCAAAATATTTTTGAGGTGATATAACCAATATCTCAACCAAGGAAGAACAACTTAAATTAAATATCGTTAATTCTCAGCTTATTAAATAATACGGCAACATGCGTCATTCAGAATGCTGATGATCGGAAATGATGAGAAACGAAACAAGATAGAGCAATTCTACATTTTCTAAATAAGGTGCATCTCATAATTATAAACACTCCATCAAAATGCCAATTTCCAGAACAACTAGTGGTTACTTTACACCAAATTAAGCTATAAACATCATTAAGCAGAACAAAATCATTTTAAATATTTCTGAGGGTTTTAGTCAATAATGTATAGAGAAGGCAAGCAAAAGTGGGAAAAAAACACACAATTCACTATCTCATATTTACACTGAGTGGCCAGCTTATGAAGACCACCTGATTTAAGGTGAAATGCCCACTTCAGTGCTTCGGAATACGAAGAGATGGCAGTTTAGACACCGACTTTTCGCAACCGTCCAAATTTTGAAAAGTCTCATCTTCTGGGTCTTCATCTGAGGCTGTGGGAATTTTCAGCTCTTCAGCAATGCGAGCTTCCCATCCTGATTCAAGTGATGCTGTGGTAGGACATTCGGCGTCGACATTTTGTTTTAACCTAACCTAATCGACCCGTCAACAAGAAGAGCTCACTGGCTTAGAGCCCGCAGACTTCAAGCCCGTGGATTTTCCGGTTAATTGAGGTTAAAATAAGGTGAAAGGTCTGCTTTCCCTGTCCGTTGTCCGGAAAAGCGAGGTGTCCGGTTAAATGATTAAAAATGTATTAACAAAGTGTTATTTTTTTTTCGGGACTGGAAAAAATATCTGTTTATATAAGGTGTCCGATATGCAAGGTTCCACTGTATATGTTACAACATTTGTTGTTAATTTTTGTAATCATTTTTATTGACCAGTTTTAAATTAAATCATTCAAATATGAAACATTGAATTTTGTGTATTTTTCACTTTTGTTTGCTTTCTCTATACATTGTTCACTGAAACCCACAGAGATGTTTATAATGATTTTGTTCTGCTTAATGATGATTACAGTTTAATTTGATGTAAAAAAAACTTCTGAAAATTGGCTGTTTATAATTAAGAACACACCTTACTAAGTTCGGATAAATGAATTTTTTGATTAAAAATGGGAGGGAGGTTAAAAAGTGCAGATATAGAAGTAAAAATAGATGACCTGAGGGCTTCCGCTAATTTCCTATACCCTCGTCGGGGGGATTATTTTCTTGTTCTGAACCGTAGAGAGGACCAAATTTGTAGAAATATATTAAGAACTTCGAAGAACACAAAAATTCAACAAACGCATCAATTATATGAGGACTTCAAAAAGCATCATAAGATTTAAATGAACATTTAATTGATTGTTTCAATATAATAAGTTAAATTGCACGGGGGGGGGGGGGGGATAGAGATCGCATGCCACTGGGTGGTTACCCATCCAGTGATTAGCCGCGCTGGGAGATGCTTAACTGCACGGAACTGTCTTGCACTGCGGAAAACCCATAGACCATGACCTCCCCCGCGATTTGAAACGTTATAGCTCAGCAACGAAATGAGATAGAAATATAAGGTTTGTTTGTATGGTATGATCCAGACGGCGCTGGAAAAGCATAGCAGCACGTTCATTGTTGTTCATTTGTTTATAAACCAAAATGGCGGTGAGACTCTCATTCGATTAACGTAAGTGGATACTTACCTGCAAATGTTGGAACTCATGATTCCACGTCTTAATGCTCTCTTCGAGAATGAAAATGAGGTTTACTTCTAACAAGACGGGGCTCCACCTCACTTTCATGTTGATGTGAGAACTTCAATCACACATTTCAGTGCTACGGAGTCCCGCCTCGGATCTCCCGATTTAACTCCTCTCGATTTCTACCTTTGGGGAACTTTAAAGAACACGGTGTACGCCACAAACACTGACGGAATTAAGAGATCAGATTGAACATTCATCAATGATATTCTATAAGTTACAATCCATTCGGTATGTCGCTCTGTTCGACGTCGGTGTATCGGGAGTGTACTGTGGCAGAAGGTGGACGGACATTTTGAACATGCACGGGCTTAAGGAAGTTTAAGGAATAAAATACAACAAACCTTATATTTCTATCTTATTTCGTTGCTTAGTTATAACGTTTTAAAGAGTGTATACATTAATTTGGGACACCCTGTAGATGCAGGAAATGCCCGCCACCAGCCGCATCGGTTAGCACACAGTTACATGTTGTGAAACATTCTGCTCAATATGGCTGGTGAGATTTGCTGAATTTCAGTGGTGATTTCCTCCTTCAGCTCAGGCAAAGTGTGCGGATTGTTTGCATACACTTTACCTTTCAAGGTACTCCAAAGGAAGAAATCGAGAGGTGTGAGGTCCGGCGAACGTGCAGGCCAGATGCCACACGAGATGATTCGATCAACAAAGACGTCCTGCAGAAAGTGCATTGACGTGCGTACTGTATGCGCAATTGCCCCGTCCTGCTGAAAACAGGCACCCTGGATCTCTTCCTCATCAAGTTCGGCCACAAGCGGTTCCAGAATCTGTGGGCGGTAGCGATGTGTATTAATTGTGTCAGATAAAAAGATGGGATCGATGATGCGTCTGCGACTCATGGCACACCAGACCCCTATTTTGTGGTCATGCACAGGCTGCTCTTGGAACTCATGTGGCTTGTCAGTGCTGCAGAGGCGTGTGTTCTGGCTGTTAACGTAACCGCAGAGATGAAACCAAACGTCGTCGAAGAAGAATGTTATGTCGAGGACGTCCTCTGTGTTTTCTGCAATGAAGGTCTCCAGCCACTCCGCATATACAATTCGCTGTTGGTTATCTCGCTCTTACAACTGCTGCACCGCTGACACTTCGTACGAAAACATTTTGAACATCTTCTTCATGATGCGTTGTGCTCTATTGTAGTACACGTTTACTTGTGTAGGAGTTGGTGCAGAGATTTGCTGGAACATTCTGTCCTGGATCTCAAGCACTTTCTCCTCTGCTGCAGTGGGGCGGCCCGATTGTGATGCATCCAACACGGTTCCACTTGCACGGAACTTGTCGATTAAGCTCCGTATTGCATTCCGATGAGGCACAGGTACACCAGGGACCTAACCAGGAACGTCTTTTGAAACAGCCTCCTCTGTGTATTTGCCAGCATTCTGGAACACATTCTCCACTAGGAACACATGCTGTTCCGTTATCAGCACCAGTTTGCTATTACCGCCCTCTGTACACGTTTCCTTGAACCACTGCACAGTAACTTCTGAATCACCCTGTACCTCGGGACTCAAATCACGTTTGATGGGCGGCAGGACAGAGAATTGGATGCTCGGATCCGTGCAGCAATCTGTGTCAGACGCGAACTTTGATGTTTTGTGGTAACGAAAAGAGTTTGGAAACGCAGCCAAGCTCTTTGTTTCCAAATCTATGTTTGTCCTCATTCTCAACTGTGATCACCTGTGGTAACGAGTCGAAAGAGTGAGATCACTGGTGCAAGCGACCGAAATGAGATTCCTGAGAGAAGGGTGTGGCAGGTATTACCCTATTAGATAGTGCCATAGCCTACCACGATAGTGCCATAGCCTACCACGATAGTGCCATAGCCTACAACAATAAAGAAAATCCTGCCCAATAGTGCTTCAAATGGTGATCCAAAATCCAACAATGTGCAGAGATAACAATAGCGACGCCTCTAGTTAAAAAGAACGAACGAGCGGCTGTTTTTAAATTTAAGAAAAAATCTTTGTCATTATCAACATTTGGATAATTTAATTAATGTATGCAGTCGCTTTGAGCTGTTCTCTTAGGAAGGACATAATTTAAGTGATTCCTTACAGAATTCATATTAAATTTTTATAAATTTATAGTTCTTATTTTTAGAATAATAATAGCCTGTTAGGATCTATCTGAATGAATATGGAAAAATTATTTTTAAAAAATTGTGTTTTTCTATTATCTTGTTCAGGACTATTTAGTAAACGCTTTTATTTTCTTATGACTTATGAACACATAATGATAAAACAAGGGGTCTGTCCATCTTTCCTGAAAACACTCCAACGTTAATATAGGGTTGCACTTGGATCCGTCGATCTCATTGGCTATTCTTTACTTTTGTTCATTCAATCCTTAGGTTTTGCAACTTAGGGGTTGTGAGTTAACAAGTCTCAACACCACTAGTAGACAAGCAATAGGATCGACACGTGCCTTCTAAGTGGTGTGACATATCCGCACTGATAAATGTTTAAAGAGGTAAGGTCGACAAACAATGGAATCGACACGACCTCTCCATCTTTTAGACAGGTACAGAAATACAAGGAATAGATGAAGGAGCTCCTAAAAATATCCTATGTAAGTGTTTCTCAACCTTTATCTCTTTGCGGACTGGTAAAATAATTAAAAAAAATTCACGAATCGGTATCATAATTATATTAAATTGAATTATCTGCATGAGATCAGATTAGTGCTAAGTAGATTTATTTTATTGAAAATTGTAAACTAATTTTATTTTGTAATACAGCGGAACCTTTATATAAGGAAAACCCATAAAACAATTTCTTTCTATAACGAATTTTTTACTTTGGTCCCAACAAAGATAAACATGTAAATCTTAAATATTAACTATGTTTCTGTGTAACAAATTTTCCATATAATAAATTTTTTGGGAAGGTTCCAATGACTTCATTATAAAGGAATTCGACTATATCAAGGTTATTGTTCCTGGGCCAGAAAATTTTTTTTCTGAGAAACAGTCAGACAATATGAAAATGTAGCAAAATATCTTTTTGGAATCCACCTAAGATAGTAAACAACCATCCAGTGCAAAGTTGAGAGATCACTATCAGCGTTACGAGGTGGCAAAACGAGGAAATGCACTTTCAAAATTTTGCGTCATTGCCAACAACAGAGCATCGAACTTATGGGCAGGATTTCTTTTACCGTTGTAGGCTATTACAGTGCACAGCTGCTGGGACTTTTTAGATATTGAGCCGCTACTTGCCTAGGAAGACCAACTTATGGCGACGTGATACGATGCTGCAAAGTGGTCTTCCTAGGCAGCTGCTACTTTCCAACCGATGGATAATAGATCAAAGGGTCGGCCCAGAACCAGGTGGCTAGACTACATTGAGAATCTGGACTCAAGTCGCTACGGATTTACCATTGAGAACATTCGCCTGATTGCGGAAGATCGTGAGTTCTGGAGATCCTCCATAGAGCCCCCGCCATGGATGAAAGAAACAGGATGGACGACTCCCTATAGTTCCCCAGCAAGTTTGATTTCAGCGCGACATCTGGATATTTGCATGAAAACTACCATCTATCGTCTGCTCAGGGAGAAGAGGAAGCGCTGTCCATAGGCTAATGGTAAATGGCTGCATTCGGAGAACAGCTACTTTTTCCACTATTTCCACTATGTCGTTAGAGAAACCACCACCAGTGAATTCACGGCGTTCGGGATTGCACGGAGAATTTATTTTTCCTCGTTTTTCTTTCCACTTTTCTCTCTCGCCAAAAGCTACTGGAAAAAATGAAAACAACGTTGGATGACGACGACCAATCAAATTTAAAGTAAAACTAAAACCAGATTGAGTTGCAAATGACAGCGATAGTATACTTAAAAATGCCAGACAAAGTTAATTATTAAAATATATACTTTATTTAGATAAAATAAATTAATATTGGCTTTTTTTTATCAACAAGATATGCTCATAATTTATCTTCATTTTGCTGAATTAATTTTTTTCCATTTTAGTTTTGCAGGACTAGTGTTTCAGTATTCCACCTTTTTATTTCATTTTATTTTATTTCTCATTATAAGTTTAAAACGAATTTTCAATGAAAGAATTTTCTTTGCATTCCAAAACACAGCAGAGTATTTTGTTCTTCCTCTCCCTTATTGTGGGTGTCCCACATTTGTTCATTTAACTCAGAATTCATAATATTTTGAGAAAATAGTGTTCCGAAAGACGATCAGGCGAGCTCACATTCTCCATATTGGATAATCCACCAATATCACCGTGAATTCACTGAGGCGTTCGAGACAAATGTGAATTCTGGAATTCTCTCGTGTTTCACGGAGAATTCTCTGATTCTCGAGAAATTCACCAGTGGCTGTTCTCCGAATGAGACTAGGAGACCAGAAACAGCTGTGAAACTTATAATATATACATTATTTCGAACATGTGTACGGTTATGATTTAAGGAAGAAATCTTTTCCATTTTCATTTTGATATCTTTTAATGTAATTTTAAATATAATTTTTAAAGCAAAACTTTATACGTATATAATTAAATTGTTTAAAGAATCGTATATAATTTTAATAAAAAATACATTTTAACTCCACAACTTAATATTTCAATAAACTAATTCAATAAAATAATAAAAAATACTTTAATACAAAAAAATTTAAATGAACACAATAAAATACGTAATATTTTTGCGATAGGCTGTCATGCATTACTCTCTAACATCTGTGTAAACAGTAACCATGCGAAGCGAAACCAAACTTTTCTTTATTGTTCACTTAAGAATCCAGAGGGCGCCACTGAAAAATAACTCACGCACGACTCATAGGAGTCGTCCATCCAGTTTCTTTCATCACGCGGAGCTTACCAATTTGCTTCAAGTATGGCAGTAGGTTTCGGAGTCTATCTTTAATACGCGTCATTGGTTGTTTTTTTTAAAGCTAAAGAATCGAATTAAATATCACAGCAATAGGAGGTTGGATTTGCAGTTGTGTCACCAGAGCGCACAACGGTATGGATTGGTATTAGCAACATCCGGTTGTTTCAGAGCGCGAAATAAACACGCGGAAGTTTAATCGTGCTTAAATTCTACAAATATTCGACTTATTTAGAAGTCGTTGTCGAAAATAGAACAAATGTATGTATATATTCTACAAATATTTTTAATGTTCTAAGCGTATTTTGTATATTTTTAAAGTGGGAAAAATGAGTAAAGATTAAATAGAGCTGGGCTGAGATTCCTTGGTGCCAAAGTGGGTGGAAGAAAAGCAGAGTTTAATTTTAAAATATTAAAGAAATCGATGCAGTAAATATTCTTATAGTCCATAATTTAAATATGCCATGGACCCCCTCTTGAAATGAAATCCCTCTTTTTTATTACACTTCTGTGCTGAATCAACCTGAATAAGGGATAAATATTTAAGAATACATACAAGTAACAAAAATAGATCGATGCATAGGGAAACAATTTTTAATACTTACAAATGCGATGTTGGAAAACGATGTTACCTTATAACTTTTACTAACATCAGAGCAGTAAAATTACTATCACTACTGCTATTATTATCAGAGTTACAAATGTTATAAGTTTTAGTGAGTGTCTTGTCCCGATTTAAAATCATATGTGCCTCTTTGGGAGATTTGCTACCAGGATTCAGTATTTTTCAATTTTCTTAAAAATAAATTTGAAGTTACTGAATTTTCAGATAATTTTTTATGTAATTTAATAAAAGTACAAAAAATACAAATTGTATAATAATTAAAGGTTTGATCATGTTTTAAAACTTTTTAATTTTATTTTAGTTTTATTTCATTAATTTAATCCTTCAAATTTTGTAATTAATTATATAAGTGTTTAATTAATAAAATGTTAAATTTTTAAATTAACATCTTATAAATTAACATAAATTTATGATTAACACAAATTAATAAAACACAAAATTTAAAGAAAACGCTATTATTTATCCTGAGACGTGACCGTGTAATCTTCAGGAGAAAAATGAAGATGGCAGAATTTCTTGTGATTTGAAATTTTCTTTCCAGAGTCGATTTTTTGAATCCACTGCTTACTTATAATTCCTTTTTTGTAAAGGAATAAAATTTCAATCCTTTATTTTTTTAGAAGTTGCCGTGAGTTGTGTAACACAACAATTGTACAGCATTTTCGCGTTAACTTAACCTTACCGGATGTTGCCAATACCAAAATTGTTCCTTCCACACTCTGGCGGCGCAATAAAAAGTAAAACATCCACCTTCCTATAGTCTTCGTATTTGCAAAGGGTGAAAGAATAATTTCTGTTACCTAAAAAGGGAGAAATTAAAGCGCATAAATGCAGAACGCTTCACGATTTTGCGTGTCATCCTTACGCAGAAGCCAAGCTAATCTTCTCTGTATCGTTCCAATTTTAGTATATGTACCGCCGAAGCAAGTACATTATTATTTTTTTCCCTCTCCGTTATATACAGTGAGCAAAAAAATTATCCGTCCACCAGCTTACATACACATAAAAACGATAACATAAATAAAACCAATTAATTTTGAATGAAAATTCACAGTATTTAAACTATATGACATCTGTACTAAATGGATGGACTGGTAGGGATTACTGTACTGAATGGGGAAAAGTAAAAATACAGTAGATGATAGGACACCTTGTAAAAGTAGAGCCAAAAAAATTATCCGTCCAGGTAAGTACTCTAAGCCAAAAAATATTATCTATTATGAAGAAATTAACCAATCGTATTCACAACACATTACTTCTCAGTATGGATAATAATCGATGTGAAACTTTGCAGAAAAATAAGAAAATAAAGGAATATTCATATGATTTGAGGGTTATAGTCATAGCTGGACTAAACGATGGGAAAAGTCAGTGTTTAATTGTCAAGGAACTCCAAATTCCACGCTCATCAGTCCATTATATCATCCAAAAGTATCACACAACAGGAGAAATCACGAATAAAATTGGAAGAGGCAGGAAGAGGAAAATATCAGAACGGGAAAACAGAGAAATTATAAAATACATTAAAAAAGATAGGAAAAAATCAGCTTTAGAACTGCGTGCAGAAGTGGAAAATGATCTAAACAATATCAATTATTCCTCAAACCACTGAAACAGGTTGCATGAAGCCGGGCTTAAAGGATGCACGCCAAAGAAAAAGCCCTGCATCGGTAAGAAAAATCGAGTGAGACGCCTGAATTGGGTTAAAAAATATCTAAACAAGAACAAATTTTTTTGGAACAAAATTGTGTGGTCAGATGAAAGCAAATTAACTTATTTGGCTCAGGTGGCTGTAAAAAAGTTGGAGAATACCTGGTGAAGCTTTTAGACTGGAGTGTTTGAACCCAGCAGTGAAGCATGGAGGAGCAAGTGTCATGGTATGGAGCTGCATGCCAGCTACAGGGGTGGGACATCTAGAATTTATCGATGGCATCATGGACCAACACCAGTACAGAGAAGTTCTTGATAAGAATCTCCATGCTTCTGCAAGTAAATTGGGATTGAGAAGAAGTTTTAATTTCAGCAGAACTCATATGCTAAACATACAGCTCATTCTGTGGAAGAATTCCTCAAATCCTCAGAAAGTTTAAGTGCTTGGCTGGCTTCCCCAGCCACCTGACTTAAATCCAATAGAGGACTTTTGAGTCATAATGGAAATGAAGAGGAAAAACCGTAGACCAAAGTCAAAAGCAGATTTAAAAGACTTTACTGACAAAACCTGAATAATGTAGATAAAAAAAAACCTTTAGTAGAATCTATGTGCAATCGATGCCTAGACTTTAAGGCCAAAGGAGGCTCCACTAAATTTTATAAATTAAGTTTAGATTGTACATCTGCCCAAATATTTAAGTGGACGGTTAATATTTTTGTCAGAAAAATGTCATACAGACCTATTTTGTATTATAATATTTCATATCAATGATAAACCCTGAGTTCAGGCTATTATTCAGAAGCTTATAACTGTATAGACACTAATATGTACAATTAAACATGAATACTGTGAATATGTCACTTAGTGTCAGTCATTTCAATCACTTGCAAACTGGTGGACGGATAATTCTTTTGCTCACTGTATATCACCTAATCCGATTCACATTCAAATGACTGGGTTCTCCGGTCCTATCCTGAATAGAAAGTCATGGTTTTTCACGTTTGACCATTTTCAAATAGAACTTTCTGATTCCCTATTAAGACTCGGATAAATCTGTGTTTTGAATACGTAGATATTTAACCAGACCTTCAATAACGATCACACCTTCCAAAAGGATTTTTCTGTATGTGAGCGCGTACTTAACTCGGAAACGACGTTGTGGATTTCGATTAAAATTTAAATGGTGTACTTAGGTATGAGTACCCTATTTTCCCCCAAATTTCAGCATCCTAAATATTATAAAACTTGATTTATTAAATCTATGCGGGAAATTTTTCTTTCACGCATTTCAGGATTGGACGGTTTGAAAAAATATCGTCTGTTTTTTTAATACGAGACTGATACTCTGGGTTTAGCAATAACCTACCATCGTATCAAGTCTCCATGACCAGAATTCTATAAATAATAGCCAATACTCGGAACCATAGAAAAACATTGTTCATCACCCAGCTCGTCTACTGCTTTCAGCGGCGCCCTGTTGGTCAAAACATGGCTACACGGAGAGAAATGAATTGTTGTGACAACCTTATCTATGGTCACTGTAATAATATTTTATGGTTACTCCTGTCCCATCAATAGTTACTGTTGTGTGGACAAAACTGTTTTGATAGTGTGTTTTGATCAGAGAATAATTCTCTTTATTAATCACATTCAATAAATATTGTTGTCAGAAAAATAGTCTTTTGTTACCACACTAATACAGCACTGCTGGAGCAACGATTTTTCCATGCATGGATAATGGATATTGATGACACATCAATAGTTTTATGCTCCTACAGCAATAGAGCTATGGGCTCTTTTACAATTTTTATTTTCATGATAATACTGGATATTGATAAGGCATCAATAGTTTTCTGCTACTATAGCAATAGAGCTATGGGCTCTTTTACAGTTTATATTTTCATGATACCTATTAAAATTAGTGTATATGTTCTGTTTTTTGAATACACAAAAAAAGAAATAAAATTATATATACCGGGTATTTTAAGAAGTATCAAGTTCATTTCATGAATTAATAGTTGTAACATATATGAATAATTCTATTTCCTTTTTTGTGCACACCATGGTTTCAAAAAAAAAGGCTGTTGGAGCTGGAGCTGGTGATGTTGCTCCAGCGTACGCCCTTCTGATGGTCAGTAATCAGGGCGCAAAAGGCGCCTATGCCTTAAGACACAAGCAGCCCTTAATAGCTTGAATTACCTAAATAAACGCATTGAGAAGAGGAAATTTGCTGTTGAAGCTGAGGTAGATGGTGTGGCCTCAGCGAACGCCTCAAAGGATCTTAATCACAGGCGCTCGGCACATGCTACAGCAACTAGCTCAGGCAGCTCTCATAGGCTGCTCAAGCTGTCTAAACGCCCAATAAGTGCCCGCTCGCTCCCTGGCAAGACCATCACAACGACATTCGTAACATAAAAATGAAATGCCTATCATAACTTTCGACCACGCAAAGACTGCCCGAAGATGCAAAACTGCGTCGAAAAGCGCGCGGACCTAGTCTGTTCCATTCCAACAAAAGGAATGAATTCAAGCGATGAGCCACGCTCTCCCATGCTGATAGCGGGACATCATTCCCCATTGACCTGGCAACACGCGATACCTACAATTGCCTAATGGCAAATGCAATTGGCACAGCTAGGTCCAATTTAAATGGTTTACCAGAAGACTCATTAAAGAGACAGCGCACAGATTGATATGAAAGACGTCTCAAACCAAAGTGCCGACTGAATCGGTCCCAAATCGATTGAGCGAGCGGGCACTCAAAAAATAAATGCGGTATTGTTTCAACCATACCACAAACCTTACAAGAGGCCGAAGCGGTCACTCCCCACGCCTGAAGCTATTGCAGTGAAAGAAACCCCTGATGTAAAAGCCTCCACTGGTAATTGAAGGCTGTCCCTTCAAAAGCTAAGATCTTCAACGCTTTTAAAGTTGCGGACCAGGGGTAATCAGAGTGAAGCCGGACCACGTCGGTGGTCATACCTGAATCCATTTTGTCCACAAATCACGACTCGTTCAGGGAGCCTAGAATGCCAATATCTGTGATATGCAACGCTTGAATAAAGGGTTTCATATCCGATTGGCAGTCCTTATAAATCTTTGGTAGTAGGCAGAAGATTAAAAAAATAATGAGGAAGGCTTATTTTATTTTATTTTTCCTGGTGATCGAGCGTACATAGAAAAAAATAGTACCTTGTGGTCTCTTTACGCAAACCCAACTCGAATGACCTATAGGAATGTGAGAGGGAACTGGCAAACCAGCTGTTTTGAAAAACCAGCGTAGATGTATAAAAAGAAAATTTGCCCAAATGAGAGGAGGAACCAAGAAAACTCGAACAAAAGCTGCCATGCGCGCAGCCACCAAACGTTGCCGGACCTCAGAGAGACCCAACCCCCCCCCCCTTCTCTCAAAAGGAACAAATAAGAAGTCAGCCCGCAATGGATGGGTCCTTATTTGTGGACCCCAAATCAAATCGATTAACTTGCGGCGAAGTGTTTGCAGTTCCCTCCGAGAAGGCAATGATAGGAGGCATTTAGCCGTCAACAAGGGAATAACATAAGTTTGTACAAAGCGCACCCTTACAAACATCGATGTATTAAACCGAATAAACTTGTCTACACGGAGGAGGCATTTAGCCATCACACCCTTCCAGTGAACGGAATCCACAGACGAAGAAAAAGAAAAGGTGTAGCCCAACACAACTATTTCACCGCACCAACAGATCGAAAAAAACGAAGGTCATCATCAGACCACCGCCCCAGAGTAATCCCTTTTGATTTTAACAGATTAATAGAACTTCCCGTAGAAGCAAAGAAAAGGTCGAAAGATCTATAAATATCTAAGGTGTTAGGATCTGATGCAAAAAGAACCACGTCGTCAGCATATGCAAGCGTGTTAATGTTGATGGATGCAGCTGGCAACGAATATCCCCGTACCTGAGGATGGTGATTCAGGTGGCGCAACAGTGGCTCTAAATAAAAAATATACAGAAGGGGTGATAAAGGACACCCCTGCCTGACACCTTTTAAAAGATCAAATACAGGTGAAGACAACCCATTAATATGAACAAAGGACGACGCACTTGCATACAACGAGGCTATAACCAGAATAAACTTAAAAAGACGAAGGTGGTGGAAAATTTCGTACAGATGAGCATGACTAAATTTATCAAAAGCCTTTTCCTGATCAAGACTAAGAACTGCTAATGTTTTCTGACGTAGACGGGCCTCCTCCATGACACAACGCATGGTCAAGATGTTATCAGACATCCTGCGGATGGGGATGGAACAGGATTGCCCGGGACCAAAGAAATCGGAGGCAAATAGCTTAAGCCTACTCTGCAAAACGCCTATGAAGATCTTATAGTCTGTATTAAGCAGAGTAATAGGCCTCTGAAGAAACGACGAATTTTGGATTTCAACAAAAGCCACGAGGCTAAAGTCGGAGACAGACAGCGAAGATGCCTTTCCACAAACTGAACAAAAGATCCCATGTGCTCCTCATTATCCAAAAGAGAAACGTTCAAAAACCAAGTCCGAGACGAGGAGGCAGAAGTTTCCGGTGGCGAAGGAGGCTGCCAGGATCACACGACGGCACTGTGATCGAAAAAACTACAGGGAATAACAGCCATAAATCCAGGCGAATCAGCAAAGGTGCTATCGACTAAAAATAGATCTAAACGGGACGACGTGGTAACGCCCTGATGGAATGTATGTCCTGAGTGACTCCTTCTTGATACTAATGGCCATACATCGAACAACGCACTTTGCTGACATAGATAAAACACTGGCCCAGATGAAAAAATATTGTCGTCGTCTGGGTGGCAATTAAAGCCGCCTGCAACCATTAACGGAAGAGACGTTAACGTGAACACATCCAGATCCTGGAAAAATAATCGCTTCTCAGATGAACGACAAGGAGCATAAACATTAAGCCGACGGAACTGAAAACCGGATGTCGATATGTCCAGTGCTATCACTCTACATTCATCGTCCTGCGACTGATGCGTCACTTGGATGTTGGAGTCAAAGATGTCAATAGCGACCCCTTGTCCGTGTGGAGGTTGGAGTTCACAAACCATTGACTGCTAGGCCAACGGCGACGCAGAACGTCTAATTTGTACAGTGGTTGAGAAGGTGTCAACTTTACCTCTTGAAGGAGCAGGATATCCGGCCTATGTAGAGCGATGAACGTAGACAGAACCGCCTGCTTGAACCGTGAGCCCAGGGATATAAGGTTTAAGGAAATAATCTTCATTCTGACGATATATTGGGAGGACCTGGTCCTGGCGAAGACTGCTGATCGTTTGGCGACACCGCTCGAACGTTAGGCGAACGGTCTCTCTCAGGATTACTAGATTCACAGCTCACATCCTTGGGACCTTCGACAGGATTAGAATTAGTTTTCCTGCGAGCATTACGAGAAGATCTGGAAGGATGACGCTTTGACCTAGGATGACTGTCCCTTTGGTCGGCAATCTTAGGAGATCCAGATGGTGCTGCTGGTGAGGCTGTAGAAGCTCTTAATGACGGTGATGTCGGTGGGGAAGACACACACGGAGGTTGGGTCGAGCGCTGTGGTGGAGGTAGAGATGGAAACTCCTCCTCAATGGTCAAACGAGGACCGACGATCAGGTCCGCATCATCGTCAGAACTATTTAACTGCGCCATCTGAACGTCTGCAGATGCAGGAGGAAGCAAGTTAACCTCAACAGGCACCGAAGAAGTGGCGCGCCGACTGGAATCAACTTGAACTTCTAATTGCTTTGTGGACGTTGGTGGTTCCTACCCACTAAACGATTACAAAAGTCACATCTCTGCAAGAGAAGGCAATCCCTCTTAACATGAGTGCTCCTGCGGCAACACCAGCAGCACTTTCTCATTCCTTTATAGGTGACAAAAATGCGCTCCCCGTGCATAACCATGGAGTCTTGAATCTCTCTTTCTAGCCTCATATCAAGGAACACGTCGCCACATTGCAAACCAGGCGTGTCTGAATGGTCGGGACGACAGATTTTTAACACTTCTCCATAATCCCTGAAGACGTTTCTGATATACCCATCGGATAACAGAGGGGAGATGCCTCTAACTGTAACAACTAAATGAGTCGGATCTGCAGCAAAGAAACAAACTGTAGTATCACCCACTTTGACGAAGTCGGCAGCAATCAGGCGATCTGCTATGCCCCTGGTCTGGCAAAGCATCCTGGCCTCCGTCGATGACAATTTCTGGAGACAGATAAACAAAGGGTTCTCTGAAGCCAACCTCGGAGCTATGCCCGTCTTGGCATATATCGCTTTCATTACCTCGCTGACTGCATAGCGACCATCAAATGTCAGAAGGACCATCCGCTCCATGTCGATGTCCTTCAATTGGGTCCAGTCGATTTTAGTGGGTGATCGGGGCGTGAACACCCGAGCCACGCCTGGGGTCACGCACACCGATAAAAAAGTCAAATTAAGGAAACACAAAATCACACTTACGCAAGGTGATGAAAAGTCCAAAATTGATGAAACACAAAACCAACTTTAAGGTCCGTCAATAATACATGATAACACTCACAAGTATCTTAATGAGAAGAAGGAAATTTAATGATCACTTTTTTCTATAGAGAAAATTTTTCTTTTGCAAATACCTTCAGCATATCTCTTTTCGGGAAGGCACTTGCACCCCTCTGAAATTGATTAACATTAAAAATAGCCAGTAAGAAATACAAAATGTTGTTCATCGGAGTCAATTAGTGGAAAATTTTCCTATGAAATTGATTAACTATTTATGAGACTATCCGAATAACCCATGGATCAAATAGCTAAAATTAACTAAAGAGGATAAAACGGAAATCCTCGAGGTTATGAAACGGAAATTCTCGAGCGCTTTTCGCGACATCTAGTGAGTGAAATTTATAACTGTGGTCTGCTAGTAAATGTGAAATCAGATTTATAATAGTTTTCATACACCTTCAAAAATCCCACCTTCATTGTTTCCAACAAACGAAAACACTGATTGTTAACATCCAAGATGGAGACAATGAAAATTAGATTGTTGCTAGCACCCCGATGGTTAGGTGAATTTTCCGCTTCCAGACCTTGTTATCTCGTTGGCCTGTCGACAGAGCGAGTGACGTAATTTCTCGGCAGTCAACAAGCAGATTATGATCAGCAACTTCCCATATTGCTGCATGGGCATCCATTATTGATGACAGAACAATATATGAAATAGTCATCTTCCGAAATTGGTGCTGCATCAATATTTAGTTGACGCTACATAAAAAACTACAATTAATAGTGAATTGTAATGGTGACAATTTGATAGTGTAGTAAGATAAAAGTTTATTCATGATGCATCAAATTGTATTTTTGTTTCAACAAACAAGCACTCATCAACTCCCTTATTGTTGCTACATCCAAAGCATTTCTCTCCGTGTAGGCTTGTAGTGAAAAATATTTTGACCGTTTCGAGTGAAAGTTAGGGATAGGTGGCAGCACATGTTCTATTGAACCCAGACGATTTCTGATGCTCACATTATCCATGTCCTGCAATAGGTATTTAATTAAATAGTAGTGATTCTGAGCACCCGTTTCATCGACGGAAATATTTCAGTTTATGAATGGTTCTACGACAAAGCGACCAATGTAATGGAAGGCCATGCTTTTACATCATCTTTAAACAGGAGTGCTTCTACTTTTTCATCCATCGAATCGAACAATTCATCTCCAGATTTTTAAAACAGCTGCTAGACATTGTGGTTGTCGTTGTGAATGCGAAATAAACAACATCGCCAGACAACGGCTAGCAAACCTATTCTTTCCCCATGCTGTTTTATGCGACACGAGTGTTTCTGGAAGTGTTGCGGGTCCAGTCACGTGAGAGCGATGTTTACTTTTCGACACGGAGAGTAGGGAGGGAGGGAGCGAACAGTAAAGTTCGCTTGAGCAAGGCTAAGCGAAAAGGGAGGTTTCATTTAACTTATCCAAGAGAGTATGGATAAGCGAAAAGCGATAAACTTCGACGTATACCTTTCTCTTATTATGAATTAATCTGTACGATCTTAAGTCAGTCATTAATTCAACATTATTTAGCCCTTCTAATTAGTTTGCCTCCATTTAACCAACAAGTGTTCGCCAACCCGTTTTCCAGTCAATTTTCAACAGCATTGCACACTATGCCATGAGGAATCCAAGCTTACCTCTCCAGTGACCTCGGAACGTTTATTAAGTCCTAAGGTACTCAATTTATATGTGGTTTTATCTTGTTAGTGAAGGAAAACAGTTCTTGTGTTCATTGGCTTTTCTTATCTTGTACTCTTATTATTTTCATAGAAATTGGCTGTTCCAAATTAGTTTAAATTCGCAGACGTCGCCGTGTTTATTATATAGTTACGGCACTTTATATTTCTTTCCGTTTGCCCTTTCTGAGATGGAATACGAATTACTTCAAGTAAAGGGTTTACATCGCTTTAACTAAATTACATTGTATTTAGTTTTTGATAATTTGCTATAGGGAACGGGCACTTCTCAGGTGGCGCCACAGTTTGTCCCTCTAGCGACAGAAATTGGCAATTATTTATAGACGATTGGTGTTGTTACACACATTAGCACATGCAATGACAGTAGTTTTGAATTGCGGTTTTAAAAGCGTATCCCATGAAAATTTTTTTAGACCTTCTACTGTAAGAAAAGGTGAAAAATTATGGATAGCTGGTCAGGTTTACCACGTTTGAAATTTTAAAAGGGAAGGGAAAATAATTGTATCTGGGAAATGCACTCCCCAGATGAAAGTTAATGAACAACCCTATGTGCTTGAAATTGAGGTAAAAATAGACTTAATCATAATTTTTAAATTATTATTGGTTTTTACATTTAAGTTAATTAAACTTCTACACTTTTAGTTAAACAGTAGTAGATCCGTTAGTGATGCTAAATGTACGTGTAAAGTTGGCATCACGGGAAAATGCAAACATGTTGCAGCTCTAGTGCATTACATTAATAATGAAACGGCCACTTCCAAAACTGACCAGCCTAGAACTTGGGGTGTGCCAAATAATTTCAAATATAAACAAGAATGATTTTACCGCCAAAGCGGATAAAGGGAGCACATTTTCTATTTATAGCATCGCACATGGATATATAGAATTAACCAACATTTTAAAACACTTGAGAGTAA